>CM076689.1:11909496-12444496 GCA_038501925.1 Xenopus petersii | reverse complement strand
AGGAAAAAGCAGAGATGACAACACAATAGCCTAAATACAGTAAATCCAAATACAGTTACACAGCTGCTGTTTTTTTAATCCAAAGATACTTGAAGTAGCCTAATAAATGCAATTAAAGTATAATAGCCATTTAAAAAATAAAGACTGCTTAGTACAGTCTGGACCCACCACAGTGGCAATTTCTGTTTGGCTCACACCAGAATCCACAGCAATAACATAATAAGGGAAGTTTGGAGGAAAGAACTATTTCTATTCTTACCATGTGCAGCACATATTTCTCTGCCTCCTGGGCACCAGATAACTGAACGCGACTGGCCATGTCTTGTAAGGACAGCGTTAAAAATGTCTGAAATGAGAGGTCAGCCATAACTTAATAAATGATGAACATAGTTAATAAAAAGGAGGTTCTTTTTACTGGTCACCGAGGAGTGAAAGGCACTTACTTTGGTGAGTCTCTGAATGTTCTTCTTGTAGAGGGACGACAGACATTGCTTCACCAGCCCCATGTTGTTGTCTCTGGTAAAGGTTTCGTTGTGTTTGCTCACAAGGTTCCGCAGCTCAGCTGGGTTATTAGTTGAATAGACTTGTGCCAGCTCATGGTAAGCGTTGCTAAGAGGCTGTGAAGAAACATGAATAATCACTCATTTACAGCTCTTCAGAATTTTACACGGCATTTAGGATTTGAATACAGTGCGGTCCGACACTAAGGGTCAGGGCACACAGGCAGATTCGGGGAGATTAGTCGCCCGGAGACAAATCTCCTCTTCTTTGGGGCGACTAATCTCCGACTAAAATGTAAATCGCCAGTGGGATGGCACTCCCCGAATCTGCCTGTGTGCCCTGACCCTAAGGACCTGACCAAATCCCGTAAAAAGGGCAAAACAAAGCCTGTATTTGAAACATCCCTTGTTCGGCTTATCCATAATTCAAATAGAATTTGATTAAAATTTTAAAAACTCGATTCCCCGAAAAAACCTTGTATGTCAGGAAGGCTGCAAACATTGATCCCTGGGAGTTATACAGCAATTCGACGGGTTTTAGGTGGCGAATAGTCTAACTTGAATTATTAAATGGCCAGAGTATGATAAATCTTGAAACATTTTTTTTTTAAAAAAACTCTAATCAAAACCCTAGTCAAATTTGACAGTTTTGACCATAAAAAAAATTAGAATTTTCAATTCAACCGTTGTTAAATTTGCCCCATAGTGTCAATGGTCCTTAACAGGATGCATCTGAAGATTCCCGAAGACGACATTTGTAAGCTGCACTACTCTGCATGCAGGTCTGTGTGACATTCAGCAACACGTTGGGACATATTTATCAGTAAATTCAAATTAGAATGTCAAAATTCACAAATTCGAATTTTAATCCCCCGATTCGAATGTAAATTTGAATGTGAGATTTGTCACACTCGACCATGATACCCCGCTCTAAGAGAAGAAGCCCCTTATTTTTGGATTTTGATTTTCTATTTATGATGTCCTTTAAATGATAACCATTGGGTGTTGGGCTGTAAGGGTTAATGTTTTTAGGAGGTGTGTCTTTGCGTCCTTTAACTGCTCATGTGGACAGTGTTATATCATGCTAATGAGGAAGTGGTTTTGACCACGAAACGCGTCAAGCATGTATCTGTTTGTGCGCGCCATGATTTTAAATAATATTTAATAAAGTGCTGATTTTAGCCCTGCGAGTGCTCCGTGTTTAAGCCGTGCAATTGGATTTCTCTCACTTTGGGGGTGTCTCCACGTGGTAGCACAGCAGGACAAGCCGTATGGATCAGTGAGTGCTCCCAGTATTTTTCTGTTAACAAGTCAAAGCCAGAGGTCCGCTGAGCCATTTGGAGATGTTAATAGCCTTCCTGACATTTAAGGGGTTTTTTTTCGGGAGAAAAACAAATTCACATGAAACTAATACGATTCGAATTTTTGGGTCAGAACCATTCGATCGAATATTAGACATTAGAATTTTTTCTTAAATAACCTCCCAGTCGAATTGTGAGTTTATTCGAATAAGTAGTGGGTTTATGTGGGGGAGGGGGGGCAATGGGGATTGTGAATAGGGTTGCCACCTTTTAATAAAATTTCCACCGGCTGGTGGAGGGGGCGGGAACAAAGGGACGGGCCATGAAGCAAAAGGGGACGGTCGTGATGTAAAAGGGGATGGGTTGTGATGTAAAGGAGCGGAGCCAGAATGTGCGATTGGCCAGAAGGCAGCAAAAAGGTAAATTTTGAGCAAATTGAGGGCGGCCGAGGGCTTTTGTTAGGAGTATACATTGCCAATAAATTTGTAATACCGGCGACGGCCTTGGCAGGTGTTTTACGGGCTAGGCCGGTAAAATACCGAACGGGTGGCAATCCTAATTGTGAATGGGATTCTCTCTTTAGGGTAAGGACACACGAGGAGATTCAGGGAGATTTTGTCGCCTGGCTACTAATCTCCTTGTCTTTTGAGCAACTATCTCCCTGAACTGCCTCAGCGTTTTTCCCCATAGGCTACAATGAAAAGTAGCCTGCGCTAATGCACACACGGTGATGCGTTTTCAATAGTTCCACAAAGTTGCCTGAGGCAATTTCAGGCAACTATTGAAAACGCATCGCCCTGTGTGCATTAGCGCAGGCTACTTTTCATTGTAGCCTATGGGGAAAAACGCTGAGGCAGTTCAGGGAGATAGTTGCTCAAAAGACAAGGAGATTAGTAGCCAGGCGACAAAATCTCCCTGAATCTCCTCGTGTGTCCTTACCCTTAAGGGTTCCTATAAAATTATCTTATAACAAACAAAGATTACACATGGAATCAGAGGACCCTGTTCACAAGAGCTCACCATCATTCGAAAAACACTTTCTGTCTGAAGACTGTCTAGAATACATTTGAGCCAATGGACTCATTCCAGCTTACCTTGATAAATCTACCAACAATCTGAGAGGTATATTTAGGCAGCTGTTGAACCTTTCCATGGAGTATCAAGGAGACCAGGATATACTTTTTATAGGCTTCCAGCATTATGTGACTAACAGCCATGGCTGGAGTTGTGATAGCCTGCAGGACAAACACATGAAAATGATTACAGAGATAACAGATAAATTAAGGCAAATAACATTTCACCGTTTGAGGAGCTTTACCCTTTTACAACTCGGCCGTGCAAAGTAAGACTATCCAGGAAAAAATTCTTTATATTGATGAAGAACGTGTTACTGCAATACAACTCATGCTATGATGGGAAATAAATCATGCTACAATTCTGACAGCAGTCATGTTGCAGCAAGCATAACTGATGCTACACTGAGATATTCTTAAAGGAGTTGTTTACTTTTGAGTTAACTTTTACTATGATGTAGAAAGTGATATTCTGAGACAATATGCAATTGGTTTTCATTTTCTATTATTTGCGGTTTTTGAGTTATTTAGCTTTTTATTCAGCAGCTCTCCAGTTTGCAGTTTGAGCAATCTGGTTGCTAGGGTCCAAACTCCCCTAGCAACCATGCATTAATTTGAATAAGAGACTGGAATGTGAATAGGAGAGGCCTGAATAGAAAGGTCAGTAGTAAAAAGTAGTAACAATACATGTGTAGCCTTACAAAGCATTTGTTTTAGAGATGGGGTCAGCGACCCCCATCTGAAAGCTGCGAAGAGTCAGAAGAAGAAGGAGGCACATAATTAGAAAAGTATAAAAAATAGAAAACGAATAACAATTGGAAAGTTGCTTAGAATTGGCCTTTCTAGAACATACTAGACGTTAACATTAAAGGAGAACTCAAACCTTTATCAAAAAAAAAAACCCTACCCCCCACCTCACGTAGACCCCCCTACATCCTCCCCCCCAGACTAACTGCTGCCCTGGGGAAATGCCCCTAACTTTTACTTACCCCTCGTCGCAGAGTCAGACATCGGAGTTCCACGCAGCCATCTTCCGGTGGGAGACTGGCGAAGCGGCGCATCAGCAATTGGAGCAATTTACAGGATTGTGACAACTGTGCATGCGCCGAAATTGGCGGAAAATGCCGGAAGAAGACACGAAGACCCTGAAGATGGCTGCTGTCAACTCCAATGCCTGACTCTGCGCCGAGGGGTAAGTAAAAAGTTAGGGGCATTTCCCCCGTGGGGTAGGAGGGAGGGGGTCTATGTAGGGTGGGGGTAGGGTTATTTTTTGCTAAAGGGTTAAATTCTCCTTTAAGGTAAACCACCCTTTAAAGTTAACTTTTAATATGTTATAGAATGGCTATTTATAAGCGTTTCAATTGGTCTTCATTATTTATTTTATTTTTTTATAGTTTTTTAAAGAACCCGTAACATCAAATTTAAAAAAAGAAAAAATAATTGGTAGAATACAACGAAAAAAAACCACAAAGACAAATTAAACTTTGAAATCTCTAAGACTTTATTAAATATAACTTAACGAAACTCAGCTTCCATTCCTCTTCAGAAAAGGCAACAGGGCAACGGATCCATCGGTCGGCGCTCAATTTCTCCTCCCTGGCTATCTCCTATAAGGAAGACAGGGAGGAGAAATCGAGGGCCGCACGATGGATCGCCTTTTCTGAAGAGGAGCACAAGAGGAGTTTCGGTAAGTTATTTCTCAATAAAGACTTAGTGATTTCGAAGTTTCATTTGTCTTTGTGGTTTTTTTTTTACCATTGTATACGAACGAATTAAGAATGAATTAAAAAAAAAAAAAAAAAATGTGTTGTTACTGGTCCTTTTATCATTTGCCTTTTTCTTCTGACTCTTTCCAGCTTTCAAATGGGGGGCACTGACCCCTTCTAAAAACAAATGCTCTGTAAGGCTACACATTTAGGGGCTGATTCACTAAGGGTCGAATATTGAGGGTTAATTAACCCTCGATATTCGACTAGGAACTAAAATCCTTCGACTTCGAATATCGAAGTAGAAGGATTTAGCGCAGATAGTACGATCAAAGGATTATTCCTTCGAACGAAATAAATCCTTCGAATCAAATGATTCAAAGGATTTAAATCCAACGATCGAAGGAATATCCTTCGATCAAAAAAAGTTACCCAAGCCTATGGGGACCTTCCCCATAGGCTAACATTGACTTCGGTAGCTTTTATCTGCCGAACTAGGGGGTCGAAGTTTTTTTTAAAGAGACAGTACTTCGACTATCGAATGGTCGAACGATTTTTACTTCGAATCCTTCGATTCGAAGTCGTAGTCTAAGGTCGAAGTAGCCCAAAAAAAACCTACGAAATTCGAAGTTTTTTACTCTGAATCCTTCACTCGAAGTTAGTGAATCGGCCCCTTATTGTTATTGCTACTTTTTTATTCCTCATCTTTCTATTCAGGCCTCTCCTATTCATATTCCAGTCTCTTGTTCAAATCAATGCGTGGTTGCTAGGGGTAATTGCAAATTGTCTCACAATATCACTCTCAACTAGGGATACACCGAATCCACTATTTTGGATTTGGGCGAACCCCCAAATCCTTCGCAAAAGATTCTTCCGAATACCGAACCAGAATGTGCACATGCAAATTAGGGGGGGAGGGGGAAAATGTTTACTTTCTTGTTTTGAGACAAAAGATCACGTGATTTCCCTCCCGCCCCTAATTTGCATATGTAAATTAGTATTTGGATTTGGTTCGGCCTGGGAGAAGGATTTGGCCGAATCCTGCTGAAAAAGGCCGAATCCCGAACCAAATCCTGGATTCGGTGCATCCCTTCTCTCTACATCATAACTCAAAGGTAAACAACCCCTTTCAAACAGGGCCCCAGAAAAAACTAACGTCGGTGAAATCGCCATAACCTTTTCGTGGCACCCTGCAGAACAAAAACCAGTGCATTGTATAATTTTGGCTAGCACCAGATACAATAGACCACATGCCACATTGAGTTGGGCTTTAGACCCCATGATTTATTAGCTGCTCCAACATTTTACAGATTGTCAACGGAAACACCATTACATTAATATATCAGCACTGGCCCAAAGCTAAACAATTGTACCTGCTCATAAAAGTACAGCGCTCTCTCGAGGTTCTTCAAGCCTGTGTAAATCATCCCTCCGTAATAGTAGTAACACAGGAAGGGCTTGGCATCATAAGCGCCATTCTCTTTGCAAATATCCATCATATCTACATCTAGGTACGCCAGAGCTGGCTTGAAACATCTTGCTAATAGACAGAGCTGTAAGGGAAAAATAAATGGTAAGAAAACAAATGCTGTAATTCAAAATTTGCTTATGATGGAACAGCTTGGAAATACATAAAGCTGTGTAATTAAAAAAGGAGTTACAAATAAGAATGAAATAAGTGTGGCCGTTTCTATTCTCTGCTCCAACTCCTGAAACAATATAAGAGAAGACAACTAAATAACAGACCTGGAGAAGAACCGACTTCTGCTACATAGTTTCAAGAGTCGTAATCGGAGAATAGAGAGGAATAAAAAAATATTAATTTCAACTGCTATTTACAGATATTAAAAATATTAAATGAATGTATACTGGAAAGTTGTTTCTGGCGGGCTGTTTCTCCTATCAATGTAACTGAATGTGTCTCAGCGGGACCTGGATTTTACTATTGAGTGTTGTTCTTAGATCTACCAGGCAGCTGTTATCTTGTGTTAGGAAGCTGCTATCTGGTTACCTTCCCATTGTTCTTTTGTTTGGCTGCTGGGGGAGAAAGGGAGGGGGGTGATATCACTCCAACTTGCAGTACAGCAGTAAAGAGTGATTGAAGTTTATCAGAGCACAAGTCACATGACTGGGGGCAGCTGGGAAACTGACAATATGTCTAGCCCCATGTCAGATTTCAAAATTAAAGGGCATTTAAAGGCAAAAAGAAAATAAAATCCCATTTTTACTTTCTTTAATGACAACACAGGACCCAGTGCAGTCTGCATATGCTGATTATTAATCAGTCTTGCTGTATCGGCTTCTGGCAGATATTATTTGACTTGTGCTGTTTTGATAAGCAGCCCAGACCACACTGAGCATGTGCACAGTCTTGGTCTTGCAAAGAGGTTTAACAAAGTTACAAGATGGTGACCCCCTGTGGCCAACTTTGAAAGCATAAATCATTTGTTTTAGGCTTGTGGTGCAGTAAGTTCATGTTTGTGTTTAGTATACAAAATACAGCATTTCTAGCCTTATTCTATTTTAGACTGTACTTCCCCTTTAAATATAAAAAAAAATCCGTTCGCTCTTTTGAGAAATGGATTTCAGTGCAGAATTCTGCTGGATCAGCACTATTAACTGATGCGTTTTGAAAAAAAAAAACATTTTACCATGACAGTATCCCTTTAACTAAGCAGAGCTAGAAAAAGTAACTAAATATCACACTGCATTGCTACACGCTCATCTGTTTGAGTCTCATACCTGGCAGAGATCTGCGTGGATTGAGGTCAGCTGGTTTGCATTCATTTGCATCTTGTCTATGGCTTGTCTGATAACACAGATTCCACGCAAGGGCTGTCCATGACAAAATCTCGGTTAACACTGTATCTGGTACCAATTCATTCATGCCATTTAGCATAACCTTGCTAACCTGATTGTAATCTCTAACCTCTAAAGTACGCCCCCCCCACCCAAATTATTTATCATTATTGATGGTCTTGGTACGTGTGATGTAATAATTACAACTACTGCTATTTGGTTCCCCTGACAATCCTATTTACAAACTCACAGAGACTGCTCTGATTGTTGCATTTACAATAAATGACCAATATATATCTGTACTTTTAAAGGAACAGTTCAGTATAAAAATAAAAACTGGGTAAAGAGTCTGTGCAAAATAAAAAATGTTTCTAATAGGGATGCACCGAATCCAGGATTCGGTTCGGGATTCGGCCTTTTTCATCAGGATTCGGACGAATCCTTCTGCCCGGCCGAACCGAATCCTAATTTGCATATGTAAATTAGGGGCAGGGAGGGAAATCACGTGACTTTTTGTCACAAAACAAGGAAGTAAAAAATGTTTTCCCCTTCCCATCGCTAATTTGCATATGCAAATTAGATTTCAGATTCGGGTTCGGTATTCGGCCGAATCTTTTGCAAAGGATTCGGGGGTTCGTCCGAATCCAAAAAAGTGGATTCGGTGCATCCCTAGTTTCTAATATAGTTAATTAGGCAAAAATGAAATGTATAAAGGCTGGAGTGACTGGATGTGTAACATAATAACCAGAACACTAATTCCTAATTTTCAGCTCTCTTGCTTTCCACTGATTGGTTACCAGGCAGTAACCAATCATTGACTAAGGGGGGGGGGGCACATGGGTCATGACTGTTTGCTTTTGAATCTGAGCTGAATGCTGAGGATCAATTGCTAGGGATACACCGAATCCACTATGTGGGATTCGGCCAAATTCCCGAAGATTAGGCCTAATACTGAACCCTAATTTGCATATGCAAATTAGGGTCAGGAAAGGAAAAAGTGGAAAATTGTTCTTTTGTGACGAAAAGTCACGTGATTTCCCTTCCCGTCCCTCATTTACATATGCAATTAGGGTTCAGAATCTGTTCGGGCAGGCTCAAGGATTCGGCCGAATCCGAAACCTGCTGAAAAAGACCAAACCCTGGACGAATCCCAAACTGAATCCTGGATTTGGTGCATCCCTATCAATTGCAAACTCACTGAACAAGTTATTCCCCATATGGCCCCCCTTATAGTCACTGACTAACACAGAGTTAGAGAGCTGAAAAGCAGGAAGTAGTGTTCTGGCTATTATGTTACACATCCAGTCACTCCAGCCTTTATACATTACATTTTTGCCTAACTAACTATATTAGAAACATTTTTTATTTTGCACAGCCTATTTACCCAGTTTTTATTTTTACACAGCGGTTCCTTTAATGCACCCTAGCACATGGCTAAGACTCATCCTGAGGTTTTCCTTGTCCTTTAATGTAACTCAGAGGAATAAACAAACTGTTGGTACAAAGCGACTGAAATATTGAAAATAATAGTAATACCAGAATAGTCCATGTTCATCAACAGGTCATATGTGTATACTAGCTATGTATTGGTCTATAAATATTTTCATTCATCCGAATTCTAACACATGGTATTTAGCAGTGATTACTCTAAAGCAATTGGAGTAGTCCTGAACTGTTTCAGCTCCCATCAGAGGAGAATGTAGAGGATTTACCTGCTTCCTTTCCACAAGTGCATTTGTTAACTGATGGCAGAGACCAGCAACTGTACACAAACACAAAAAACAAAACAAGAGTCAGTGATTTGCTGCGCTTCGAAGAAAAGCAGCCGCACTTCTAGTAAGTATACTCACAAGTATCTGTCGCGTATCTAATGTGCTCTCCATTGCAAGTGCTGATAAAGAGTTGAACTTGAGAAAATAAAGTCTCAAAATCGGGAATACTGGGCATGGAAAACTTCACAAACCTTATTAGAAAAATATAAAGAAAAAAAAAATAGACAGAAATCAGCATTTATACTGACTAAACATCATATGTATCTGTTTAACGAATGCTTTAAAGGGACAAAAAAAAAGGACAAAGCACATTCTTTTTCTGATTATAATATGACTGAAAACTGCGATGTTAATTTAATCACTGTTAGGTAGAGAGTTTAAGTAGAGGTTTGGGTCTGGTCTCCTTAAAGGATAAGTAAACCTTTAAAATAAGTGAATGTAAAACTGATGAGGGGGCTATTCTAAGCACTTTTGTCATTTGCATTCATTATTTATTTATGTTTTATTCCAAGATATTAAAGGGGTTGTTCACCTTCAAACTAGTTGTTTTCAGACAGTTCACCAGAAATAACGATTTTTTCCAATGTCTTTCTATTTTCTATGTGTGACAGTTTTTCTAATATTGAAGTGTAAAGTGTCATTTCTCTCCTTCTGAAGCAGCTCTGGGAGGGGTTCTGCATTGATACATTTAGTTGATACATTTCTTATCTTTGTCCCTGCTGAGCAGAATCTCTGAGTGTCATTAAAGGCAACTGTTAGAATTGATACAATAGTTACTAATATTCCAGAGATGCTGCTGAGAAATGGATCAACTAAATGTTGCAAAATTGTAACAGTTCAGAGTCTGCACCTGAATTACTGAACTGCCAGACTCAAACACCAGAGACACCAACATTCAACTTTACACTTAGATTTTGGAAAAAACATAAAAAATAAATAATGGAAAGTAATTGAAAAAAGTCTTTATTTCTGGGGAACAATCTGAAAACAAATGAATTGAAAAAAGTGTTTGGAAGGTGAACAACCCCTCTAAGGGGAATCTGTTCTGTTAATATGAATGAATGTTGTTACAACAGCACCACCTGCTGGTCAGTTTCCCACCAGTCTGACCACCAAGTAGTCAAGGAAGTTGTCAGGAGAAAGAAAGAGGCTGCTCTCATGTTCTTCTGCTTAGGAAAGATTTAAGAAAGGTTTTTATTTTTTTTCCTAAGCAGAAGAACATCAGAGCAGCCTCTTTCTTTCTTTCCAGTAGGGATGCACCGAATCCACTTTTTTGGATTCGGCCGAACCCCCGAATCTTCACGAAGGATTCGGCCGAATACCAAACCGAACCCTAATTTGCATATGCAAATTAGTTGTGGGAAGCGGAAAACATTTTTTACTTCCTTGTTTTCTGACAAAAAGTCACGCAATTTCCGTCCCTGACTCTAATTTGCATATGCAAATTAGGATTCGGATTCGGTTCGGCCGGGCAGAAGGATTCGACCGAATCCGAATCCTGCAGAAAAAGGCCGAATCCTGGCCGAATCCCGAACCGAATCCTGGATTCGGTGCATCCCTACTTTCCAGTACAAACAAAATCTAACAAAATAACTGCCTTTTGCACAAAACCTGCATGTAGAGAGACATGATGTCTGGTGAATTTAATAGAGTGAGTTCTAATACATCAGCAGGAAAGGAGCCCCCCTATAAGATATATTGGATCCAACTGTCAATGAATATCTTACACCCAACTGCTGCATGAAGACAGAATGAAGAGAAACAGATGCTGAGAGAGGAATAGTGAAGATAAACTTGATTATTTCAGAAACGTTACAGAATTTCTAATTGATTGTATTTAGAAAGTTTTTTATTTTTTAATGCTGAAGCTTATATGAAATTTTCATTTCTACGATAGTTCACCTTTAAGAGCAAACCAAAGACAAAAGCTACTTACAAAACAGCTAAGACCCCGAGAGAATGCTCCTGAACATCCAGCGCCCCCAGAACAGTGTCCAGATGAGAGAGGTTCTTTGCTAGTAGCTCCCCACTCTTGTTGATTAGTTCACATAGCTGGGTCATTTGCCCTATAAAAAAAATAATATATATATATAACAAAACTACTGGATAGGTGCACTCAGAAAACAATGGAAATTGTGGAAAATTCCTGATGACGGCTCGAGTCTAAGAGCCGAAAAGTTGGATGAACCCATTTTTTTCTTTACAAAAGACCTATAAGTGCGGATTTCTTTGCTCTATATATATTTTCAAAGAACATGCAAACAAAATGTTGCCTACTACCCCTCTGTCTGTGTGTGCATGTGATTAAATGCCTATAATGGAACAATAAAGGCACATTTTGCTCAGTTATAGTCATAAACCAAATCCCCGTTACATAACTGTATGATTTGGTGCAAGGCAGGACAATAAGTGACTAGTATAGATGATACACAGACATTACCTGTACAGGTATGGGACCTGTTATACAGAATGTTCGGGACATGGGGTTTTCCGGATAATGGATCTTACCGTAATATGGATCTTCGTACCTTACGTTTACTAGAAAATCATATAAACATTAAATAAACCCAACAGGCTGGTTTTGCTTCCAATAAGGATTAATTATATCTTAGTTGGGATCAAGTACAAGCTACTGTTTTATTATTACACAGAAAAAGGAAATCATTTAAAAAAATTGGCATTAGTGGATTATAATGCAGTCTATGGGAGATGCCCTTTACCTAATTTGGAGCTTTCTGGATAACAGATGATCCAGAAAACCCCAGGTCCCAAGCATTCTGGATAACAGGTCCAATACACGTATTTGAATTATTGGGTTCAGCAGCTGTTTACTAGGCTCTCATACATCCAAGCAGTTAGGCAGTGGTTGGAATAAAAGACTGGAAGATAAATTGGAGAGGGTGGAATAGAATGTTACGTAATAAAAGTTGTAACAGCAAAGTAATAACTTTTTTAGGTTCCAGGGTCCATAACCCACATTTAAAAGCTGAAAAGAGGCAGAAGGGAGTCAATAACTCAAAAACAATAATAGAAAATGAAGACCAAATGAAAAGTTGCTAAGAACAGGATATTGTATAACATACTAAACGTAAAGGCAAAGCACTCCTTTAAACGATGAACTGCCCCCCCCCATAACTTGAATGGCCCATTTATATTCACTACTGGCCAGTAAGTTATGACGGGGAACAGAAGCGATTGGTTGGGAAGAACAAAAAAAACACTCAGTGTTTTAAAGACAAATGTGTGACATTTATCCAGTGGCTGTGACAGAGTATTAGTAGGTTATATAAACTAGGGATGCACCGGTATTCAGACAGGATTCGGCTATTTTCAGAAAGATTGGGCCAAATCCTTGTTCCTGGCCGAACCAAATACTAATCCTTAAAGTCATGTGACTTTTTGTCACAAAACAAGGAAGTAAATATTTTTTTAGCCAATCGATGTGCACGGGTCTCTTTTTCCCACCCCTTCACTGATTTGCATATGTAAATTAGGGTCCGGATTTGGTTTGGTATTCAGCTCAATCATTCACAAAGGATTCTGAGGTTCGGCCAAATCAAAAATAGTGGATTCAATGCATCCCTAATATAAACCTGTGGAAAAAAATTTAAAGTGTCATAGAAAAGTTACTTATATGGCATTGTCCATTTAATTGCAACTAAATGCCCTATATGTCGCAACGCTACCTTAAACCTCTCTAAAACTGAAATGGTTCTCTTTCCTCCAACTAACACCAGTAACATCCCGGAAGTATCCATCATAGTTAACAATTCCACTATCACCCCCTCTCCCCAGGCCCGGTGCCTTGGGATTATCCTAGATTCTGCCCTGTCATTCACTCCTCATATCCAGTCACTTATTAAATCATGTCACTTCTACCTAAGGAACATATCCAAAATACGATCGTTTATCACCCACGATGCTGCGAAAATTCTTATTCACTCTCTCGTCATATCACGACTAGACTACTGTAACTCTCTTTTAATTGGCCTCCCCCTCCAGAGACTGTCACCTCTCCAGTCCATAATGAACACTGCCGCCAGGCTCATACACCTCAGCAACCGCTCCTCCTCTGCCTCGCCATTCTGTCAATCCCTGCACTGGCTTCCGTTACCTTTCAGAATCAAATTCAAATAAATGACACAAATTCAAAGCATTTCATAACTCTGCCCCACCCTACATCTCTGAACTCATCTTTATATACTCACCTACCCTCACTCTGCTTAACTACCAAACGCAACACCACATACAGTACCACATTTCTCACCCACTTAATTCGATCTTGCCCACTCCCACACCTTGTGTATTACTCCCTTTTCTAAACACTTTTGTAATTTACATTCATTATTTATTTTGTTTTTACTCCAAGATATTAAGGGATACATGTGCTGTTAATATGAATGAATTTTGTTACAACAGCGCCACCTGCTGGTCAGTTTCCCACCAGTCTGACCACCAAGTAGTCAAGGAAGTTGTCAGGAGAAATAAAGAGGCTGCTCTGATGTTCTTCTGCTTAGGAAAAACGTGAGAAAGGTTTCTAATGTTTTTTTCCTAAGCAGAAGAACATCAGAGCAGCCTCTTTCTTTCTCCTGACAACTTCCTTGACTACTTGGTGGTCAGACTGGTGGGAAACTGACCAGCAGGTGGTGCTGTTGTAACAAAATGAATTCATATTAACAGTACATGTATTCTTTAATATCTTGCAATTTCAGCTATCTGGTTGCTAGGGTTCATATTACCTTAGCAACCACAAATTGATAGGAATAAGAGACTGGAATATGAATAGTACAGGGTTTGAATAGAAATATAAGTAATAAAAATAGCAAATGCTCTGTAAGGCTGCAAATTTATTGTTATTTTTTAGATGGGGTCAGTGACCACCATTTGAAAGCTGGAAAGAGTCAGAAGTAGAAGGCAAATAGTTTAGAAACTATTAAAAATTTAAGCCCAATCAAACAACAAATTACAATTAGCCATTCTATAACATACTAAAAGTTAACTTAAAGGTGAACCACTCCTTTAACACAATTATGAACATGAACACAGCCTTGCCATTTCCAAATCAGATTTTTAGTACTATTAACACTTCAACAGCAGTGATGAGCAAGATACATCAGGAGACTCACATGTGGCCCCTGACTAATGAAAATGGCAACCCATGGTTCAATAAAGGGCAGTTTACTCAATTATTCAGCATGACCTTAGTGAATAGGCTTCAGCTAAGCAAACATTTTGTCCATTGTTTTATAAAGAAAATGAAACCACTTTCACTTTCTAACTTACTGGTTGAACAGGCACAGGACAAGCTAGAAAACAAGTTCGCACATAAGCGGTCTTATAATGAGCTGCTCCTCATATCAAAAGAAAATTAAATCCTAAAAACAAATAGGGGTAGAAAATGCCGTATTTTGTAGACTGAACTTGCTGCGACAACCTAAATTTTCAGATTCTTTACAACAATAATGATTCACAGTTTTGCACAGGAGCTCACCATCTTGGATCTTGTTAGGAGTGTCAGTGGCACTGCACGTGCTCAGTGTGCTCTGGGCTGCAGTTGAAAATCTCTGGTTAGGGGTCATTGCAAATCATCAAGCAGAAAGTGAGGTTCACGTGTCATAAAAGTGAATACTACAGAGCAGATTATTACATTCTGGAGGAAATTGCACTGATTAATTACTAATCAGCCTTATATTGTGACATTTCTATTCTATGTGTACTGTATATTGTGAGTGGCTCCCTAAGCTCAGTAAGTGACAGCAGCACAGAGCATGTGCAGTGAATCAGCAGAAAAGAAGATGGGGAGCTACTGGGGCATCTTTGGAGACACAGATCTTTACTGCTAAAGGGCTGTGGTTGCCTTGGGCTGGTACTAATTTATAAAACTTCTAAAAATGTTTTTTCTTTGTAAAGCAAAAATATTATTCCCAATCAAAGGTGGGGTCTCTCCAGTTGGAGGTACAAGTAGTAAAAAAAACAAAGTACTCCCAACCTGACTGCTGGCAATGACAACCCCAGCACCACCATTCTAACAGAGCTGGCAGCAGACACTAGTGTGTCCCCTGGAATTTTGGGGGTGCAGCTGTTTATAGAGGAGCCCCCTGTTTACACACAAAGGAGCAGAAATACAGTAAATAATAGATTTCCCATGACAATCACCATTTAGCTTGATGAAATACAAGCCTTGTTTAATCTGTAGGCCAGTAAAAACACTGCTGATCTACAGAGACGTATAGGATAAATGTGTAGGCAATTATAAGTAATATATGGTGTTGCTTTTACATGCTGCTTAAATGTATTATTATCTTTAAAAATAGCCCCTTTATTGGAGCTCCCTATAGATGTTCTCTGGTCCCTGTCTGTTTTTTCAAATGAGGGGTGGGTGTGTCCTAACGGTCCCTGCCAGAAGCACAGTAGGAGGAGGACAGCCAATCACAGCCCTGCAGTCACACAAGCACAGATAGGCTTCAGTTCCCTATCAGGTCCTGCTAGCTGCTGATTGGTTCCTGTCCTACAGTGCAGTGAGCTGAGTGCACAGCCTGGGAATTCCAGGAGCAGGAAGTGGAAGAGGAGGGAGGGATTATTAGGGTTTTTGCAGAAATATTCAATAAATCAGCCTGAAACACTACTTGTTTAAGCACAATTCCTCTATATCTAAATTAATATAATGCACTGGTACAGTCTTATCTTTTACACAAAATGTCTCCTTTAAAGGAGAAGGAAAGCTAAGGAGGCATTTTATTGCCAATAGATTAGCCACAATAGTGCAAGCTAGAATGCTATATTTAGTCTGTTGAATGTTTTACTGTACCTGATTAAACCACTCTAGAAGCTATTTGTTTAGGATAGCAGCTGCCATATTAGCTTGGTGTGACATCACTTCCTGCCTGAGTTTCTCCCTGCTCACTCATAGCTCTGGGCTCAGATTACATCAGAGAAGGGAGGAGCAAACTGAGCATGCTCAAGCCCTAGCCCTGGAGGTTTAAGCAGAAAACAGTTAGTCTGATACAGAAGCCCATGAGTGCACAATAGAAGGAAAGAAATGTGGAGGACTCAGAGCAGCATTACTTTGAGTGTTTACTGGTGTATTTATATAGACCTTTCTGATAAAGCTTACTTAGTTTTAGCCTTTCCTTTTCCTTTAAGCGGCAGAACTACAGCTCTCAAGATGCCAGTGGAAGCAGACAGGAAGAACATGGGAGCCCTATAGTCATATACATAACACAGGGGTCCAGTTTAGCTGCATATGACACCTGTGGTTCTCGCACCCCTCCTGCACCCAATGAGCAGCGCCTCAGAAGCGGCCCCTCCCACTGGCAGGTACTACTAAACTCAGCAGCACAGGCCCCAGCTCCTCGCTCAGCATGAGTCCTCACCTTGGGAAGACAGCTGTCTCACGCTGTTCACGAACTGCTCCAGTGCGGAAGCCATGCCGCCTGGATCCCGCCTCCCTCCGCGGGGAACTGCAGCCGGGAGCGGAGCGGGAGGAACAGAGCGGAGCACAGGCCAGGCTCACTCTCACTCACACAGCGCTTAATCTCGCGAGAGCCCACACCGGCCCGCGCGCTGTCACTGGTGTAACATCTCGCGAGAATCTCCGGATCACTAGCTATCGCGAGGTTGCTGTTGGCGCTGAAGGCTTGGACCTGGCATGTTCTCGCGAGAACTTGCCGGGGGACAGCTGGAATGTGTGGGCGTAACTTGTTTTTGCTGATTCGTCGAAGGCGGATGCGTAGATCTTAAAGGTGCCGCTTACTCGAAAAAGGGGGAGCCAAAGGGATGATGTCTACGTAATAAGGCGTTTGGTTTATAGGAAACCTGCAGACACCATGTAATATTGACCAATGTACACCCTTAACAACCAATTAGATACGTGTATACCCGTAGCAACCAATCAGATATTTGTTCGCTTGTAACAACCAATCAGCTATTGATTTCCACTTCCTGCTTGGTTGTTGTTGTTGTTGTTGTGTGGTACTTTCACATTGGCAATGTACTACTTTATATTCCAACACAACAAAGTATTCCTATTTGAGTTGAGACATTTTATTACCACTTTTGGGCAAGGGAAGCCAGAGACAGCAGAAATGTACCCACTGTGACTCCTAATAAACTTAAATTATGATATAAAATACAATATGTTACCATTACACAGTCATGAGAAAGTAAATCTCTGCTGTGAGAATAAAGCCCAGCGCATAGTTGTACCACAAGTGCGGAGCCCTGACGAGCGATTATAATCTTACTGTTATCATACCAATTACTTTTGAGCCCATGAGATGAAGTGATTGTGTTTAAAAAAAAGGCTTTAGTTCCTCACATTTTAATGCAATCTTTTTGTTCAACCCACTGAATTAAAGCTGAAAGTCTGCAGTTCAACTTCATCTGAATTGTTTCATTTTAAAAAAAAATTTGTCTCTGTCCAAAGATTTATGAACCTAACTGTATGTTCCAGCTCCATACAGTTCATCATCATCATTTATTTATATAGCGCTGTCAAGATACGCAGTGCTTTACTGCAGTTATAGCAAACAGGGAATAAATGGTGGATAGCAGACAAGGATTACAGAGTACAATAGGCTTTACAAACTAAAAGGTTAGGGTACAATTGAGACATTAGGATTGTATAAACAATTTGTCATTTTTGATACAGCAAAGATTAATTAAGGTACATCGAATAGGCCTCTTTAAACAGATGGGTCTTTAAGGAGCGCTTGAAAGTTTGGAAGGAAGGGGAAAGTCTGACAGCTTGTGGCAGAGAGTTCCAGAGAAAAGCAGAAGCCCGAGAGAAGTCTTGTAGACGAGAATGGGCAGAAGTCACCAGAGGAGAAGTGAGGCGAAGATCAGAAGCAGAGCGTAGGTTTCGTGAAGGAGTGTATTTGGAGATTAGAGATGAAATATAGGGAGGGGTTTCTTTATTAAGGGCCTTGAATGTGAGTGTAAGTAATTTGAATTTGATTCTAGATGAGATTGGGAGCCAGTGAAGGGACATGCATATGGGAGCAGCTGATGTTGAGCGGCGAGCTAGATGAATGAGTCTAGCGGCCGCGTTTAGAATAGATTGGAGTTGTGAAAGGTGACTTGTTGGAATACCTGTGAGGAGTAAGTTGCAGTAATCAAGGCGGGAGATGATGAGAGACTGAATCAGTGTTTTAGTTGATTCTGAACTGAGATAGGGTCGTATTCGAGCAATGTTGCGCAGTTGAATACGGCAAGATTTTGCAAGTGTTTGAATGTGTGGTGAAAAAGATAGATGAGAGTCTAAGATGACTCCTAGGCAGCGTGCCTGTGTGGTGGAATGAAAGGTGGTGTTGTTTACGGTGAGTGATATCTGAGGGACAGGGGAAGATCTTGGAGGAAATATGATGAGTTCTGTTTTAGAAAGGTTCAGTTTCAGGTGGCGCTGTGACATCCAGGAGGAGACAGCAGAGAGACAGTCTGTGACTTGGGAAAGGACAGAGTTAGAAAGATCAGGAGTAGACAAGTAGAGTTGGGTGTCATCAGCATAAAGGTGATACTGAAGTCCAAATGACTGAATGAGTTTTCCTAGTGAAGTTGTATAGAGCGAGAACAGCAGGGGGCCAAGAACAGAGCCTTGAGGAACTCCAACAGAGAGTGGGAAAGTAGTAGAAGTAGAGTTAGAGAAGGAAACTTTAAAGGAACGGTCAGACAGATAAGATGTAAACCATGAAAGAGCAGTGTCCCGAATGCCAGATAAGTGTAGAATGTCAAGGAGGAGTGTGTGGTCAACTGTATCAAAGGCTGCAGAGAGATCAAGAAGGATTAGAATGGAATAATGACCTTTAGACTTTGCCAATAGAAGATCATTGGTTACTTTGGTGAGTGCAGTCGAGTGTGATGGGCGGAAGCCAGATTGCAAGGGGTCGAGGAGGGAGTTGTGAGTGAGATGCTGGATCAGGCGTTTGTAAACAAGCCTTTCTAGTATTTTGGATGCGAATGGAAGAAGGGAGACCGGTCGATAGTTAGTGGGAGAGCTGGGATCAAGGGAAGGTTTTTTGAGGATAGGAGTGATTAGTGCTTGTTTGTATAATGATGGAAAGGTACCAGTAGAGAGTGAAAGATTGAATAAGTGGGTAAGTGCAGGAGAGAGTGTGTCAGAGATTGGGTGGAGAAGGCGAGAGGGTATGGGGTCAAGGGAGCAGGTGGTGGGTTTTGAACTGGCTAGAAGTTTGCTAACTTCATCTAGAGTTGCAGGGGTGAAGGAGTGCAAAGTAGATGTGAGTGGACTGCACGTTGGTCTAAGATTGTTGTCGGACGGTATGCTCAGCCTAATGAGATCGATTTTTTCATTAAAGAAATGAGCAAGGTCTTGGGCGGTAACATTAATAGGTGGAGGTGGTGGAGGGGGGCATAGGAGTGAGTTAAATGTGGCAAACAGCTGCTGTGGTTTGGAGGACATAGTAGATATTAGATAAGAGAAGTATTGTTCTTTGGCTAATGATAGAGCTCGGTTATAGCAGGAGAGCATGAATTTGAAGTGGATGAAGTCAGGATCAGTTCGCGACTTTCTCCACCGTCGCTCAGCTGATCTACTACATCTTCTGAGGTACCGTGTTACACTAGTGTGCCAGGGTTGGGGTTTAGCTGGCCGGCTGTGACGGGTGGTAGAAGGTGCAAGGGAGTCAAGTGCTGTTGAAAGGGCATCGTTGTAGAGAGAAGCTGCAATATTGGGACAGGAGAGAGTATTAATATGAGATATGGATTGTGCTGATACTGTTGATAATTGTTGTGGTTCAAAGGCATTAAGGTTTCTGTACGTGTGGGTAGAGAGAGATGGTTGTGAAGGTGCAGGTGAAAGCAGTATCTGAAAGGAGAGTAGATGATGGTCAGACAGAGGGTAGGGAGAGTTAATTAAGTTGTATGGGCAGCATGAGTGGCAGAATATAAGGTCAAGAGCATGACCCTCGATGTGGGTAGGTGAGTCGGTCCACTGAGAGAGACCAAAAGAAGCTGTTAGAGAGAGAAGTTTAGAGGTGGCAGCAGAGTCAGAGTTGTCAATGGGGATGTTGAAGTCCCCTAAAATGAGAGCAGGTGTCTCACTGGAGAGAAAGTATGGGAGCCAGGCAGCAAAGTGATCCAAGAAGGTGGAGTAGGGACCTGGGGGGCGATATATGACAGCAACACGCAGAGAGATTGGAGAAAACAAACGTATGCTGTGGACTTCAAAAGAAGTGAAGGAGAGAGAAGTTGGTGTAGTTAGATTTTGAAACCTACATTTGGGGGAGAGAAGAAATCCCACCCCACCACCATGACGGCCATCCAGTCTAGGAGTGTGAGTAAGTGAGAAGCCTCCATAGCAGAGGGCAGCAGGTGAAGCAGTATCTGAGGGGGAGAGCCATGTTTCAGTGATTGCAAGAAGGTGAAGGGATTTAGCTATAAAGAGGTCATGGACTGCTGTTAGTTTATTGCAGATTGACCGTGCATTCCAGAGGGCACATGAGAAAGGCGGGGAGGGTGTTGGTTTTATGTGAATTAGGTTTGCAAGATTAGAAGTGCGTAAAGTCTGAGAGACTGGAAAAGACCTTGTTGAATGCCTGAGAGTAGGAATAAGTGACGGTACAAATGAGTGAGTTGGACCAGGGTTTGGGGAGATATCCCCTGCTGCAAGTAACAGTAATAATGAGAGTGAGACAAGGTGTGACCTAGATTTGACAGTGCGAGCAGTGTATTGTTTGATGGGATGAGAGGGGATAATAGATTTAACAATACAAGATAGTGTGCTTAGATTGAGAGAGGGTGATGGGAGCAGTGAAGAGGAGATTTAAATTTCAGGATAGTTTGATGGATGTTGAAGTGCAGAGGATATATGGAGAAGTATAGAGGAGAGAGAGAAAAAGAAGGCAATCAAATTAAACATAGTTAGACAGTATAATCCAGCTTATCTTGTTGATAGCAGAGGTTGATGAGCAGTGATGTCCAGTGTTTGTTTGGAGATTCCAGTCCAACTCTGTCTAACTCTATATGTTGTACTTAAACTTTCTGTACTTTAACTTGATGGACTTAAGTTGTTAAATCTGCCATGGCTCTCCTGCCATGCTCACCCCTGCTATGCTTCCCCTAGAATGAATGTCCTGATATACAGCAAGAGGGTCACATGGGTGAGGGCCAGCAATTGATTAATTAAGACAAGTTAAAGACAGAAGAATCTCTGAGTCTGGTCATCTAACAGACATCAATAGCAATAAAATGGACATACCAAACTATTCACTAAAGCAAGCAACAAATTGCTAGATAAACTTAAACTGATGCATTTTAACACCTACCCCACAATTGAATAATTGGCAATGGTAAAATAAAGATTTGCAGCAGAGTTGGATGTTGAGATGCAGAAAGCTAGGAGCAGTAAGTTCAATTAGCAGTTGGTCCCAGTGCCTTCTAATAGGTACAAAGATCTTTGATTCATTGTTAAATCCTATATGAACAAGTTTCCAGGGGCATTTCTGGCGTTTTTGATGCCTGAGGCGACCTGTCAGATGCAGTCCCCTCTCACACCCGCATCAGAATTTTGGCTCTTCTGGTGCAGAGAGTGTAATTATGAAGAGCAAAAGATCTGAATTTACCATGACCAACTTTTTGCTGCACCTGCAGGCTGCTGTCTCCTCAGAAGACTTTCTTAACTCGCCTCATGGCAGCAGCGACCCTGCAAGTTTCCTAAATAGTTCCTTTTTTATATCCAATGTAATCCCTCAGTCTCACAGTACAGCGACAAGCAAACCCAAATTTCACGGTATCCTACTTTATACCTACAGCGATTAGGGTTGCCACCCCGCCGGTATTTAACCGGCCCAGCCAGTCTCAAGGCCGGTGTCGGTATTAAAAAAATACCAGCAATTACATTGCCGGTAAAATTCTGAGGGAAGGAACCGCCACTTAATTTAAAGCAGCTTTGCTGCTCCCTCCTCCCTCCCTGCTTGAAATACCCCAGCTATGCAGCGCCTGTCACGGCGCTTACGTGACATGAAGGTGCGATTCTGGACTGCATGCTGTGTCTGCCCCCTGCATGCACGGTCTGCCCCTGTAGTACCCACCACTGGCCGGTAATTTTTTTTAAAAAGGTGGCAACCCTAACAGCGAGCCCCTAACTTGTACATACAGCAATCCCTAGATCATACCTCTCAACTTTCCTGTTTTTGCAGGACGGTCCCGATTTTGATAGCTCAGCCCACAACTATAATAACACATAAAAAACACAGAAATGTGTTCAAACTTTCATAACCTGCCAAATTATGTAACATGAACATGGTAATTATGGGGTGTGGTGACAAAAACAGGGCAAGGTCAAAACAATTTCACCACACTGTGCACGCCAAATCGTTTTGTCCCTCTTTTTATTAACAAAATGTTGGGAGGTATGCCCTAGATCTCACAATACTCTAATTTATACAGGGAATTTACAGCTAGTCTAGTACAGGTATAGGACATGTTATCCAGAACGCTCGGGACCTAGGGTTTTCTGGATAATGGATCTTTCCGTAATAAGTCTACTAGAAAATCATGTAAACATTAAAGAAACCAAATAGGCTGGTTTTGCTTCCAATAAGAATTAATTATATCTTAGTTTGGATCATATACAATGTACTGTTTTATTATTACAGAGAAAAGGGAAATCATTTTTAAAAATTTTGGTTATTTGGATAAAATGGGAGACAGCCTTTCGGTAATTTGGAGCTTTCTGGATAATCGCATGGAAATTGTGTCTTTAATTCATAACCATATGATTGGCACAATGAATGGGAAGCAAAGTAGTTACTGTTGTGTACTTTAAGTAGCATGTAGCATTACTTTGCATTGCGTTGCCAGGAAAGTGTTTTTGAAAATATTCTTTGAGAAAACATCTTACTGGTTGGGTTGATAAAAGTTTTTAGATTTATTGATATCAGAAAGAAGTGATTATGGCAAGTCAAGTATACAGTTTGCCCCACTGGCCTTCATGTTGGGTGGCTCCTAGGTTCCTAAGAGTTTGCCTGGGGACTGTGCATATGCTGTCTTAAACTAGGGATGTACCGAATCCACTATTTAGGGATTTGCCCAAATCACAAATTTTAAATGAAGGATTTGAGGTGAATCCTAAGATTTGAATTCAGTTCAGCCAGACCCTTGGACTTGGCTGAATCCTGCTTAAAAAGGCTGAATCCCGAACTGAAACCTGGATTCAGTGCATCTCTACTTACAACAGCAGAATTGTATCAGGGGCTGCATATCTGAAATAAGGCATTCTTTCAGAGCCTACATTCATTAATCCACAGCTAAACACCCCTTGCAGAATCCCATTATTTATGTACAGCAAGACTTTTTGATCAGTGGCCCTTCAACTGTTACTACAGTCTTACCCTAATGTTGCCCCTTTCCCCTTATGGTTCTGGGAGTTCCCGCAGTCTTGTTGGTGACATTTATCAAATAAATAACACCATATTTTATGTTTTCGATCAGCAACATCTGGGTAAGCATTACATTTTAAAAAGAGACAAATAGCTAAAAAAATAACAATGATAAACCCCTTGGTGTCGGTGCTTAATTAGCGTGGCAAATGATGAGCTCTTTATAGATCAGACTAATGTAGATTTAACATATTCTCACTGTTGTTTTTGTTTTGCTGACTGTCAGATTTGTGGCAGTGAATGAGTTAACCTTCCAACCTCACCCCTCTCCCATCGCTTCCGGACACTCTCTGCAGCCTAGAAACAGCAGCAAATACTCAGTTGGCCGTATGTCTCTTTAAGAAGAAGTGGCAGCTGTTCTGCTGTAGCAGTGTTGGAGGAACTGCTTGTAACTGGCAGTGTGAGAGCGGAAGGCCGGTTTGCCTGACACTGCATTGCAGAACCCAGTCTGTGAGTATAATGACATGGACAGCACATTCCTGCCCTACAGTGCATAGTAAGCTCTGCCTCTCCCTACCCACAGCGCATATTTGGCACATTCAGTATCTGCAGTGAACATTCACTACATAAATAGCATTTCCCACACTAAGCTCCTCCTCTGTTGCTGCATGCACATTGCAGTGCTGCTGGCTTCCCTCTAAATGACCACATTATGATTGGACAGCACTACTCTTGTACTGTGCCCTGGGGCTGGGACACACTGCCCTCCCCCTCCTGTTGACCTGCCTGGACTTGCTGACTGCCGAGGATGATTGTGCACTCACTGAATAACCACACACTAACTCTCTATTTCAGGACACTGGTGTTGAATGAGTCGGACTGAGTTCCAGATGAATGGCGCCCCAGGAAAGTGCCTAGTGACCTTGTTTAGAGCCGTCCAACCACATACATGACGTGAGACAATCACCTGTGTACTCTTGCTGATTATGCACCTACCTCTGATTGGGACCCGGCTAGTGACTTTGTCACACAGTAAAGTTAAGTTACTGTTATAGTGACTGTGTGTACAGCATCACTAGCTCTTCTGCTATGGCCTTCTTGCCCAACTTTTTACGTAGGGGCAATATGTTATCTCCTAGACTTCAGAACTGTAGGTGCCAATCGTCCACTTCAAATACCCGACGTCTAAGGGTCCTGGTGGACATGGATGGGGTGCTGGCAGACTTTGAGGGGGGCTTTCTGAAGAAGTACAGAACTCGCTATCCCAATGAACCTTTCATTAGACTAGAGGACCGCCAAGGATTTTGGGTCTCTGAGCAGTATGGAAACCTAAAGCCCGGGTTATGCGTAAGTTAATGCCATATTATTTGTATAGTCCATTGTATAGTCCATTGAATGAGGTCTGTTCCTGTAGACACAGACGTCTAAGAAATATTTTACTGTAAATGCTGCATTGGGAAAGCATGGTAAAAATTGTAAATGCACCAACCCACTTTCTCTACCCTTGCAGGAAAAAGCCATTAGTATTTGGGAATCAAAGAATTTCTTTTTAGAGCTGGAACCTCTTCCTGGAGCGGTGGAGGCAGTGAAAGAAATGGCCACTTTGGAAAAGTAAGTGAATCCTTATACTCCAGCAGTTTATAGAATTTAAAGTAGAAGACTGGTGGAGGGGGGGCTGTTTTATTTAGAGATGCACCGAATCCTCTATTTTGGATTCGGCCGAACCCCCGAATTCTTCGTGAAAGATTCGGTCAAATAGCAGACCGAATCCTAATTTGCATGTGCAAATTAGGGTTGGGAAGGGGAAAACATCTTTTACTTCCTTGTTTTGTAACAAAAAGTCACAAAATTTTCCTCCCCGCCCCTAATTTGCATATGCAAATTAGGATTCGGATCAGCGGGGCAGAAGGATTCGGCCAAATCAGAATCCTGGTGAAAAAGGCCGAATCCCGAACCGAATCCTGGATTTGGTGCATCCCTAGTTTTATTTGTCTAAACCTTACAGCGGGGTGTCCAAACTGCGGCCCGAGAGCCGAATGCAGCCCAGGATGGATATGAATGCGGCCCAGTTTGAAATGCTTGGTTCCTGTAGCAAAGGATATGGACCCCCCCCCCCGGACCTAAAGGGCCTGCAGGCTGCCACTACTTGGTGCCTGGCATTGGCAATTCAGCTTGTTGTTACTGCTGCGCTCTGGTTGTGCGCATATGTCTGACTTGCGTTCTTCACATGCGGGGATAATCAGAGAGAGGCGCATTGGTGGAGGGAACAGCTGTGGAGCAAAATCAATGCGGTTTCTGGCTGCTTATGCTGAGCACTTCACTGAGTTGGAGCACTGTATTCTCCTAAGCTGCTGCAACACTCAACATTAGATCTGTCTGGCTCCTCCACTACTTCGGCGAGCAAACAAATGGGGGGGGCATGGTGGTGAGCAGGTTTGTGGGCGTAATTCTTTTTGGTAGACTTCCATCCAATCTGGGTGGGTGGGGGGCTGCCAGTGAAGGAAGAGAAGGGGAAAAAAGAAAGAAATTAAGAAACAAAGGTATGGAAATAGGAGAAAACAAGAGAATGAACACTTTGTCCAGACACATTAACCACCTCAGTCTGTCGTCTTGTTAGGAACAGGCTCACTATGCCAGGTTGTAACAATGTGGTGACCTATGGAGTTGGGAGGATTCTGCCCATTGCCCAGTTAGTAATAATAGTAAGTCTATTTAATATCCAGGTGTCCCATATTAACTCCATCTGGTTATCTAATTGGTATTGTAGTTCTTTTCTGTGTATTTTCTTTACTTTTACAAATCAATTGTGTATTTCATGTGTGGCCCCAGACATTTTTTACTTTTCCAATGTGGTCCAGGGAAGCCAAAAGATTGGACACCCCTGCCTTACAGTTTTCTGTCCATAATACATCATGGCTTCCTGAACAGGAAGTGGAGCATGCAAAAAGGAAACAGCCTTCCTCTAGACTTCCAAAGACCATTGATCAATCAACAATCTGTGTAGAGAGGAAGCTGATCTGTACATTGATATGACCACATTTTGATTTGACTCAGATGTGATCTCTAAGGCTAGTCTGATGCCAGCTCTGGGCGTGGAGTACAGTTTAATCAGATTTTGGCCAGTTACCTTAAAGCTGCAGACTGTTGGACTTGTTGTAATGCACACACTCAGAACTCGCATCAAACAGAAGTCAGTCATGTGAACATTTGGGGATATATTTATACCTGTGGCTGAAACACTGCACATGGCTGCATTAGTTGGGTTGCTTCCTTTTCTTATCCCTCTTTATTATCTCCCCTCTTTATAACATTGACTATATATCACATATTACCAGCTGAGCCAGTAAACTACCTGCCAGATGGCAACCCCATGACTCGTGCACTAAAAGAGATCACAATACCTTTGTCTGCATTTGATGCAGGTACCTACGGTTGATTGCAGCAGCAACAACTGCAAATGCAAAATTCAGACTGGGAACAATTCCTTATTGACCCCAACACACACACTGTTGGCTCCAGTTAATACAGTGTCGGACTGGCCCACCGGTATACCAGGAAAACTCCTGGTGGGCCCAGGTGTCAGTGGGCCCTCATGCTGTTAAACATTTGGCCTATTTCATGCCATGCCCTATTTCTATGAAGCTAAATAGATGGAATAATAGTTTATAGTATGTAAAGAATAGAGACTAAAAGAATAGAGGTTTTGACTGAGAAGAGGAAGAATAATAGTCCTGAGAGTGGGCTCCTGGTCTAAGGTTTTTGGGTGGGCCCCTGGTGTCCCAGTCCGACACAGAGTTAATAAGTTTATATCTTTATCCACCAATATCCCTCAACCCCATGAGCATGGCGCTTTCATACTGAGATTTTTTTTGTGGTGTGATGAGAGATGTGCTTTGTTGTGCCCATGGGGCAGCCTCCATGTCTGGACTGAGATTCAAAATATTTCAGAGTATTTCAAGTACAGAAAGGTTCAAAGAGCTCCATATGGGCTCAATGCAGAATTTCCAGATTGCAAGTTTGTGCCCTCTTAGGGCCTGGGTGCAAAGCAGTGTAGCAGTGCATCCCTCATCATTCGATTCAAACTAGTGAACCCACAATGCACCATATGTCAAATGTGGGTACTGAGAAATATGTCTTCTTAAATGTTACATAATTAGCGTGACAAGTTTTTACTATAAAATCCGAATTTTTAGTGGAAAAAAAACTCGGGATTTATGAAAGCCCAAGGCTGAAAAAAGTCTGAATCTGAAAATCCGGCATCTCAGACCTGCTGAGGTTGTATATAAGTCAATGGGAGAGGTCCCTATCCTATTTGGAAGTTTATGTGGTCTGCGCTGGAATTAGCCCAAAAAATCCAAATATTTCTGACTTTTCAGGCAAAAAAATTCTGGCTTTTTGGGAAAGACTCGGGTCTCAGGGTTTTTTGATGATTTTATTGAGTTTGTACCCAATCCGATTAAATCAAGCTTTTTTAATAATAAATAAGGTCACATTGTGGATTCTAGTTTGGTCAGACTTTTTTATTTGGCAAAATCGGATTTTGAATTTTGAATAATAACCCCCTTTATGTCTTAAAGGACAGACTTATCCAGATCTCATGGAGATGCACCAAGTAGTTTTCCTACACTAACAACAATAACTTGTTATGGTCCAACTACATTAAATGAATGCCTGTAGTGTGAACAAGGCCTAAAAAAGGGGGAGATGCAGAACACAAGGAGAACCTTTCAGAGAGGGATAACAATCAAACTATTTTCTCAAAGATTTCGTTTCCAGGAACTGAAAATAAAAGCTCATATGTAAAAAGCTTAAATGTAGTATATATCATAAACTATTCTAAAAACTCAAGCTGCTTTGTATGAGAAATAACGGTGAACAATAGATTTGTTACATGTTAAAACGTTACCCTTTATTGTATTTACTAGTATGTTTTATGTGCTGCCACTGTACAATTTACACTCTAGAATTTGTTTTTTAATACAGTAAGTTGATATCTAATATCTTTTTGCTTTCTCTCAGCACTGACGTCTTTATATGTACCAGTCCCATCAAACGTTACCAGCACTGTCCTTATGAAAAGGTGAGATAATTACACCATCCACCTTCTCTTTATAATTTGTTTATATTTTATGTGGTTTTGTCTAAAGAGCCAAAGCATTCCCAAAAGTGTTTATTACATGTTTGCAGGAACAGCCCCTAAGTTTGCTCATAGTCTGTACAGAGAGATCCCATAAAACTAAGGCAGCATAGGTATTCCCCTGTACTAAGCACAATTCTGCAGGAACAGCCCCTAAGTTTGCTCATAGTCTGTACAGAGAGATCCCATAAAACTAAGGCAGCATAGGTATTCCTCTGTACCAAGCACAATTCTGCAGGAACAGCCCCTAAGTTTGCTCATAGCCTATACAGAGAGATCCCATAAAACGATGGCAGCATAAGTATTCCCTGTACTAAGCACAATTCAGCAGGAACAGACCCTAAGTTTGATCATAGTCTGTACAGAGAGATCCCATAAAACTATGGCAGCATAGGTATTCCCCTGTACTAAGCACAATTCTGCAGGAACAGCCCCTAAGTTTGCTCATAGTCTGTACAGAGAGATCCCATAAAACTAAGGCAGCATAGGTATTCCTCTGTACCAAGCACAATTCTGCAGGAACAGCCCCTAAGTTTGCTCATAGCCTATACAGAGAGATCCCATAAAACGATGGCAGCATAAGTATTCCCTGTACTAAGCACAATTCAGCAGGAACAGACCCTAAGTTTGATCATAGTCTGTACAGAGAGATCCCATAAAACTATGGCAGCATAGGTATTCCCCTGTACTAAGCACAATTATGCAGGAACAGCCCCTAAGTTTGCTCATAGCCTATACAGAGAGATCCCATAAAACTATGGCAGCATAGGTATTCCCTGTACTAAGCACAATTCAGCAGGAACAGACCCTAAGTTTGCTCATAGTCTGTACAGAGAGATCCCATAAAACTAAGGCAGCATAGGTTTTCCTCTGTACCAAGCACAATTCTGCAGGAACAGCCCCTAAGTTTGCTCATAGCCTATACAGAGAGATCCCATAAAACGATGGCAGCATAAGTATTCCCTGTACTAAGCACAATTCAGCAGGAACAGACCCTAAGTTTGATCATAGTCTGTACAGAGAAATCCCATAAAACTATGGCAGCATAAGTATTCCCTGTACTAAGCACAATTCAGCAGGAACAGACCCTAAGTTTGATCATAGTCTGTACAGAGAGATCCCATAAAACTATGGCAGCATAGGTATTCCCCTGTACTAAGCACAATTATGCAGGAACAGCCCCTAAGTTTGCTCATAGCCTATACAGAGAGATCCCATAAAACTATGGCAGCATAGGTATTCCCTGTACTAAGCACAATTCAGCAGGAACAGACCCTAAGTTTGCTCATAGTCTGTACAGAGAGATCCCATAAAACTAAGGCAGCATAGGTTTTCCTCTGTACCAAGCACAATTCTGCAGGAACAGCCCCTAAGTTTGCTCATAGCCTATACAGAGAGATCCCATAAAACGATGGCAGCATAAGTATTCCCTGTACTAAGCACAATTCAGCAGGAACAGACCCTAAGTTTGATCATAGTCTGTACAGAGAAATCCCATAAAACTATGGCAGCATAGGTATTCCCCTGTACTAAGCACAATTCTGCAGGAACAGCCCCTAAGTTTGCTCATAGCCTATACAGAGAGATCCCATAAAACTATGGCAGCATAGGTATTCCCTGTACTAAGCACAATTCAGCAGGAACAGACCCTAAGTTTGCTCATAGTCTGTACAGAGAGATCCCATAAAACTATGGCAGCATAGGTATTCCCTGTACTAAGCACAATTCTGCAGGAACAGCCCCCTAAGTTTGCTCATAGCCTGTACAGAGAGATACCATATATATGTACCAGTATATGTATTCCACTTCTGCATACAATTTTTAAAGACGCTTTACAAATTCTGTATGTGCCATCTATCAGATTGTTGCTGGCAAATTAGACCTGTGTTCCTGCCTCACCCCTTTAAATCTGCCCCAGACTGGGTTTAGTAACCATGATAATGAATGTTATTCCTTTTAAGGGAGCCCTCTATTTCCTGTATTGTTTTTACAAATGCTCAGTCAGTCACAGGGTCTCCAACTGTTGTTGCCGTCCACTAGTGTTACATAGGAAACAATGCTAGCTATTACCTTCTCTAGTAATACAATACAACTGTAATATGTGGGAGCTCAGCAAGGCGCTATGGAGAAAGCATTCCCTTAAAGGTAAAGTACATCTTACTCCCATCTAAAGTGTATAAACTACTGTTTATTATATTTCTTTATCAGTTTCTGTTGAATTTACTCAGAAACTATAAAGAAACTTTATGATACCCAGTTTCTTACACAGAGCATGGTTTTGTTTGGTTCATTTAAAGACAAAAATCAGCAAGCACTCATAGGATAAAACGATCAACTTTATTTCAGCAAGTTAAAAACATCAAACATCCTGACGCGTTTCATATCGAAGATACGTAGTCATAGGCAGAGTACTCAAATGTGTTAAACGGCTTTTTAAATACATGTGCCGGAAATGACATCATTCATTAACTCCAACTCCGATTACAGACAAAACCATTTCTAACTGAACTGAAATAAATCGTAAACGTAAACTTGAATGGACAGTATAGCCTATGATATCTTTAGTCCATTTATTTCAATATACAATAAAGCTTTCATTTAACATCAGCATAGTGTCTTAGAGACAGTAACATCATTGAAATCATGCAACTGTTTACTGAGGCATAGATCCATTCCTTGTTACTCTCATTGTAATTATTAGTCATTATATGTTATTTTTGTTTAGTAATTTTATAATGACTATTAATTTATACATCTAGGTCATCGAGAATGAAGGGTGAACGATATACGCTATTTGCAGTAGTTATCGCTATTTCATGTATATTTAGAAGGATTCTATTTTGAGACTGGAGAACCAAAAGGGATTAAGGGCAGAGACACACGTGGAGATTCGGGGAGAGCAGTCGCCCGGTGACAAATCGCCTCTTTTTCGGGTGACTAGTCTTCCCAAACTGCTTCATGAGGAAACTTTGGAAAAAGAAGCGCTCTGAGTGCCATCCCGCCGGCGATTTCGATTCTAGCCGGCGGAAGGCAATTCGGGGAGATTAGTCGCCCGAAGAAGAGGTGATTTGTCGATGGGCGACTAAATCTTCCCGAATCTCTGCGTGTGTCTCTGCCCTAGTGGTTTACCACTTTTAAAAATAGGAATTGAGCTGAGCTATATATGAGCTATATATTTATTTGTTTGGTTCATGTAATGTTGTACCGTGTTAGCCAGTCACAGGGCCAAAAAAATTAGGGATGCACCGAATCCACTTTTTTGGATTCGGCCAAACCCCCGAATCCTTCACGAAGGATTCGGCCGAATACCGAACCGAATCCGAACCCTAATTTGCATATGCAAATTAGGGGTGGGAAGGGGAAAACATTTTTTACTTCCTTGTTTTCTGACAAAAAGTCACGCAATTTCCCTCCCGCCCCTAATTTGCATATGCAAATTAGGATTCGGTTCAGCTGGGCAGAAGGATTCGGCCGAATCTTGCTGAAAAAGGCCTAATCCTGGCCGAATCCCGAACTGAATCCTGGATTCGGTGCATCCCTAAAAAAAATAAATAAAAAGGTGGTATAAAGATAATCATTGTAAGCTTTCAGAACATTTTAGTTCCTTTTTCAAGCTGAATGTAATGAATCTGTAGTGTTCTCTGATATATATATATATATATATATATATATATATATATATATATACACAACATTCAGCTTATAGATCAAATGACCAAAGGAATATCCATCTCTGTGTAAGGTATTAACAAAGTCATATACAAGGGGACATGCTTGAGATAATGTAACATAATAAGAATCAAAGTGTTTGAAAATAATTATGGCTAAATTAATGGAGTGTGAAATGAAAGAAATTCCACATGAGCAGCTAGTCCAGTGTCCCAACAACTGCCTTTATTTCTGGCTTGGTGCAGGCAGTTCTTAATCCACATAATTTGCCATAAATCCAAGGTCCAGGTTCAGTCCCTTCTCCAATGAGTTTTTATTGGTTATGGTAAAGCGATGGTGTTTATTTCTCTTTCTCAGACTTTGACCAGTTTGGATCATGCAAAGCCCTCTCTCCTTCAGAAGGTGGTGCTAGGGGCCTGTCAAAGCCCTCTAGCTGCCTGTTGGAGCCAGTTCATTACTTTCTAAGGCCATTTCCCAACTGAATTAGTGGCAGCATTCAATGGGGTGTTACTAAACCCTGTGTCAAAATAATTTTAAAGCCCCCCCGCCATAAACTTTCTTCATAAGCATTAATTGAAACTGCTTAACAATTCAAACGGGCAGCACTCCGATTAAAAGAAAAGCCTTTATTTTTCACATGCAGGGCAACAGCAGAGCAACGTTTCGAGCCACCTGGCTCTTTATGAAGCTAATTAACATATGTACATTTCCTCCTTTTATCCTAGTGCAGCATCGCACCATCTAGTGTTGCTTTAACATTGGAACATAAAGAAACAATATGTCACAAAAACGATACAAGGCTTCACTTATCTTGTTATAATGTTCCATTCTCTATGTGGCCAAATTGTATCGAGATAAAAACTGTGAAAAAAGGAAGGACATTAAAACAATGTTAAAACCAATAAGTTACCTAAAAACAGGAACCAAGTCATATTCCATGTTCAATCCATTTGGTGACAGACTATCCAACTTCCGAATCCACCAGGCTTCTCTATATAATAATTTTTTTAGACGGTTACCACCCCTTCTCATCCTTTGAACTGTCTCAACTATCTGAAATTTTAACTGGTGGACAGCATGTCCCATCTCTGCAAAATGCCGTGCCACTGGTTGTTCCATTCTTTTATTTTTGATGGCAGATTTATGCTCCCTAATCCTATCTCTGGCCATACGTGATGTCTGTCCGACATATACCAGGCCACACGGGCATTTAATTACATACACTACAAATGTAGTTGTACACGTAAATTGGCCAGAGATAGGAATAGGGACCCCGTTTCTCGGGTGATAAATCACTTCACCTTTTTGGACATTGTTGCAACAATTACACATGCAGCACGGGAAGGTTCCCTTTTTAACTGGGCGTAACACTGACTGTTTGCATTTTATTTCTGAACCAACATCCGCTTTCACTAGCAGAGATCCAATAGTACGTGCTTTTTTAAAGGACATCACTGGTGGATTCTGGAAGCTGGATATCTCTCCTAGATTTGTTTGTAGAAAACTCCAATGTTTTTTTTAAATTTTTCCAATCTGGTCACTTAGTGTGTTGTACGTAGACACAATGGGAATCCTAGGCATATCTCGTTTTACTGATTTAGTTAAACTCTTTCTATCCAATTGTTCCATTCTCTCTTTTTGACTTTGTACCACCTTTCTAGGATATTTTCTACTTATAAACTTCTCTGTCATTTCCTCCATTCTTACTTGTGCAAGTCCTTCATCTGACACTATCTTTTTTACCCGAGCCAATTGGGATTTGGGAAGTGAGTTTTTTGTCTGGAGTGGATGAAAGGAGGAAAAATGTAAAAGAGTATTTCTATCTGTCTCCTTGGTAAATAGATCAGTTTGCAACTTACTATCAGCCACATATACTCTAGTATCTCCTTTGGATCAACATGGATTGTAAACTTGATATATGTACATATTGAATTAATCTCCCAAAAGAATTGATCAAGAGACGAACATGAACCCCTCCATAGCATAAAGACATCATCAATGTAGCGTAACCACTTTAAGCAATGCTTTTGAAACCACCAATTTGTGTAAATAAATTTTTCTTCATATTTTCCCATGTATATATTTGCATAGGACAGGGCCACATTCAACCCCATGGCCGTACCCCTAATCTGTAAAAAGAATTCATCCATAAACATAAAGTAGTTCCATCGTAGGATGATCTCAAGACAATTGAGTACAAAGTTTTTTTGGGCCCCATCAAGGGTCTCCTCTTGTTCCAAATACATATCCATATGTATTTGGAACAAGAGGAGACCCTTGATGGGGCGGGGACAGAAAAATGTTTTGTAATATTTAATAAAAAGGAGAAAAATATAGACAATATAAAATAAAATAAGAAATTTAGATGAGACTGCAAGCCACAGACCTGCATCTATACCTGTACCCAAAAATCCTTCCCTCATCCCGCAAGGTACCCACTTTTTTTGCAGTTCCTCGCAGGTACCCGACCGGCTGCAGGACTCTACCTTAAGAGCCCCTCAGCATGTGTAGGGTCTTCTTCCACTATAGCAGGGGCCATTAACCTTTTATACCTGTGAGCCACATTCAAATGTAAAAAGAGTTGGGGAGCAACACAGGCATGGGGTGCCAAATAAGGGCTGTGATTGGCTATTGGTAGCCCCATATGAGCTGGCAGCCTACAGAATACTCTGTTTGGCAGTACAACTGTTTTTTATGCAACCAAAGCCTGGAATTTAAAAATAAGCATCTGCTTTGAGGCCACTGGGAGCAAAATCTAAGGGGTTGGTGAGCAACATGTGGTTCATAAGCCAGTGGTTGGGGATCACTGCTCTATAGTAATACCCCTTCTGTCCCCAAGGGAGAGAGCACTAGATTTCATGACATATTGAGCCCAGCATTTCCATCTTACCACATATAACCGTGGAAGTCAACCTTGTGCTCACCATTGTGTTTGTGTTCTGCTTCTTGTTCCTGTTCACAGTACGCGTGGGTGGAAAAGCACCTCGGGCTCCAGTTCCTGGAGCAGATTGTTCTGACCAGAGACAAAACCGTGGTGTCTGCAGACCTTCTTATTGATGACCGACCTGATATTATTGGTAAGTTGAGTTTTATTATGAGTTAGTTATTAGGCCCTGTAGCTGTCATTTTCTAAATGCTTCAGTTTACCAGATTTATTTTTTTGTGATTGCTGTTGAAATGTTCCTTTAAAAAAAAAAAAAAAAAAAAAAAAAAAACAGAAAAAGAGTTTAATATATGTTCCCTTTAATAAGCAGCTTTGTGCTTATTAGTAGTATTATCTGCTTAAAGTAGTGGTTCCCGAATTGTGGGTCTTGCTCCTTTGGGAGGGTTTAGTGCAGTGACAGTGGGGTTCAGTCTTAACGACTGTCCTGATGCACCTGAAATCCCTGATTGAAAGTTACCATGAGATTTGGGGTGAATATTTGCTGCTGTAGATATTATGGAAGCAGCGGCTGAATGACTGATACACAAATATTTTCCCATACAAAGGTTGGATTTCAAAGGGGGCACTGACCAAAGATTGTATCATGAGGGAGGGCTTGAACTTAAAGGAGAACTAAACCCCTCATTGTCATAAGTCCCCATTGGCCCCCCTCCCTGCCTCCCCCCTGCACAGTCTTACCCCTGATTCTTTCCCCTCTAGTAGCAAATGCAGAGTGAGCGCAACAGAGCTCACAGGCACCATCTTCTTCTCTTCTGTAATCTTTGTGAAGTGAGTGGCATATTGGCGCATGTGCATTTTGAGCAATCTTCCCGGGTCGTGACAACTGCACATTCGAAGAAAGAGACGGCAATTTCCGAAGGGGAGGAAGAAGACAGGAATTTACCAAATTCCGGCTATGCTCACTCTGCATTTGCAGTTGCTATTTCTAGAGAGGAAAGAATTCAGGGGTAAGACTGTGCAGGGAGGAAGCAGGGAGGTGGGCCAGCGGAGGGGGGCCAGTGGGTTTAGTTCTCCTTTAAAAAGCTTAACAGCCACTGGTCTAAAATCATTTAGGCTCAATTTCAAACAAAGAAGTAACAAAGTTACCCATAGCAACCAACCAGTATCAGCCCCCAGTATTCATAGTTAGGTTCATTATGCCAGTTTTCATTCTTGTGCACTTCATTTGTAGGTGCTGAGCCGAATCCCACCTGGGAGCATATCCTCTTCACTGCCTGTCACAACAAACACCTCCAGCTCGCTCCCCCCAATAGAAGGCTTCCATCTTGGAACCATGACTGGAAGAGCATCCTGGACAGTAAGAGAGAGCAGGCACCATAAAAACAAGGGGCCCCGTCTTTCAGAACCATGAGGTGGCCCAATCAGAACACTCCATTCTGCACAGCCCTTGTATTCTAGGGACACAATCCACCCACTTTTGTCTTGTATAAACAGGTGCTTTAAGCATGGAGTTTCCAAGCCTGGACCTTTACCCTGAGTTGATCCACAACATAAATAGTGTCAGCTTGGTTCTTCCAGGTTTTGTATGGAACATACACATTAATAGCTAAAATACTGTTGTTTTTATTATTATCCTTAATTTATATTTGTATTTATATAGCACCAACATGTTCTGCAGCGCTTTCCAGACATTATATACCATTCCTGCCCCAGTGGAGCTTATGATCAAAGGTGCTTATCACATTCACACACACTAAGGTCAGTTTTATCAGGCGCTATTTTTTTGGGGTGCGGGAAGAAACCAGAGTACCCTGAGTAAAGATGCACAGACATATGGGGGAACATAGAGACTCCTTGCAGATAGGGCCACTTACACTTGTTTTCAAAAACCATATCCTCATGTCCCAGAACCCTTACAATAAATCTATATCCCAGAATGCTTTGTACCAATGGCCTCTTCACAATTACCCCAATACTATGTGCAGTTAGTTACCATCCCTATTGTGAATGCCCACACTTGGGATAATGTTGGTGGCAAGTTTAGAGTGAATTGATGTATCCATGTTAAGTGTAGCGCCTGCATCCCAGTTGGGAGAAGCAATTCTATTTTGTCCAGAAAGTGCTCCTAGCAAGTGCTATGCCACCCGCACCGGGAGAGAGCTTGCGGTTTGGGAATCCAGGTTGAAGACATGCACACAATGAGGAGTGATCCAGCTCGCTTATTATGCCTGTGTGTGTGTGATTAAGGATTAGTTGACTACTCTCCTGATCTTACATCTAATGCATGTGCATAATGAGTGAGCTGGGGGACTTTTTATTATATGCATGCATGCAACCAATATGGCTGCCCACACTGGGAGCTCCCTGCTCATCATAGTGCTCACTATGACATTTTATGCCCCAAATAGTATGGTTTTCCCCAAACTCGAGTAGTCCACAACTTTGGCGTGGGGGATACAATTACTATGATAAGTGCCCTTTAAAAGAGAAGTAAACCCTTGCTACTAAAATCCCCTACCTTACACAGACCCCCCTCCCCCCCAGCCTAGGTGTTACCTTTGCTAAATGCCCCTAACTTTTTACTTACCCCTCAGTGCAGATTCAGGGCAGCCATCTTCTTCTCTTCAGTAATCTTTGGGAAGTAAGTGCCGTATTGGCGCATGCGCAGTTGGAGCAATTTTCTGTTTTGCGACAACTGCGCTGAAAGTCATGGAAATTGCCGAAGCACTGGAAGAAGACCCAAAGATTACTGAATCGGTTAAAGATGGCGCACGTGAACTCCGCTGGACAAAATCTGCACGGAGGGGTAAGTTAAGAGCTAGGGGCAGTTAGCAAAGGTACCACTTAGGCTGGAGGGGAGCAGGGAGTTGGGTAAGGGATTTTATTAGCAACGGTTTGTTTCTCCTTTAAGTGAATGAGCCTTAAAGCCTGTGTGTTGTCCTGCAGCAAAGCATGTGATTAAAAATTCTTGTAGATTCAGAGGCTGAATAATTCCAGGCAAGCAAATTACTTATATATACAATATTGGATTTTGCCACGTGGGGGCACCATTACACACATTTCTCACACCTTGCAAATTGTGTGCTGCATTGTCAAATACTGCACTTTACATGCCTGGAATGAAGAGCAAATAACTGCGCAATTCTATGGGCTGCAAGATGAAGGAGAGACATCTGCTAGGTAACTGGCTTCCCTGCACTCTCCACCGTGGGGCAGATTTGGAGCAGAGACCATTGCACCATGCGCAGCTGCTAAATGCATGGACCCTAACAGGCAGTTAGCCTTAAAGGAATTGTTCAGTGTAGAAATAAAAACTGGGTAAATAGATAGGCTGTGCAAAATAAAAAATGTTTCTAATATAGTTAGTTAGTCAAAAATGTAATGTATAAAGGCTGGAGTGACTGGATGTGTAACATAATAGCCAGAACATTACTTCCTGCTTTTCAGCTCTCTTGGTTTCCGCTGATTGGTTACCAGGCAGTAACCAATCAGTGATTTGAGGGGGGGGGGCAGATGGGTCATAACTGTTGTTTTTGAATCTGAGCTGAATGCCGAGGATCAATTGCAAACTCACTGAACAGTTATGTCCCATGTGGGTTCCCTTATAATCATTGACTAACTCAGAGTTAGAGAGCTGAAAAGCTATTATGTAACACATGCAGTCACTCCAGCCTTTATAGATTAAATATTTGACTAATTAACTATATTAGAAACATTTTTTTATTTTGCACAGACTATCTATTTACCCAGTTTTTATTTTTACACTGAACTGTTCCTTTAACACCTTTTACAGATCAGTCATGCTACACAAATCGCTCCCAGGCTCATTTAGGTCATCGAGACGCTGATCCAAATCCATTGCAGTTTGAACAATACTGTGAGCCAAAAGGAAAGTTCTTGGGTTATTTTATTAAGTTCTACAAATCTGTCTTCTTCCATATTGGTTTATTTTTTAATTCATTGTGGCATTAAAAATTTATCAATGAACGTTCCCTCGCTGCTGTTGTAATTTCCTTAAGTCCTCAGCTGTTGTCATTGAAACTTTGGTAATAATTCTCTTTCCCTGTGTGTGTGTCGTGCTTTTAGGTGGCAGAGAATGACTATCCAGGGCCGGACCAAGCCCTAGGCAACCTGGCCGGCTACTTGCTCTCCCGCATGCATCAGCGACCCGGCACATGCATGCATAAGAGCACATTTTAATTGCCCCTTTAAATGGGACTCGCAGTAGAAAAAAGGCATGATGCAGGGATGTATTATGGGTGTGTGATGTTTTATAATACTTCATTCATATATTTAACTTTTATTTAAAGGGAACATTTGACTACTTGTTCATGAAAAACAATCATATATATACACTGGCATTTCAAAAAATGGAAAGAGGGGCAAAAAAGATCTGCCACATGTAGAATTTTTGAATACCCCCATTTTAAGACCACACCCCCCTAATTACCATGTCCATTTTACAAAAATTTGGCAAGTTATGAAAGTTTAAACACATTTCTGTGAGTTTTAGGGCAGAGTCACATGCTCAGATTCAGGGAGGTTAGTCGCGACAAATCTCCTCTTCTTAGGGGCGACTAATCTCCCCGAACTGCCTCCCACTGGCTAGAATGTAAATCGCTGGCGGGCGACAATCGGTGCCACGTGGAAACTTCGAGTGGCTTCGGGAAACGAACCGATCCAAGTGCCATCCAGCCGGCGACTTAGATTTTAGCCGGCTGGAGGCAGTTTGGGGAGATTAGTCACCCCGAAGAAGAGGCAATTTATTGCTGGGCGACTAATCACCCCGAAGAAGAGGCGATTTATTGCCGGGCGACTAATCTCCCTGAAGAAGAGGCGATTTATTGCCGGGCGACTAATCTCCCCGAAGAAGAGGCGATTTATTGCCGGGCGACTAATCTCCCTGAAGAAGAGGCGATTTATTGCCGGGCGACTAATCTCCCCGAAGAAGAGGCAATTTATTGCCGGGCGACTAATTTCCCCGAAGAAGAGGCGATTTATTGCCGGGTGACTAAATCTCCCCGAATCTGACCGTGTGTCTCTGCCCTTAATGTTATAACAGTTTTGCTAATGAAGGTGAATTGCCCTGTGAGTCACTGTTTTTCCAAGTGACTGGCTTATCTTATTAGTTACATTTGTATCTTTGCTTATCTGAATTTTGTTACAAATGTATCTAAGTGCAGGTGCTGCGTGTTTTGGGCTCTCAAAAGCCTCTTATTTAAGTACATTTCTGAAACTTTGTATCTTTTTCTGGCATCAGTGAAGAAGATAAAAAAAGAAAGAAAAACTCTTGGCTATTTAATAAAAATCCAGGACTGCCGTGTGAGCTGTCAGGGAAAACGAAATAGTTGAGAGATATAGACTGGGTAGATTTGCCCGTGACTAGTAACCCATGGCAACCGAATCACTCACTGATTGGCTGCTGTGTGTTGATAAGTGGCCCCCATTGTCGGTGGGCTCATTTTCAGCAAAGCATTAGCTGATCCGTTCAGTGCGCTTGAAGAGAAAAAGGCCTATGTACCAAACAAGTATGTTGTCAGGAGAAAGAGGCTGCTCTGATGTTCTTCTGCTTTGGAAAGGGTTGAAAAAGGTTTCTAATTATTTTCCTAAGCAGAAGAACATCAGAGCAGCCTCTTTCTTTCTCCTGACAACTTCCTTGACTACTTGGTGGTCAGACTGGTGGGAAACTGACCAGCAGGTGGCGCTGTTGTAACAAAATTCATTCATATTAACAGCACATGTATCCCTTAATATCTTGGAATAGAAAACAAATAAATAAAGGTGCTTAGAAAAGCACTCTCATCAATTTTACACTTTTAACTTGTTTTAAAGGTTTACTTATCCTTTAAAAGTGTCTTTGTTGATGCTGCACCCAATAGAAATATTTGCTGCCTATAGTGAGAGCATGTTCCACGTATGCATGGCATTTCCAGTACATTTTTACTAAAGTTTTATTATCGATTAACCACTGAAATTCCAGTTTCAAGGAGCCGCTTCCTTTGTGTGTTACTAGAAGGGCCCACTTATTGGCTTTGTGTCAGCTCTTGTGTACCTACGTCACCTGCCTATACTATACACGGACGTATTCTGCCTTGTGTGACTAAAGGACACAAAGTCCAAGGCCATTGGCTGCCAGTTATTTATGCAATAAGGCATCACTATTTACACTACAATCCTATGCTTCCCACTCCTGGCACCCTGACGCTCTCTGTCTCATTTCATCTCTCTCTCTCTCTTATGGAACCCAATGTCTCCTCTGAGGATTCAGAAAGTGTCAAAACATCCTGTGAGTAATGCGCCAGATGAACCCAAACACAGATAAGGAAATACGGAAAATCCATTTATTACCCCTGGTATGTGACTCACTGCATTAACTCTTGCAGTTCAGCTTATGGCACCACCAGGGGGCACTATATGATCTAGAATCAGAGATGCTGATGACTCCGAAGATCTCACAGGTAGAAAAGGAGACCCAGAACATAGGGGCAAATTCACTAAGATGCGAAGTTGCGGCAGGTGCAACCTCGCCGCACTTCGCCAGGCGTATTTTCGCCAGCGCTCCGCAAATCCACTAAAATCCGAAGTTGCGCACAGGGGTAGCGTAAGTTTTCGAAGTTGCGCTAGCGTTAATTCGCCAAGCGAAGCGAAGTTTCGCTAGCGATGGTTCATTTGCATATGGCGCCAAATTCAAATGTCAATGGAGGAACACGTATTAGCACTGCAAATGCCTAGAAAACCTTCAAAACATCAAATAAAAATGTTTATTTTGCCCTACACATGTGCCCACTGTCTAGGTAAGTTGCCATGAGTCAGGAAATGTAGGGGGGAAGGAGGGGAGCCCCAAAAATATTTTCGATCTTTTTCAGCCTATCACCCATCTTGTAGAAAACACGCCAGCTTTTTTTGGGACTTAGAAAAAAATTTGACTTTTTTTTTAAACAATCCCTATCTACTCTATTGCGCTTCGCCAGGTCTGAGGTGGCGAAGGAAGTCTAGCGTAAAAGGTAGCGTTCAGTACACTGTGCAAGTTAGTGAATTTGCGTAGTTACGTCGCTAGCGAAAATTCGCCTGGCGTAAGGGTGCGAAGTAACACTAGCGAAACTACGCCAGCGTTCGTTAGTGAATTTGCGCAGTAACGAAAAATGCCAAACGCTAGCGAATTAACGCTAGTGTTCGTCGCTTAGTGAATTTGCGCCATAGACTTTATGATCCATTTGTGGCAGGTGCCAGGTTCTGCAGCCCAACATACTTCTTTAGGATGCACATTCCTAGAAATGTTCCTTAGCGGTTGTTCAACTTTTAGTATTCTGAGACATTCTGTAATTGGTTTTCATTTTTTATTATTTGTGTTTTTGGAGTTATTTTGCTTTTTATTCAGCAGCTCTCCAGTTTGCAATTTCATCCATCTGGTTGCTAGGATCCAAATTACTCTAGCAACCATGCACTGATTTGAATAAGAGACAGGAATATGAATAGGAGAGGCCTGAATAGAAAGATGAGTAATAAAAAGTAGCAATAACTATACATTATATAGTGAATAAAGTACCCCCTCTTGTAAAATATAAGGATATTATAAGTTACCGAGGAGTTTCATGACCATATAAAAGTACGAGGCCGAAGGCTGAGTGTTTTAATACAGGTCATGGACTCTGAGGTAACTTCTAATATCCTCATATTTTACAAGAGGGGGTACTTTATTTATTATAATACACAAGTTTCAGTGAGTCATGTGACAGAAATGACATCAGAACTCACCGTTTATAACTGATGACATCAGAACTCACTGTTTATTATAAGGATATAATTACAAGATAGTCATGGCTTTTGTGTATTATATATTACATATAGTAGTTCTACCTTAAAGCAGTGTTCATAAATCCAATTAAAGTCAAAGAAAAACTAATTCTAATCAACTTTTAAATTGGTTTCCATTAATTATAATTTATAGTTTTATAGTTATTTACCTTTACTCTGCAAATGCTCTGTAAGGCTTCAAATGTTATTGCTACTTGTTATTCCTCATCTTTCTATATATATAATATATTATCAAATAGGAAAAAAGCTCAGTACATGGTAGTAAACCAATAGGATGGAGTTACATATAATACATCACACTAGTCTTATCCAATCCATAAAGAAGGTGGCCATACACGGGCCGATTAAGCTGCCGACAGACTGGCAGCTTATTGGCTCGAGTATGGGGCCCTCCGACGGGCTTCCCCGATCGATATCTGGCCAAAAGTCGGGCAGATGTCGATCGGACGGGACTAAAAATCCCGTCGGATCGCGGCCGCATCTGTTAGTTGATGCGGTCCCGCGATCCGACCGTCCGTTACCCATCGTTAGGATACGATTGTTGGGCCCTAGGGCCTCAAGGTGGGCATATCGGCGAGAGATCCGCTCGTTTGGCGACATCGCCGTGTATGGCCACCTTTAGACTTGTTTTGGGATCCAGCAGATCAGGGGAGCGGGTCTGGGTACTGAGCTGGCTGGTCTGCCTTGACATCAATGGGAGGAGCTATAATCATGCCCCTCCCCAAAAAAAAACAGACTGGCAGAGGAATTTCTGGGTCCAGTAGTTGTAGGGCCACAGGCAGAACCATTATTCAGCCCCATTGAGCAAAGAAATTCACAACATAGAGCTCCCCAAAAAGGGGGATATGAATAACCATAATATTTCCTATAAATGTCTGATTATGATTTTTGATTATCAATTTGTGAGCCCCATCGGAGTGACAGAGGCTCCCCTCCAGCACACAGGGGGTTACAGGGAAGCCCAGAGATGGATGATGCAGGCGGCGGTTTGTTTATGGACAGAGGGATCCCACGGTGTCAGCTGGCGGGAGCACAATGTCCCCTGAGGAGAGGTTTACATAAATCTGACAGTTGCCCAATATACAGGGTGAGACTCTCTCCTTATCATTTCCCAGAAGCGTGAGCAGGGATGCACTAGCAGAAGCAACAGCAACTCTATAATGCAGCCATCGCTACTAATGTCTTAAAGAAGAACTAAACCCTAAAAATGAATAGGGCTAAAAATGGCATATTTTATATAGTGAACTTATTGCACGAGGCTAAAATTTGAGCTTGTCAATAGCAGCAATGATCCAGGACTTCAAACTTGTCACAGGGGGTCACCATCTTGGAAAGTGTCTGTGACACTCACATGCTCAGTGGGCTCTGATTGGCTGTTGAGAAGCTAAGCTTAGGGCTCGTCACTAATTATCCAGCAGAAAATGAACTTCCCCTGTAATATAAGCTGATGCTACAGATTTGCTGATTATTAAATTCTGATGCTAATTGCACGGGTTTCAATTATCTGTATTAATTACTAATCAGCCTTATATTGTGACATTTCTATTCTATGTGTACTGTATATTGTGAGTGGGTCCCTAAGCTCAGTAAGTGACAGCAGCACAGAGCATGTGCAGTGAATCAGCAGAAAAGAAAATGGGGAGCTACTGGGGCATCTTTGGAGACACAGATCTTTACTGCTAAAGGGCTGTGGTTGCCTTGGGCTGGTACAGAAGCACAAAACATCATGTACAACATTTCTAGCTACTTCTTTAGTTTAAAGGAGATGTATAGAATAAATGAAAAAAAAATAATTTTGTAGGCAATTATAAGTAATATATGGTGTTGCTTTTACATGGTGCTAAAAATTAATATTATCTTTAAAAATAGCCCCTTTATTGGAGCTCCCTATAGATGTTCTCTGGTCCCTGTCTGTGTTTCAATTGAGGGGTGGGCATGTCCTAACAGCCCCTGCACAGTAGGAGGGGGACAGCCAATCACAGCTCTGCAGTCACACAAGCACAGACAGGCTTCAGTTCCCTATCAGGTCCTGCTAGCTGCTGATTGGTTCCTGTCCTACAGTGCAGTGAGCTGAGTGCACAGCCTGGGAATTCAGGGAGCAGGAAGGGGAAGAGAAGTGAGGGATTATTATGGTTTTTGCAGAAATATTCAATAAATCAGCCTGAAACGCTACTTTTTTAAGCACAGTTATTCTATATCTAAATGAGTATAATGCACTGGTACATTCTTATTTTTTACACAAAATGTCTCCTTTAACTTTCCTTGTCCTTTAAGGCCCCCATACACGGGCCGATAAAAGCTGCAGACAGACCGAGTCTTATTGGCCCGTGTGTGGGGCCCTCTGACAGGCTTCCCCGATCGATATCTGGCCGAAAGCTCGGATCTCAATCAGGCAGGTTAAAAAATCCCGTCGGATCTAGGGTTGACACCTTTTCTGGAAAAAAATACCAGCCTTCCTATATTTTTGCAATTTTTTCCTATTAATAACATTGGCAACAAGCATCATTTTTACCGGCCATGGCAGCAAAATACCAGCCAGGTGGCAACCCTAGTTGGATCGTGGCCGCATCTGTCAGTTGATGCAGTCCCGTGATCCAACCGCCCGCATGGACTCCATTGTGATCCAATTGTTGAGCCCTTAGGCCCACAATCAGATCAGCCCGATATCACCCACCTCAATGTGAGCATATCGGGGAGAGATTCGCTCGTTTGGCGAAATCGTCAAACGAGCGGATCTCCCTGTGTATGGCACCGTCTGTTCCCCAAACTTTTTTTTTTTTCAAATGATCAATATGGTTTTATTAACCCTTGCAAATGCAGTTTCTATTACCACCACTAGGGAGAGCTGTTAGACCAAGAACACAGTTTATTCCTCTTCTGGGGGTCGCAAACTCTTTCTACAAGTGTCTCTGTGCCACCTGGTTGTTTTTGCTGATCGTTATTAACTTAAAGTGACCCTTTTTTTATCTTTTAAGGCTTTCAAATGAAGAAGTTTTTAAAGGGGAACAGCACCCCCAAAAGACCCGATAGCAACTTTCAGATATACAGTCTTGGTTGTCAATGTAGTCGCTATGGAAAGCCATATCTGTCTGGACGTTTATATTCTCTGAAGATTGCTGAAACAATGTAGGAGAAACCAAGATCAGCACAAGTCCTAGAAAAGAACTGAGTTCTGCAACTGTCGATTGACAGGCGTATGTCTCATGATAACATATGGATCCCCTTAGGCTGATAAACTGAGATCAGAACAGAGCTGTTGCCTTTTTTGTTTTATGTTACATAACAATCTCTTTGAAGTCTGGAAGCAGCTATCATGGGTTCTGCATATGCATTGCTTAGTGGAACATCTGGGTGACGCTTTATGGCATAGCTGTTCTGCCTTTCCTATGGTGTAGTGTTTGCACTGCAGGCAGCGACCTGTTGATTCTGTATGTGAGACGCTGGTAACACACAAGTCTGCTACTTCTGGGTAATGGTCAATTGAAAAGCTAAAGGGGTTGTTCATCTTTAAATTAACTTTTAGTATAATGTAGACATTGATATTCAGTGACAGTTTCCAAGTGGTTTTCGTTTTTTATTATTTGTGGTTTTTGGGTTATTTAATGTTTTATTCCGCAGCTCTCCTGTTTGCAATTTCAGCAATCGGGTTGCTAGTGTCCAAATTACCCTAGCAACCATGCAGTGATTTAAATAAGAGACTGGACTAGGAATAGGAGAGGGACTATATAGAATGACGAGTAATTAAAAGTAGCAATACCAATACATTTGTAGCCTTACAGAGCATTTGTTTTTCAGAAGGGGTCCCTGACCCCCATTTGAAAGCTGGAAGGAGTCAGAAGAAAAAGGCAAATAATTAAAAAAAAACTATAAAAAATAAATAATGAAGTCCAAATTACCCTAGCAACCATTCCCTGATTTAAATAAGACATTGAATTGAAAGATGAGTAACACAAAGTAACAGAAAGAGGCTGCAACATCAGAGCAGCCTCTTTCTTTCTCCTGACAACTTCCTTGACTACTTGGTGGTCAGACTGGTGGGAAACTGACCAGCAGGTGGCGCTGTTGTAACAAAATTCATTCATATTAACAGTACATGTATCCTTTAATATCGTGAATAAAAATAAAATAAATAATGAATGTACATTACAAAAATACTTAGAATAGCCCCCTCCTCAATTTTACATTCACTTATTTTAAAGGTTTAATTTTCCTTTAAAAACATAAAACTAACCTCCTACCTGGCTACATAGGAAATACCTACTGGATTCTATGCAGCCATGCAGGAGCCCCTTTCATAAGTGGGCAAAAGGGGCATTGTCAGGCCTAGATTTGTGGAAAAGTCACACAAGGCCTAAGTCAGCATGCTGCCCAGATGCTTCTACATACCTCCCAACTGTCCCGTTTTTCATGGGACAGTCCTGATTTTGACAGCTCAACCCACAGTCCCAGTTTGTTACTGAAATGTCCCGACTTTCTCTTTGATCTCCTGCACTGAACAGTCAGATAAAGATACAAAGATTCTAAAACTGAGGCTTTTGGCAGAGAGCCCAGAATGGCAGGTGCACTTGGATACATTTGTAACAATTTAAGAATAGCCCCCTCATCAATTTTACATTCACTTATTTTAAAGGTTTACTTATCCTTTAAGTCTGTGCATAAAAGCTCTGACAGAAAGGGGCACAGTTTAGAGTTCTGTGTGGAACCAATGTTTGAAGCCCGACCCAAGACCCGCAAACCGGACCTGCAACTCGCATTCTTGCCTGCTTGGACCCGCTGCCCGACCAGCAAGTGACTTATCTGCCACATGATCCGTGACCCGCTGACCATCAAGAAACAGGAAGTGCTGTCATTGTAAACCGGAAGTGACATCATTAGAAGTAGAGATGATCAGAAAAAAAGCTGTTGAAACATACGTAAAGGAGTAGAACATCGCTATTGACCCCAACCCCGACCCCCAGAACCGCTGATCCACATCTATAGCCACGCCCGAAAGTTCTACCCGCAACTCTGTAGGACTCACAGTTTGTTCCCTTTCATCTCCCCTTGTGTGTGAACACAGTACAACATAGTGATGGGAGCACACTGGCTGCACTGAGGACTGGGCCTGTGGCGAGAAGATGAACATCACGAGATTGGAAACAAGAATCTGTGTAAATAAATAATCTCCTGTATTCTGCTGCTGTGCATCATGGGATATAGATCCCCACAGAGGGACAGATTGTTGTGCTGTACGTGTGGGTCCAGTTGTACCGCCGCCTCTCAGATTGAGCACAAAGCCCCTTCTCATACCAACCTCAGTTTACTTGTGCCTAAAGGGGGCTTTCTAGATGCTCAATACAAATAATAGCCCTCAAAGGAAAACTTCCCCCGAAAACTGGGTCCAGCGTAATGAAAGACACGTCATTTTAGTCTATTTGCCAATATATATTCATTAACAATATCAGTGGTTTTAAAGTTATCTGCAAGTGTAATTGTTGTGGAAAGTAGGACCTGTCTGGGATTATATTTTCTGCACTGTTGGTTCTGACTCCTGAAACAATGTAGCAGAAGCTGATTAATAGACCTGGAGGGGAGAGATAACCAAAGCTTCATCAAATGAGTGGGTTGTTGATCCTTTTGAAGAGCCATGTGGTAAGGCAAGCTGGGCTGATCCACTCCAGATCATACGGGGATCCTATAATAATTTGTCAGCAGAGGGTCACATCAACATTATGCTCATGTGGTCCCTGGTCAGGCAGGCCAATCAGCAGGATTTCCCGCTCAGGCCAATAAGATGCCGACTCAGTCTGGAGTGGTTGAGTTGGCAGGGTTTGTAGGCCTTGCACCATGTCCCTAAAGGTGGCCATACACAGGGAGATCGTTCATTTGTCACTAAACAAGTGGATCTCTCCCTGATATTCCCACATTGAGGTGGACGATATCGGGCTGATCCAATCATGGGCCCTAGGGCCCAACGGTTGGATCAGAATGGAGGCCATACGGGTGGTCGGATCACGGGACCTCATCAACGAACAGATGCGGCCGCGATCCAATGGGATTTTTTTACTTTGCCCGATTGACATCGCCCGATAAGTCAATCGGGGATGTCGGATGACCCCACACATGGGCCAATAAGCTGCCAACTCGGTCTGCTGGCAGCTTTTATTGGCCTGTGTATGGGGGGCCTTTATGCTGTAACACGTATATAAATGATACTTTATGCCTTTAGCAGGGTTAATTAGCTGAGTAATAGAGACAAGAAAGCTTAGCAAGACAAGGGAAACAACTCCACTGCAGTTTTATATCATATCAGATAGAAGCTACTGACACCATATTTTTCAACTCATCCCAGAAATCTGCAAAACTCATACAGCAACAATAACATTACAATATAGTGATCTACCACGTAATGGCATTTTACATTGCGTAATGGCGAAAACAAAATTAGAAAAAGAAAGCAGACAGCGGATTAAATTGCCGCAGTAACGAGATGAAAATGAGAAAAATTTGAATGCTGGGCAGATGGTGGTGCATTATTCACACGCTTGGATAAAACTGTTGTTCACTCTGCTGAGAGTCGGCCTCTGTATCGGGGCAGTGCGGTTTGCAGAGCAGGAAGTGTTAGTCCAGGCAAAGAGAATTCTGGGAATGTTTGGCCACTGCTTCCACCAGCTCTAACCAGAGATATTTCACTATGATGTTATCCATTATGTATTATAAGGGATAATGTACCCCCTACTGTAAATGATAAGGATATTAGAAGTCACTGAGGGGTTCTGTGACCATATAAAGGCATAAGGCTGCAGGCTGAGTTATACAGGGAACTCTGAGTATCACTCATGTATTATAAGGGATAATGTACCCCCTACTGTAAATGATAAGGATATTAGAAGTCACTGAGGGGTTCTGTGACCATATAAAGGCACAAGGCTGCAGGCTGAGTTATACAGGGAACTCTGAGTATCACTCATGTATTATAAGGGATAATGTACCCCCTACTGTAAATGATAAGGATATTAGAAGTCACTGAGGGGTTGTTCTGTGACCATATAAAGGCACAAGGCTGCAGGCTGAGTTATACAGGGAACTCTGAGTATCACTCATGTATTATAAGGGATAATGTACCCCCTACTGTAAATGATAAGGATATTAGAAGTCACTGAGGGGTTCTGTGACCATATAAAGGCACAAGGCTGCAGGCTGAGTTATACAGGGAACTCTGAGTATCACTCATGTATTATAAGGGATAATGTACCCCTTACTGTAAATTATAAGGATATTAGACGTCACTGAGGGGTTCTGTGACCATATAAAGACACAAGGCTGCAGGCTGAGTTATACAGGGAACTCTGAGTATCACTCGTGTATTATAAAGGTTAATGTACCCCCTACTGTAAATGATAAGGATATTAGAAGTCACTGAGGGGTTCTGTGACCATATAAAGGCACAAGGCTGCAGGCTGAGTTATACAGGGAACTCTGAGTATCACTCATGTATTATAAGGGATAATGTACCCCTTACTGTAAATGATAAGGATATTAGACGTCACTGAGGGGTTCTGTGACCATATAAAGGCACAAGGCTGCAGGCTGAGTTATACAGGGAACTCTGAGTATCACTCGTGTATTATAAGGGATAATGTACCCCCTACTGTAAATGATAAGGATATTAGAAGTCACTGAGGGGTTCTGTGACCATATAAAGGCACAAGGCTGCACTTGTACACTGTGCCCATATTCTTCATGCTTTGAAAATCAGTTTGGTATTTAGTCCACAAGAATAGTCACAAATGTAATTTTGTAAACAGTTGAGAGAATACAGGAGAGAGTGGATTTTTATTGATCCGTGTCCAATGTTTGTGCTGTGCAGATGGCATGCTGAACTAAAGCCAAACTATAATAACGAACTGATGTAATGTGTGTAAAGTAATGCGACTGACCTGGCACATCTGCACAAAAACACCTGTGATCTCACCACTTTGAACAATACTGCACATAACCACTTGGACTGAGGGAACCATTGATTCTCCTTTTCTTTTCACAGAGAATAAGCAAATGTAGAAATGGTCACAGTTTGTGGCAAATTGGCAACTGATCTGCAGTTAGAATCTCTGGACTTTATATGGTCACAGAACCCCTCATAATCTCTTTATCATTTACAGTAGGGGGTACATTATCCCTTATAATGCATGAGTGATACTCAGAGTTCCCTGTATAACTCAGCCTGCAGCCTTGTGTCTTTATATGGTCACAGAACCCCTCAGTGACTTCTAATATCCTTATCATTTACAGTAGGGGGTACATTATCCCTTATAATACATGAGTGATACTCAGAGTTCCCTGTATAACTCAGCCTGCAGCCTTGTGTCTTTATATGGTCACAGAACAACCCCTCAGTGACTTCTAATATCCTTATCATTTACAGTAGGGGGTACATTATCCCTTATAATACATGAGTGATACTCAGAGTTCCCTGTATAACTCAGCCTGCAGCCTTGTGCCTTTAAATGGTCACAGAACAACCCCTCAGTGACTTCTAATATCCTTATCATTTACAGTAGGGGGTACATTATCCCTTATAATACATGAGTGATACTCAGAGTTCCCTGTATAACTCAACCTGCAGCCTTGTGCCTTTATATGGTCACAGAACAACCCATCAGTGACTTCTAATATCCTTATCATTTACAGTAGGGGGTACATTATCCCTTATAATACACGAGTGATACTCAGAGTTCCCTGTATAACTCAGCCTGCAGCCTTGTGTCTTTATATGGTCACAGAACCCCTCAGTGACCTCTAATATCCTTATCATTTATAGTAGGGGGTACATTAACCTTTATAATACACGAGTGATACTCAGAGCTCCCTTTAAAAACCTACTTATATATAGATTTACCTATATAATAACAATAATGTGTATTTATATGCAGAGAGATACATTAAATTAAATAATGTTATATATTGGTATCTGGATTGTATTCCTTTTCCTGTTTCACTGAATAGACACAATGGTCCAGGCGAGTTGCAAAGGAGACTTTGGGGCCCCAGACAGAACACAGTAATTAAAGTGATGTTATGAATGTCCCAGCGTTTCCCTTAACTACTTGTAGCTGTATTTGTGGTGAATAACACAGAGCAGGTCAATCATTGACTTGCTGTCACTATGATGGCTGTGCATCCCAGTACAGGACAAGGGCCAAGCAATGGAGTGGGCAGGTAAATAAACCCGTTCTTCTGTGTATTGTTCAGTTAGGTACATTGCAAGGTGTGGCGCTCGTGTGTGTGAAATTTCCAAGGCAAGGGGCAAAGTCTCAGGCGGCAGAACAGGAGCTGCAACTGAATGGGCCAGACTTCATGCTGCGAGTTGGGGGGCATACTGGTACCTCCCAACATTTTGGAAGTAAAAAGAGGGACAACATTTTTTTTCCCGCACGTAGCGCAGCAATTTTTGACCATACCCCTTTCTGTGGCCACACCCCCTGATTACCATGTTTGTTTTACAAAATTTGGCAGGTTATGAAAGTTTGAAAATATTTCTCCTTATCTAAACTGTGTTTTTGTGTCTCAAAATTGTTACAAAGTATCTTATTTGCACCTGTTAGCTGTTCTGGGCTCTCTGCTAAAAGCCAATTAAGTGAGAAACTTTGTTTCTTTTTCTGGCTGTTCAGTGCAGAGAAAAGAGGGACTTTCCAGTACAAATGAGGGACTGAGGGTTGAGCTGTCAAAAGAGGGACTGTCCCTCCGAAAAAGGGACAGTTGGGAGGTATGTGGGGGATAGGACGAGGCCTGCGGGCAGATAAAGAGAGGCAGCTGCTTCTCTATTTATGAAGGAAAACAAAATGACTAGCATTATTATGCTGTGATATATATATATATATATATATATATATATATATATATATATATATATATATATATATATATAATACACAAAAGCCATGAATATCTTGTCAATTATATCCTTATAAACGGTGAGTAGTGATGTCATCAGTTGTAAACGGTGAGTTCTGATGTCATTTCTGTCACATGACTCACTGAAACTTGTGTATTATAATAAATAAAGTACCCCCAGTTGCAAAGGGGGTACAGGTGTACTTACTTTAGTACAAGGCCCAGTCCTAAAGGGGGCTAAGCTGTGCTCCACTTTTCTTAATAGCTGGGCCCCCCTTGACAGCACTAAATTTGTGCCGAACAGCTGAAGTCCAGAAGAGCGGAAGCGCTGAAGACCTGAAGAGCCAAAGTCCTGAAGTCTCGAAGCGATGAAGACCCGAAGCCGCGAACAGAGCTGAAGTCACAAAAAAGGCCCAAAGTTGAAGTCCTGAAGCTGAGAAAAGACCCAAGATAATGAAAGGAGCAGAAGATAAAGTCCCAAAGCAAGGAAAGGAGCCAAAGCTAAAGACCAGAAGCCACAAGTTCAGTTCTACTGAACACCAAAGTGTTTTTTTGTATTTTATTAAACCCCTGGCCAACAATGTATTATTTTAATACTCTGGGGCCCCAATGCTTCTTTTTAACTTGTATGGGGGGGATGGCCACAAATGTTTTTATAACTTATAGAGGGGCCCTGGCCACCAATGATTTTTTGAAAACTTTTATGTGGGACCCAGGCACCAATTTTTTTTTTTTTAACTTATACGGGTGCCCTGCCTACCAATTATTTTTTTAACTTGTAGGGGGGACCTGCACCAAAGTTTTTACTATGTATCTAGGGCAAGCTGCTGTACACCCAAGAGTTGCTGTACACCCAGACATAAGTAAGCTAATTTAACCAGCCGTTAATATGGCAATGGCTGAAAAAGTAAGTAACTGTGTGAATGGAACACTGTAAAGCAGCAGTAATAGTGCAGATACAGAGCTCCGGAGAACACTAGTCTCTATATACCCACCAGTCAATATCCCCTTTCATTTTCTTCTGCTCAAGAAAATAGCCTCCTTCCCTTACTCTACAGAAATCTTGTAACCCGTGCCGACCCCTCACCACCCACTGTATCCAATCATAAAGTACATAAATCTGCTGCAAATAACATAAAGGGGATAGGCGCAGAGCTCTTTAAATTTGTTCTTCATAATGACAATCCATACAGGCACTCACAGGTAGGGTTGCCACCTTTTCCAGAAAAAAATATCGGCCTTCCTATACATTTATCTTTTTTCCCTATTAATAACATTGGGATCAACCATCATTTTTACTGGCCAGGTGACAACCCTACTCACAGGGGCCACAATCTTTTATTAAGGGCTACTTGGCCCCTGCTTTACATTTGGCTACATTTTCTCTCCTTTATCTGTGCTCTGTTTCAGAATTAACCATAAAGACCATTCCTTACAACAGGCCCCTCTATCACATGCACAATGTTCTTTTAAAGTTGAGTTTCCCCTTTAACACAGACCCATTAACAGAGCATTAGGAGTTCAGTTTCAGGGGCAATGAAACTATCAGGGAGCCAATGCAAGAAGCACAATGACATTTAGACACTCTGGGGCAAATTCACTAAGATGCGATGTTGCGCCAGGCGCAACTTCGCCGAGCTTCGCCGCACTTCGCCGCACTTTGCCAGGCGTAGTTTCGCCAGCGCTCTGCAAATTCACTAAAATCCGAAGTTGCGCTCAGGGGTAGCGTAAGGTTGCGAAGTTGCCCTAGCGTTGATTCGCTATGTAAAGCGAAGTTATGCCAGCGAAGGCTAATTTGCATATGGCGCGAAATTCAAATTTCAATGGAAGAATACGTATCAGCACTACAAATGCCAAGAAAACCTTCAAATCTGCAAATAAAATTTTTATTTTGCCCTACACATGTGCCCACTGTCTAGGTAAGTTGCCATGAGTCAGGAAATGTAGGGGGGAAGGAGGGGAGCCCCAAAAAATTTTTCAATCTTTTTCAGCCTATCACCCATCATGTAGAAAACACGCCAGCATTTTTTGGGATTTAGAACCTTTTTTGACTTTTTTGGAAACAATCCCTATCTACTCTATTGCGCTTCGCCAGGTCTGAGGTGGCGAAGGAAGTCTATCGTAAAAGGTAGCGTTCAGTACACTGCGCAAGTTAGTAAATTTGCCTAGTTTCGTCGCTAGCGAAAATTCGCCTGGCGTAAGGGTGCGAAGTAACACTAGCGAAACTACGCCAGCGTTCGTTAGTGAATTTGCGCAGTAGTGAAAATGCCAAACGTTAGCGAATTAACGCTAGCGTTCGGCGCTTCACGGCTTAGTGAATTTGCTCCTCTGTTCTAGGCTGCACAATGCCAGGCAGCTGCTCCCTCAGCCAATAAGAATGAGCGCAGGCATCTTAAAGGCTCCCTTAGAGGAGAGTATGAGTACATTACATAATTAAACAATTTAACAATTAGCAGCTGCTGCCACAGAATGAGTGTTGTACAAATCTCATGACCCCTGTTATAATAACTGTGCCAGGTCTCTTGTCTCCTCCATACCTCCACTAGTGCCCAAATGGAAATTTTGTGTTTATGCCTGAAAACGATGTAGAAGAATGCCATATCCACAATAATTCTAGGTCAATCCCTGTTACCCCAAACCAAACCCTGTTATGCCACCCCCCCTTTTTGTGAATGTCACCCCTATAAATATGGATGATTCTGGAATGTGAGTCTGAAATGTGACATAATTTCCCCTATTTTGGAGAAATGCTGTCACCATATAGATTCTGAGCAGTCAGAGCCAGGCTTGGGTTGCAAGGACCAGGGCCGCTTCTGCCATGAGGCAAGGTGAAACCCTTGCCTCAGGCGGCAGCGTGCGGCCAGTTACAAGGGGCGGCAAAAAGCCGCCTCTTGTAACTTTAAGAGCCGAACTTCCGGGTTTTAACCCGGAAATTCGGCTCCGCTAGTGCAAAGAGCGCTATTGCGCTCAATGCACTAGCGATACTGCCCCCTGAAACCCGCTCCGACGCTAATTTTTAAGCGCGGAGCGGGAGAGGAGGGGGGCGGCATCTGGGCTGCTGCCTCAGGCGGCAGCAGCCCCAGAATCGGCGCTGGCAAGGACAGGTGTATGATTGTGCGGGGAGTGGGGGGGAGGATATAGATTTACTAATTTATGGTCGAGTGCATTGTCAGTAAAATACTGATCAAGGAGGAGAAATGATGTCACAGTATTGTGACATCATTTCTCTGCTTAGCTGGTAATTTGCTGGCTAGGCCAATGAAGGTGACAACCCTAGGTAGAGTGGGGATAACATCATATGGACAGGCATTGATGGAAAGTGGTCATATAACTGCTCCTGCAGAATTGTGCTTAGTACAGGGGAATACCTATGCTGCCATAGTTTTATGGGATCTCTCTGTACAGACTATGAGCAAACTTAGGGGACTGTTCCTGCTGAATTGTGCTTAGTACAGGGAATACTTATGCTGCCATAGTTTTATGGGATCTCTCTGTACAGACTATGAGCAAACTTAGGGGACTGTTCCTGCAGAATTGTGCTTAGTACAGGGAATACCTATGCTGCCATAGTTTTATGGGATCTCTCTGTACAGACAATGAGCAAACTTAGGGACTGTTCCTGCTGAATTGTGCTTAGTACAGGGAATACCTATGCTGCCATAGTTTTATGGTATCTCTCTGTACAGACTATGAGCAAACTTAGGGGGCTGTTCCTGCTGAATTGTGCTTAGTACAGGGGAATACCTATGCTGCCATGTTTTTTTTAATCTCTCTGTGCATCTTGTCTAGTTCCATTAGACAAATACAAAAAAAAACATAAAGTATGATGTATGGTTCCCCAAAGAGACATCAGTATTATTTTGAGAGTCCTCTTATATTTTTCTTTCTCCTGCTTTCAACTTGCGCTTTCTCCTCTTTGATGCTGACTGCGAGTACATTGTGTGCCCAGAATCTAGAAGAGCAGTGTCAGCCCCTTCTAATCTTACCCAGCCATTCCCTGTGCATGGCGCTGCCCCTTTCATTTCACACATAAGCAAAAGATCACGTGAGCCCCGGTGATTAAGTAAAAATGGACAAAGGTGAAATTAGCAGAATGTTCCACCAGGAAGATGTTCCAGCAAGTCATTAATGACGTATTATATAAAGTGAAAGGCGCTGGTCAATGTGTATAAGGGTTAGAATAATTCCCACACTCACCAGCAAGTCTGGCAGCAAGAGGAACAATTAACCCAAGTTGAAGCATCGGCCAGAACCTTTTGTCCACAGCACGTTGGGTAAACACACAGAAGTCATTTCAATATTTACCACGGTAGTACCTGGAATCCAGTATCTGAGAAGCTGATACATCAGATATTCTGTGTAAGATAAATAAATTAAATAATGTTACTTAATAATACTAGAAAGGTTTAATGCTAGTGTCTGCTTGGAAATCATATATTTAATGTAGGTCTAAGATATTAGCAGCTTTGGCCATTGCATAGGGCACATCGATCTTGTATTTAAGTCTCCTTCCTTTTCTTCCCCAAAGCAGCAGTTGTACCTTGCTTTACGGCCGAGTGTTCATAGGCCCTATGTGATCGCTATGGTTCATATTACTGAAAGATTTTGAGACCTTAAAGGACAAAGAAAATGAAATTCATAGGAGGGTGCCCATTTGTTAGGAATCCCCCCTCACAGTGATTACTGTACCTAATCATGGACCCATTGGGTGGCGCTTCTGTTTTCTGAAAAACACTTTGCCCTGGGACAGCCAGGGGGACGCCGGGAGCCCGACAATACTGAGTAGGACGGCCTAGGAAGAAAACCAGGCTGGCTCTCTAATTGGAAGAGATGCCACCAGAAGATGCAAAGGCCCCACCAACAGCCATCTTGAAGTTAAACTATTCATTGAGAATTGGAGGAAAAAGCCCCTGCTAAGCTCAATCAGAAGGTGAGGGATGGAGGCCCAAGAGTAAATGGAGGAACTGATCAAGTTTTAGCCAAAATGCCCAAGTAATGACATTTACCTCAGTTGAGAGTGCCAAAGCCATGGATCTACCTGTGATCCCCAGTCAGACCACCTTGAGAGCATTCCAGTAATTGAGTTTATTGGCTGAACCATTAAATGGAGGCACCACCCACATATATGTACCAGGTTTCCAAATGGAAGGTGACCCCCAAATGGTAAGCCCTAAGGACCACAATCAAAGGGGGAACAGGCAAGAGTCTATGGCCCGGGCAGCCATAGGTGGATCAGGGGAGGATTTTGGGCAGATCAGGAGCTTGGCCAAATGGGAGCACAGGGCCCTATAATTCATTAAGCCAACCCTGTAAGAGCCCAGCATATACTGCAGTGTTATCTTACATTTTCGGCAGAGAGCCAGGAAAGGGTTACATATTTTTCAATAACAATTCTGCTGCATTAAACATTACACATTGTTTTCAGGACTGTGTTCTAGATCACGACAGTGTGTGCCAGATCCTGGTGCCGAGATGCACTAAGTAACGCCGCCCTTCTCTATACAGAAACACTGTGTATATAAACCTGTCGGCTTAAAAAGAGCAGATTGTTTACGCCTGGCATCTACGCCGTTCTGTTTGCAATAACAAGGCACAGGTTCATATAAGTCTTCCCTGTAAAGGCGCAAGCCTGCATCACATTGTACCCCCCTTCTATTAACTAATGGTGGATTCTCTCCTGGCATGGAGGGGGGAGGGGGTTAGGAGAACATGGCACCATAGCAAAGTCTTAGCTTGGTCTATTATCTCTTGTATGGTGTATATAATTCCTTTTTCCCATGCCACCTGTTGATCCTATCTATTGTGAAATAGAAACTCTCTGTATTCCCTCTGTATGCCGTGGAAGTGATACCCTCTACATCTGTTGCCCACCAAGCATGTTTTCCCTTCTGTTTATTCATTGGCTGCTGTATGCTGGCATAAAACCACCTTGTCATCATTAAGCTTCTCAGTCCTAACCTGGACTTGGGTAAACCTGGAACTTCTGGAGGTTTTTAGACCAACCTGCCCATCACTACAAGGCACAGTTTTGCACAGGGTTCTATTTTTGCACATGGTATTGCTCCTGCTAATTGTTGAGGCCCCTTGTGTTGCAGCCTTAGCATCACATTTCAGGTTTGTCCCTGAGCATAAATGCCCTACATTCTCACTGTGCTCCATCATACTGTACATACACCTGCTTGTGAGCGGGGATGTGCCAGCCTGCACCCAGCATCCATGCAGCAGACTTTCCTTGACACACAGCTACTGTTGTGACCTCTGCTGAGAACTAATTAGGCAGATTTATTCCCTTTGTGCTGGGGGGAGCACGGAGCTGACAGTTTGTCCTGCAGGTGATTCGCTGTTTTCCATCTACCTGTGTACTGAGACTCAGATAAATACATGCCCTGTCCTTTTCTGCTCACACACCTGGGGGGACCCTGGCACAGGAGATCTACATCCGAGGAACTGTATGTGCGGAGACTGTAGGAAACAAAGGCTTGATGTTCTGCTGGGTATATCACTTAGTACCATGGCAGGACAGAGATATATAAAAGGTCCATCCATTCCACCTTTATGTCAATAAATACACCTGATTAGCACCAGGACTGTTCTGTGCCACAAATACAAATGAAAATACTACATTAAAAAATCAGTATATAGGTAGAGACTCGTGTGAACTGTGGATGCACATACCTTAGCATCTACTGTATATACTCTTACATCCTAGAACAGTGATCCCCAACCAGTAGCTCAGGATCAACATTTTGCTCACCAACACCTTGGATGTTGCTCCCAGTTGCCTCAAAGCAGGTGCTTATTTTTGAATTCCAGGCTTGGAGGCAAGTTTTGGTTGTATAAAAACCAGATGTTCTGCCAAACAAACCTCCTGTAGGCTGCCAATCCACATAGGGGCTACCAATAGCCAATCACAGCCTTTATTTTGCACCACCCAGGAACATTTATCATACTTGCTTTGCTCCTCAACTCTTTTTACATCTGAATGTTGCTCACGGGTAAAAAGGTTGGGAACTCCTGTCCTAAAGAAACTAACTGTCATCTCCAGGGCTTAAAAAGCCACCCCTATGGAGAATGCATGACTGTAAGGCCAGTGCCACAGTCAAACTAGTCAATGGCAGGTTTATCTTGTTATAATCTAGCCATCCCTACTTTCTTTCATTTACCTCCATCCTACCATAACTTTATCCAGGCCACCTTGCTGGCACCTCTTTGATTCTATTTCTTCCAGCACTTTCCCATCATCCTAATCAGACATTAGATAATTATTTAAGTTTTTATTGGTCAGTTTTTCAGGGCCTACATGCAGTGAGCCACGGGACAGTTGCACACCACTGTTGGTTGCCCTTATTGAGCATGTATGGCCAGTCATGGAGCTATCCAAACCGATAATTCTCAGTTCCTTGTGGATCACGGATTATAGGCCTAAAGGCACATCTCTATCCATCAGTCAATAGAAAGCAAAGAGAAGCAGCAACACAGCATTTGTCCTTTATCATCATATTTCCCGGTTACATCCCTTCTCTCTTGGAGGCAGATTTACTAAAGTGCTAGTGGAAATTCGCCAGAAATCTCATCCGCAGGGACATTGCCAATTTACTAACAGGCGTAGACGACAATTCGCTAGTGAAATAGACCGTTGCTAGTGCACTTTCGCACCCTATTGCCATGCGCATTTTCGCTCAGGCAAGCGATCGTTACTCCACAAATTCACTAAAATGCTAATTTTACAGAATGTTACCTCTTTCACCAGAGTTTCCTTCACCACCTTAGACCAGGCGAACTGATAAGATGAAGCTACATCCTCCTCAATCTCATGTAAGTGACATCATATCCTGTATGCCGGAAAATCATAAAAGTTGTAAAAAAAACTCTGGTGTTTTTTATAGCGAAACTTCGCCAGCGTTCGGCTTCTGAGACGCAACTTTTCATTTTAGTGAATTTATTGGCCAACCTAGGGCGTCCAGGTGGGTTGGCCTGGTCCAAGCTCTAGTCATAGGAGGCCAGATCACCCCACTGACAACTAGGCTTTCTGGGAGTCTTCCTGGTATCTAATGCATAGGGCCCACCTGTATCTCATCTAAGGTAGAACAGTTTTGCCTTAATCCCCTGTGATACAGAATTATTATTCATTATTTTTACATGTATCTTAAAATATCCCAAACACAGGAAAACCAAACATAGTGTGGAGGAAGAACAATTGAAATAAAAATAGCAATACAGGCTAAAATTAAAAATAAAATGGCATAAAAATAGCCTGATAACAACTTGATAACAGGAGGTTTCCCTGAATGGCTTGATGCAGAGCTTTCCAGCAGTCACAATTACCCGCCGGATGTTTTCACTCGTGATCTGTAAGAGGTCGGCCAGGCAGAAAATCATAATAAGCACCAGCAACGAGTCTCAGGTAGAACTAGGTAGTGGCACTTTAGCAGAAGCTGTATGTATAATGGGTTGGAAATTAGATTACACCAAAATATTGGCAATTCCAGTATGTTTGAATGGCACCTCGTATCTTTAATATTGACCTTTTTCAATCACTTAACCAACATGGTATCACAAAGTAAAAGTGTAACATAAATTTGTGTCCCTAATAGTCTTTATTTAGGCAAAGCAGCAGAATTCATGAGACCCCCTAACACTCAGGCCTCTGAACAAGTTCTCCTAGAGGATCTACAGTATAGGGTGCTCCAATAAAGGTGTATTTGTTACATGTAAACATGTATTTTAGCCCAAATGTATGTGATGTATGCATTATTTATCACTGGCTACAGGTTTCTATACAAAGTTAGATAAAAAATGGTCTACAGTTTACTACTTGTTTACCTACCTATAGCAACCAATCAGGCATTTGAAAACACACATCTGCCATGGGTTACTAGACGTCGGCTAACTTTAGACCTTTATTCCATTGACCCATTTCTTATTTAAGTGGGTCCTAAATGGGGTGACTACATTAATCCCTAAACTGTTGGAAGTAGGTAGGGTATGAAGGTAGTCAGAGTCAGACCAAGTAGTCAAGGCAATACTTCATGGAGCACCACCCCACCTAACCATCCCCAGCCATCATGGCATTGCCAGAAAACCTCCTGTCTTGCTCTGCATGCCAATCTGCCCACCCATGCTGCACCCAATGACATTTCCACTAACTCCTTCACCCTCCAGCTGCTACTAAGACACATGTCTACCCATAGTTCCAGCCCTGAACGTTATCCAGAATGCTTGGGACTTTTGGGCGGTTTTCTGGATAATGGATCTTTCTGTAATTTGGAGCTTCATACCTTAAGTCTACTAGAAAATCATGAAAACATTAAATAAACCAAATAAACTAGTTTTGCTTCCAATAAGTATTAATTATATCTTAATTTGGATCAAGTACAAGCTACTGTTTTATTATTATAGAGAAAAGGGAAATCATTTTTTAAAAAATTGGATTATTTTATTATAATGGAGTCTATGGGAGATGGCCATTTCATAATTCTGAGCTTTTTGGATAACGGGTTTTCCGGATAACAGTTCCCATAACTGTATATATAATAGAGAAAGATTACAATAGGAAGTGGGCCAAGATGGTGGCATTAACCTTTTCTATGAGTGTTATGGCCGTATAAACTGTAACTCTTTGAAGTACGTCTTCCAACGGGGCCTGACAGGGTGAGTCCTAATTAATAAATAATGAAGTTAAGCAGTTTCAATTGCCATGGGCCACTTCCATTACCAAAAAGACATTTGTTTATGCACAGGGCCAGATTTACTTAGCTACGCCCGCTTTTGTTTGTCGCCCCTGTCCCCTCCCTTTCGTTCACTCAAATTTTCATCATCGGGACTGGAGCAATGGGGGATTGGCACATGGGAAACGTAAATAACGGTTGTATCTCCTGCTCATCCCCAGTGTTTCTGAACCAATGTGGGTGTGGTTGGGCTTCATGCTGCTACCTAAAATACTGCAGCCTTAGGCCTGGGCCTTGGTGGCCTCTCCACAATTCTGGGCCTGTTTATGTAACGCCCATTTGGAGTATGTGTATTTAGGGTTGAAGTCAGCTCAGGTTAGGTGTCAAGAACTCCATTGAAAAGGGAAGCTGGTGCTCAACAGGTTGGAAAGCACACAACACCAACAGATGGATGCTCATCATATGGACTTCTAGAGAGTACTGAGCATATCAGGACAGTGTGATTTCCGCCTGGATGGACCACAGTATCTTTCATCAGATGTCTGTAGTTATCAAGGAACATTGTGTTCAGCAGTGACATTAATCACTTGTGGCATCAGCAGGATCATAGCCAGAACATCAAATACACTACAAAGGGACACACAGTTGTCCCGCTTAACCCCAAACCCCATCATTCCTCATTTTTAGGAAATGTGTTCACTGAATCACATAATAATAATACTTATAACGTAGATGAGGTAGGGGGGCTGGAATAAGCTCAGAGTGGTTTACATGCCTGCAAATAAACAGTCAGCCATTGAAATATTACCTTATTCATTATTGGACAAGATCATTACCTAGCTTGAATTAAAGGGGTTGTTCACCTTTAAATGAACTTTTAGTATGATATAGAGAGTGATATTCCGAGATAATTTGCAATTAGTTTTCATGTTTTATTATTTGTGGTTTTCGAGCTTTTTTATTCAGCATCTCTCCAGTTTGCAAATTGCTAGGGTCTGAATTCCCCAAGTAACCATGCATTGATTTGAATAAGAGACTGGTATATCAGTAGAAGAGGCCTAAATAGCAATATGAGTAATAAAAACAATACATTTGTTTTTAGATGGGGTCAGTGACCCCCAAACTGGAAAGAGTCAGAAGAAAAAGGCAAACAATTCAAAAAACTATAAAAAAAGAAAAAATGAGGGTCAACTGAAAAATTGTTTGGAATTGGCCATTCTATAACATACTAAAAGTTACCAACAACAAAGTGACTAAGATAAGACTAAGATAAGATTATATCTGATTACTGGTATTGGGGTGTCCACTAAATTACTAAAAGTTAATTGAAAGGTGAAACACCCCTTTAATGGTCTTTATTCAACCTCACTAAATCTCCTTATGGAGAAGAAGCACCTTACGACCATCAGTTGAAGTGGCAAAGTTTGTTCCTGTCTCCAAATAGCATTTATGTTTTTGTAATCCCCCATCTCTAAAAAAATTACCTCTTTAAAATATACTTTCTTGGACGACTGGTCTGCATTCTAGTAAGAACTAACTCACAAAATGACCACATTCATCCTTAAAGGTTACTTTCCCAGTTATACAACACTTGGCCAACCTATCATCTATAACGCTTCTTTGGACTCTCTTTAATTGCCTTCACATGCTCTTTGTGAACCGGTGCCTCAATCTTGCTTTTGTAAGGTCCTTGAAAAAAATCTGTAAAGTGGAACCTCAGTAGCCACCCCCTGTATATCGGCTCTGATCCTGAAGGAGAAAGCCAGAGCTGGTTATGAAGAAACTGAGGGGAGATGCAAGATACATTGTGATGGAAAATGAGCATTAAAAACATAGAGATACAAAGTAAAGAAGGGAGGAGAAGGGAAAAATGCTTAGGAAGCAGAAAGACTAAGAGAAAGAAGGTAAGAAGAAAGAATAAATGGGGTATGAGATCAAATCTGCAAAAGGACTAAACATGAAGATGTTGGGTAGGGTTGGTATTGATGAACTTCAGGGAAAGAGGGTGACAGCTTTCTTGTTCCCCTTATGTCTCCCCTTATCAGTTCCAGCCAGCAACCACTGGGCCTGTGTTGCTAAGAATTCTTGACCCAATAGTAACATAGTAAGTGAGGTTGAAAAAAGACACATGTCCATCAAGTTCAACCTTAATTTTATATATAAACTGCCAGTTGATCCAGAGGAAGGCAAAAAAAAAAAAACCCTCTCCAATTTGCCTCAGAGGGGAAAAAATTCCTTCCTGACTCCAAAATGGCAATGGGACCAGTCCCTGGATCAACTTGTACTATGAGCTATCTCCCATATCCCTGTATTCCCTCACTTGCTAAACACCATCCAACCCCTTCTTATACCTATCTAATGTATCCGCCTGTACCACTGATTCAGGGAGACAATTCCACATCAGCTCTCACTGTAAAAAACCCCTTCCAAATACTTAGGCAGAACCTCTTGTATTCTAATCGGAATGGATGACCTTGTGTCAGCTGGAAAGACCTACTGGTTAATAAAGCATTAGAGAGATTATTATATGATCCCCTTATATATTTATACATAGTTATCTTATAACCCCTTAAACGCCTCTTTTCCAGCGTGAACAACCCCAACTTGGCCCCAACTTGGCCAGTCTTACCTCATAGCTAAGATTTTTCATACCTTTTACAAATGTTTTTCTCTACAAAAAGTTTAATCTTTTCTGTATGTATAGACATGAGGTCTTTTCTAAGTTAGAGCTGTCTGGTCCAGACAGAGATGAGTGGCCTGGGTCCCTCAAAGTTTGACCTTACAAAGCAGCAATAACTGCAGGTTAGAAGAATGGCAATGCTAAGGCAAGATGGAGACAGTAACACTTTAATTTAGTGTTAGGGCAGAAGTACAACTTGCCAGCTGTTGAACAGCTGAAGGTCTTCTTTATACACAGCACAAAGGATATTAATATCTAGACTTGATTGCTCGTGTCATTACAGTCTCTGTTATCATGAATAGATTCCCTCTTGGCCGCACAGATTTTGAAATAGTTTTATAAATCTTTTGTTGGTTGTTTCTATTCCAGTGATTGTGTTATCTGAGCTCATTACATGTCAGGAAACGTTATGTGCAAAGTTTATAAAAACCAGGGACATCGATGATAGAGAGGCACCTAATCTCTTCTAGAGAGGATGAAATACTAATGTGAGAGCAGTGTGTTGAGAAATACTCACTCCTTGGCTCCACAGCCTGTGAAGGACCTTGGCCTTTGGAACACTTCCAGCTCAGTTTCCCTGTTCTCCATTTCTGCTTCTATGTCTGCTGATCCCATCTTTGTCAAATCCTTCTCCACAAAATCCATCCATCTTATCCTCTGCCTGCCCCTCTTTCAGGATCTTACTGGCTTCCTATATACTTTCTTTACAGCCTAATATTCCCATATACTGGCAATGTGTGTTTCATATTAGCTTCATCACACTTAAATAGGAAATGTTCTATAAATAATCAAAATTAAAAATTCTAAACTGTTTCTGAAATAATCAAGTTACTCTTCACTATCCCCCTCTCAGTCTCACTTAATGCAGGAGTTGGGAGTTCACTTTTGATTAAGAGTTGAGTCTCATACAGCGTTTGGGAAGAGTGCTTCTTTTGTATAGAAGATGCATTAGAGTTCACTCTTTCAAAATCACCATAAATCGTGTCTCTCTACATGCAGGATTTGCGACACAAAAAAGTTATTTTAGTTAGATTTTGTTTTGCTTGAATCCCAAAACCCAGAGCCCAGAAACCACATTGGAAGCCAGGATGCAATGTAAAAGAATGCGGGAACTGGGGATATGTTTGGCATCTGTACCCTGATTCCGGCCTGGGCAAAGCCAGCTGGGTGCCCCGGCGCATGCTCAAAGGCACATGAAAGCACCATGTAACTATGCATGGGGGGAAGAGCATGCACAGAGGCTTGTCGGTGGAAAACCAAGGGTCTGGACCAGGGGTAGGGAGAAAAAAGAGGTACATGCTTGGCACCCTCACTTTGTTGCCCCCTAGGAATGTGCCTCTTCTGCCTAGTTCCGTCCCTGCCCTGCTTTTCACTCTGTAAATTACTTCTCATATCTGACTTTTTACACAGATGCTAGAGCTCCAGACTCCACACTTTAATTGTCCAGCATTTCCCACTTGTATCTTCCTTTCCCATGTTCATGGGGACATCTCATCTAATGCTATCATTCTCCAGGCTCCTGAGCCACTGGTCCTTCTACTGTACCAGTTTCTCAGAAGGTTGCATATTTTATATGCAGATATATTGACCCAAGCAGCTTCTGTTGAGGCCATGATACTTCCAATCTCTTCTCTCGTGCTCTTATTATCTGTAATCAGTGATTTTTTAGGCTCTGCTAGCTAAACCTTCCCATTCTGGCTTTATCTAGATGATACCATATATTTGTTTTTAGCGCATTTCACCTTCAGTGCCATCTCTGCTGCTCGTCTCTCTAGTCTCATGAGAATCTACAATAATTTCTGCCTTTCCAAAAGTTACCCTCCATTATTGTCTATGTGTGTGTGAAACCCATCATCCATCCATGCATATAAATCCTTTCGCGGAGGCTTTAGAGGGAAAAAGACAATGGTGCAAATTCACTAAGCGCCGAAGCGCTGAACGCTAGCGTTAATTCGCTAGCGTTTGGCATTTTTCGTTACTGCGCAAATTCACGCTGGCGTAGTTTCGCTAGTGTTACTTCGCACCCTTACACCAGGCGAATTTTCGCTAGCGACGTAACTACGCAAATTCACTAACTTGCGCAGTGTACTGAACGCTACCTTTTACGCTAGACTTCCTTCGCCACCTCAGACCTGGCGAAGCGCAATAGAGTAGATAGGGATTGTTTCAAAAAAAGTCAAAATTTTTTGACCCAAAAAACGCTGGCGTGTTTTCTACATGATGGGTGATAGGCTGAAAAAGATCGAAAATATTTTTGGGGCTCCCCTCCTTCCCCCCTACATTTCCTGACTCATGGCAACTTACCTAGACAGTGGGCACATGTGTAGGGCAAAATAAAAATTTTATTTGATGTTTTGAAGGTTTTCTAGGCATTTGTAGTACTGATACGTGTTCCTCCATTGAAATTTGAATTTGGCGCCGTATGCAAATGAACCATCGCTAGCGAAACTTCGCTTGGCGAATTAACGCTAGCGCAACTTCGAAAACTTATGCTACCCCTGTGCGCAACTTCGGATTTTAGTGAATTTGCGGAGCGCTGGCGAAAATACGCCTGGCGAAGTGTGGCGAAGTGCGGCGAAGTTGCGCCTGGCGCAACTTCGCATCTTAGTGAATTTGCCCCAATGTTTTGTAGGTCCTAACTGACATTCCTCTACCCTGGCCCACCACAAATTCTCCCCCTGTTTTTACTCTACTTTTCCTTCCTAAACAAATGTAACTTCCATCCTGTGTGATTTGCCATCTATCTACCCAGCACACCTCTCTACCCCCCTGGTTCCCACTCTTGTCAGTAGACATCTAGAAATTGAGAGGGAATGAAGAATAGGAGATGCAGGAGGATGACTGGGATTTTATTTACTAAAATAGTAAAATAACTTGATAGAGGAAAGTTTGTTGTCCCAGTGATATACTATTCTCCCTGTAATATCTGCATGTGGCAGACTCTACACCCACTTTACCAACCCATCATGCTTTGGATCATGTAGAAGGATCCTGGACAAGGCCAGTTGCCTAATTTATCAGCTACCATGACCTGAGAAAGAGACCTTGGCTACTCTTAGAAGGAGTGTCTATGGGAACACATCTGGTAGGATCTACAGAACCTCAGAGCAAGTTTTTCTTTACTTCTAAATGGTAACATAAAAAAGTCTCCAAAATGACTGAACCATGTCATGCTTAATTGACACCTCCAAGATGAGCATATGCCTTGACTATAATTGGTGCAATTGTTTGACATGGAGTATACAATATACCAGCAACTATGAATCATCAGGCTGTGGATATCCTCAAGTACAGTCTGTAAAGAACTTCACATACAGAGAGTCTGGGCACAGGGTATAAAGACACAATGCTGGTGTTTATATTGGTGGAAACATAAACATTGTACTCTTTATTCTTCGCCCACAGTGTCATGTAGTTTTGCAGATAAGACACGTGGCCTCCACTTGCTGAGCCAATCAAATTCTTGCCATATACCAAGGTAATAGCAATGACTTGGCCATGTGTGTAATCTTCAAACCGCAGAACTTAAGCAGCTTGACCTTGATCGGTTGGAAATATCACACGGTTTGACCCTCACGCTGCCAAAATATTTGGGTTGCGAAACCCATCATAAATGTTTAATCGGCAGCATGTGCAATTTCTATGGAAGGTCAGACTGGAGAGACACCAGTAATTCATATCCTCAGGCAGAAGGATGCAGTATATGCTAGGAGCCTGTGACAGGCATATTTGGACAAACAGCTGAATGACATATACTAAAGAATTAATGGCCAGAGATGGAAGAACATGCATATGATGAGCAAAAAAGGGAGTGACAGAAGCCCCGCCCTTGCACCTGCACCCATAAGTGCTCCCTAACTTGTTTTCGGAATGACACCCAAGTTAGGGGACTGTTAGAGGCAACAGCAGGGCAATAAGCATGGTCTGCTTAGTATAGAAAGTTAGCAGTGACTGCAGTGGCTGGTGTACACAGGTGATCTTTTGACAAACGTTTTCAATAAAGTGATTTTTAAATGTATAATAATATAAATATGTAGATACTGGTCTAATATGTCAATATATGTAGATAGAGGTCTAATAGATCAATAGATGTAGATACTGGTCTAATAGGTCAATAGATGTAGCTACTGTTCTAATAGGTCAATAGATGTAGATACAGGTATAATAGGTCAATAGATGTAGATACTGGTCTAATAGGTCAATAGATGTAGATACAGGTCAAATAGGTGAATAGATGTAGATACAGGTCTAATAGGTCAATAGATGTAGCTACTGTTCTAATAGGTCAATAGATGTAGATACAGGTCAAATAGGTGAATAGATTTAGCTACTGTTCTAATAGGTCAATAGATGTAGATACAGGTCTAATAGGTCAAAAGATGTAGCTACTGGTGTAATAGGTCAATAGATGTAGATACAGGTCTAATAGGTCAATAGATGTAGATACTGGTCTAATAGGTCAATAGATATAGACACTGAGGGGCAAATTCACTAAGATGCGAAGCGCCGAACGCTAGCGTTAATTCGCTAGCGTTTGGCATTTTCGCTACTGCGCAAATTCACTAACGAACGCTGGCGTAGTTTCGCTAGTGTTACTTCACACCCTTACGCCAGGCGAATTTTCGCTAGCGACGTAACTACGCAAATTCACTAACTTGCGCAGTGTACTGAACGCTACCTTTTACGCTAGACTTCCTTCGCCACCTCAGACCTGGCGAAGCGCAATAGAGTAGATAGGGATTGTTTCCAAAAAAGTCAAAATTTTTTCTAAGTCCCAAAAAACGCTGGCGTGTTTTCTACATTATGGGTGATAGGCTGAAAAAGATCGAAAATTTTTTGGGGCTCCCCTCCTTCCCCCCTACATTTCCTGACTCATGGCAACTTACCTAGACAGTGGGCACATGTGTAGGGCAAAATAAAATTTATATTTGCAGATTTGAAGGTTTTCTTGGCATTTGTAGTGGTGATACGTGTTCCTCCATTGAAATTTGAATTTCGCGCCGTATGCAAATTAGCCTTCGCTAGCGTAACTTCGCTTTACATAGCGAATCAACGCTAGCGCAACTTCGCAACCTTACACCACCCCTGAGCGCAACTTCGGATTTTAGTGAATTTGCGGAGCGCTGGCGAAACTACGCCTGGCGAAGTGCGGCGAAGTGCGGCGAAGCTCGGCGAAGTTGCGCCTGGCGCAACTTCGCATCTTAGTTAATTTGCCCCTGAGAGCACTTGAGAAAGGGAGAGGAACCCCCGAAATGTTGTGTGAAGATCTCAATAAAACACAAAGAATTTAGCACATATATCGTTAGTGTCATCTGACTTTCTTTGTTTTATGCCAATAGATGTAGATACTGGTCTAATAGGTTAATAGATATTGGCCAGACAATCAAATTGAGATGCTGGTCTGGTAGAGCAATACATTAGTGTGTAGGGGAAAAGTTGTTCCGAATATACTAAACAGAGTAATGATAGGCTGTGTGTAGCATTGCAATACAAAAGAATAATTGAGGTCCACAAAAATATTCAGTTTTTGTCTCCCTGTGTAAATAGAAAGACAAAGTATACAGTTATTGTAAATATATTTTTTATCCTGTTTACAATGAATTGCTGCCCCCCCCCAGGCAACTAGGAAAATGTTCTTTAAATAACTGCTCAAATGAAACATGGGGTGATATGGTGAGAAACCAATTTATCCCTTTATTACAAGACATTTCAGCAATTAGCCTCCACAAATTGGCTGGCTGTGTCCCCTGGTGCAAACTAGCTCTGGCCGGTGTATATCCGCTATAATCTCCCCGTCAGGCTCTGCATGCTAGAGGCCTTCTAATGAGAGGGGCATGGGGTGCGTTGCCATGGTAACAGGTGGCTGATCAGTGGCACGGCCATTTCTTAGATTCAGGGCAGGCAGCGAAGTAAAGCAGCTCTATGTATGCATAGATACTGTATTTCTTATTCATATAATGTCAACAGGCGGCTTTAGCAGATTAGGATACTTGGGATATATAAGCAAGCATGGAGCCTAAGTGGAGTTAATGGATAAACAAGACACAGAATAGGCATTTCTATATTTAGCAGATGGAATCTGATAATGTACGTGATGCCCAGGAACTTGTTATTAGCTTCTCTGTTCCATCTCCATTTAGAAAACAACAAGACAGATCTTGGGGTTCATTTGTTGCTGTGCAAGGGCAAATGTTGGAAGGCAAGGGGACCAAAACTGTAGTTTTTAGGGCCCATACACAGAGCGCAAGTGGAGAGTGCAGTTCAGATAGAGCTAAGGGAAGCAGTATTAAAGGGAACCCTAGTGCCTCATAACCCTTGGTACACCCCTGCTGCTTGTGCACAATCTAGGGGCATCCGGGAGACCCCATACAAATGTATATTGGCTTGTTGCATCCCATACACCAATAGGTAGAGATGGCGCGAACTGTTCGCCGGCGAACTTGTTCGCGCGAACATCGGGTGTTCGCGCTCGCCGGAAGTTCGCGAACGTCGCGCGACGTTCGCCATTTTGGGTTCGCCATTGTTGGCGCTTTTTTTTGCCCTCTCACCCCAGACCAGCAGGTACATGGCAGCCAATCAGGAAGCTCTCCCCTGGACCACTCCCCTTCCCTATAAAAACCGAAGCCCTGCAGCGTTTTTTTCACTCTGCCTGTGTGTGCTGAAGAGATAGTGTAGGGAGAGAGCTGCTGCCTGTTAGTGATTTCAGGGACAGTTGAAAGTTTGCTGGCTAGTAATCGTTTTGATACTGCTCTGTTATTGGAGGGACAGAAGTCTGCAGGGGTTTGAGGGACATTTAAGCTTAGGTAGCTTTGCTGGCTAGTAATCTACCTTCTACTGCAGTGCTCTGTATGTAGCTGCAGTGGGCAGCTGTCCTGCTTCTGATCTCATCTGCTGACTGCTGCAATAACAGTAGTCCTTGTAAGGACTGCTTTTATTTATTTTTTTGTTGTTTTACTACTACTACTACTACTACTACTACTACTACTACTACTACTACTACTATAAGAGTCCAGTGCTATTAGTCTAGCAGTGTTGGGGAGTGGGACTGGTGTACTAATCTGCTGCTCCTAGTAGTTCAGCAGCACCAACTGTAATTTTTTTTTTTTAATATTCATTTTTTTTTTATTTTACTTTTTTTTATTTTACTATCGCTGTAGTAGTGTATAAGTTGACCTTTTAGGCATTATTTGCCCTGTAGGCATTTTTTGCCCAGTGTGTTATTCAACCAACAGCCATCTAGCTGTGTGACCTTGTTCACATTCTGTCTAAATATCCATAATATTACCGTCTCCAGAAAAAACACCGGAGTGACTTTTTTCAAGCAGCCATAATAAATTTTACGTAATCCGTATCCATCGCTGTAGTAGTGTATAAGTTGACCTTTTAGGCATTATTTGCCCTGTAGGCATTTTTTGCCCAGTGTGTTATTCAACCAACAGCCATCTAGCTGTGTGACCTTGTTCACATTCTGTCTAAATATCCATAATATTACCGTCTCCAGAAAAAACACCGGAGTGACTTTTTTCAAGCAGCCATAATAAATTTTACGTAATCCGTATCCATCGCTGTAGTAGTGTATAAGTTGACCTTTTAGGCATTATTTGCCCTGTAGGCATTTTTTGCCCAGTGTGTTATTCAACCAACAGCCATCTAGCTGTGTGACCTTGTTCACATTCTGTCTAAATATCCATAATATTACCGTCTCCAGAAAAAACACCGGAGTGACTTTTCAAGCAGCCATAATAAATTTTACGTAATCCGTATCCATCGCTGTAGTAGTGTATAAGTTGACCTTTTAGGCATTATTTGCCCTGTAGGCATTTTTTGCCCAGTGTGTTATTCAACCAACAGCCATCTAGCTGTGTGACCTTGTTCACATTCTGTCTAAATATCCATAATATTACCGTCTCCAGAAAAAACAGCGGAGTGACTTTTTTCAAGCAGCCATAATAAATTTTACGTAATCCGTATCCATCGCTGTAGTAGTGTATAAGTTGACCTTTTAGGCATTATTTGCCCTGTAGGCATTTTTTGCCCAGTGTGTTATTCAACCAACAGCCATCTAGCTGTGTGACCTTGTTCACATTCTGTCTAAATATCCATAATATTACCGTCTCCAGAAAAAACACCGGAGTGACTTTTTTCAAGCAGCCATAATATATTTTACGTAATCCGTATCCACCGCTGTAGTAGTGTATACGTTGATCTTGTGGGCATTATTTGCACAGTGTTTTCTTCAAACCGCCATCTAGCTGTGTGAGCTTGTTCACATTTTGTCTAAATATTGATAATATTATCGTCTCTAGAAAAACCACTTGAGTTACTTTTTTTCAAGCAGCATTCTTATATTTTACGTAATCCGTATCCACCGCTGTGTATACGTTGACCTTGTGGGCATTATTTGCACAGTGTTTTCTTCAAACCGCCATCTAGCTGTGTGAGCTTGTTCACATTTTGTCTAAATATTGATAATATTATCGTCTCTAGAAAAACCACTTGAGTTACTTTTTTTCAAGCAGCATTCTGATATTTTACGTAATCCGTATCCACCGCTGTGTATACGTTGAACTTGTGGGCATTATTTGCACAGTGTTTTCTTCAAACCGCCATCTAGCTGTGTGAGCTTGTTCACATTTTGTCTAAATATTGATAATATTATCGTCTCTAGAAAAACCACTTGAGTTACTTTTTTTCAAGCAGCATTCTGATATTTTACGTAATCCGTATCCACCGCTGTGTATACGTTGACCTTGTAGGCATTATTTGCACAGTGTTTTCTTCAAACCGCCATCTAGCTGTGTGAGCTTGTTCACATTTTGTCTAAATATTGATAATATTATCGTCTCTAGAAAAACCACTTGAGTTACTTTTTTTCAAGCAGCATTCTTATATTTTACGTAATCCGTATCCACCGCTGTGTATACGTTGACCTTGTGGGCATTATTTGCACAGTGTTTTCTTCAAACCGCCATCTAGCTGTGTGAGCTTGTTCACATTTTGTCTAAATATTGATAATATTATCGTCTCTAGAAAAACCACTTGAGTTACTGTTTTTTCAAGCAGCATTCTGATATTTTACGTAATCCGTATCCACCGCTGTGTATACGTTGACCTTGTGGGCATTATTTGCACAGTGTTTTCTTCAAACCGCCATCTAGCTGTGTGAGCTTGTTCACATTTTGTCTAAATATTGATAATATTATCGTCTCTAGAAAAACCACTTGAGTTACTGTTTTTTCAAGCAGCATTCTGATATTTTACGTAATCCGTATCCACCGCTGTGTATACGTTGACCTTGTAGGCATTATTTGCACAGTGTTTTCTTCAAACCGCCATCTAGCTGTGTGAGCTTGTTCACATTTTGTCTAAATATTGATAATATTATCGTCTCTAGAAAAACCACTTGAGTTACTTTTTTTCAAGCAGCATTCTGATATTTTACGTAATCCGTATCCACCGCTGTGTATACGTTGACCTTGTAGGCATTATTTGCACAGTGTTTTCTTCAAACCGCCATCTAGCTGTGTGTATTATCGTTTCCAGAAAAACCAACTGAGTTTTTGTTGTTGTTGTTTTTTTAAAAATAATGCCAGGCAAAGGCAGGCCGCCACGCAGAGGCCGTGCTAGGGGCCGTGCTGCTATGCAATCCTGTGGCCCTAGCAAATTGCCCAGTTTTAAAAAGCCAATGACCCTGAACTCCCAAAATGCTGAAGAGGTAGTTGACTGGCTTACACAGCACACCCCATCCTCTACCGTTTCTAACTTTACCACAACATCCTCCTCATCCTCCACTGCTATGGCCACCCCACGTAACACTTCCTCCACCACCGGTGCCCCTTCTTCACTGGAGTCAGAGGAGTTATTTTCCCATGAGTTTCTTGAACTGAGTAATGCGCAACCATTATTGGCAGAAGAAGATGAAGGAGATGAGGACGTTACACCAGATTTAATTCTGGCAGAGAACACGACAGAGATGGACATAATGATGAGTGATGAGGAGGAGGTCCCCGCTGCTGCTTCCTTCTGTGATGTGTCAGAAGAAATTGATGCATCTGAGGAGAATGATGATGAGGAGATTGATGTTTTGTGGGTGCCTAGTAGAAGAGAGCAAGAGGAGGGTAGTTCAGATGGAGAGACGGAGAGTCAGAGAGGCAGTAGGAGAATAAGACTTAGAAGAAGCAGGGAGGACAGCCCGCAGGGATCAGTAGGGCAACAACATGTATCGGCACCTGTGTTCAGCCGGCCAACGCACCCGCCATTGCCGCCAATGCCGCCAACTTCTACTGTTACCGCCAGATCGCACACTTCCAAAAAGTCAGCAGTGTGGGATTTTTTTAATGTGTGTGCCTCTGACAAAAGCATTGTAATTTGCAATGAGTGCAGTCAGAAACGGAGCCTTGGTAAGCCCAACAGCCACATAGGTACAACTTCTATGCGAAGGCACATGAGCGGCAAGCACAAAGCACTTTGGGAGCAACACCTCAAAGGCAACAGGCAAACTAAAAGCCACACTCCTTCTGGTCCAGCATCTTACTGCTCTACCTCTGCTCTCCTTGACCCATCTGAACCACCCTCCACTCCGCCTTCCACCTTGACCACCTGTTCCCATTCCCAGTCATCTGCCACCAGCCAAGTTTCTGTGAAGGCCATGTTTGAGCGTAAGAAGCCAATGTCTGACTGTCACCCCCTTGCCCGGCGTCTGACAGCTGGCTTGTCTGCACTCTTAGCCCGCCAGCTTTTACCATACCAGCTGGTGGACTCTGAGGCCTTCCGCAAATTTGTAGCAATTGGGACACCGCAGTGGAAGGTACCCAGCCGCAATTTTTTTTCTAAAAAGGGAATACCACACCTGTACCAACATGTGCAGAGCCAAGTTACCGCATCTCTGTCACTTAGTGTTGGGCCAAAGGTCCATATGACTACTGACGCATGGTCCTCCAAGCATGGTCAGGGCAGGTATGTCACCTACACTGCCCACTGGGTGAACTTGGTAATGGCTGGGAATGGGAAGCAGGGAATGGGTAGCTCAACAACAACAACAACAGTGGAGTTGGTGTCACCGCCACGGATTGCACGCGGTTCTGCCACCACCTCTACTCCTCCATCGCTCTCTACCTCGTCTTCTTCCTCTTCTTCTTCTTACTCTGCTGCTGGGTCCTCCTTCTCCTCCTCCACACCTGTGCACCCCCAGCTCCCCCTAGGCTATTCGACGTGCCAGGTACGCCGTTGTCACGCTGTCTTGGGGATGACGTGCCTGGAAAGCAAAAACCATACCGGATCTGTACTCCTGTCATCTCTGCAGTCACAGGCCGATCGGTGGCTGACCCCACACCAACTGCAGATCGGAAAAGTGGTGTGTGACAATGGAAGCAATCTGTTGGCAGCGTTGAGACTGGGAAATTTAACACATGTGCCCTGCATGGCACATGTGTTAAATTTAATAGTCCAACGTTTTGTCTCCAAGTACCCAGGATTCCAGGACGTTCTCACCCAGTCCAGAAAGGTGTCGGCCCATTTCAGACGTTCTTACACAGCCATGGCACGCCTTGCTGACATTCAGCAGCGCTACAACATGCCAGTCAGGCGTTTGATTTCTGACAGCCAGACTCGCTGGAATTCAACGCTCCTTATGTTGGAACGTCTGCTGCAACAACAAAGGGCCGTCAACGAGTACCTTTTTGAACTGGGTGGTAGGACTGGATCTGCAGAGCTGGGGATTTTTTTCCCCCGTTACTGGGTGCTTATGCGCGATGCCTGCAGGCTCATGCGACCTTTTGAAGAGGTGACAAATATGGTCAGTCGCACCGAAGGCACCATCAGCGACCTAATACCCTTCGCTTTCTTCCTGGAGCGTGCCGTGCGACGAGTGACAGATGAGGCTGTAGACCAGCGTGACGAGGAGCTGGAAGCGCACGATTTATGGTCGGAATCACCAGAACGAACCCAGGCACCTGCTGCAATGCAGGGAGAGGTGCCAGAAGTGGAGTCAGAGGAGGAAGGTGGCTTTGTGGAGGAGGAGGAGGAGGACCAACAGGAGCAGGCTTCCCAGGGGGCTAGTGGTGACCTTTTGGGGACCCCTGGTCTTGTACGTGGCTGGGGGGAGGAGACCGTGGATGATGCAGTCCTTGATAATGAGGAAGCGGAGATGGATAGCTCTGCATCCAACCTTGTGAGAATGGGGTCTTTCATGCTGTCATGCCTGTTGAAGGACCCCCGTATCAAGAGGCTTAAGGAGAAGGACCTGTACTGGGTCGCAACGCTACTAGACCCTCGGTACAAGCATAAAGTGGCAGAAATGTTACCAACATACCACAAGTCCGAAAAGATGCGGCATTTACAAACCAGCCTGCAAAACATGTTGTACAATGCTTTTAAGGGTGATGTCACTTCAGGAACTCATCAACATTCCAGGGGCAGAGGTGCCAGTAATCCTGCCACGAGCACACCTGCAAGGACAAAGCCCTTTGGCCGGTCTGTAACATCAGACATGCAAATGTTTTTCTGTCCAAGGCAGCGCCACAACCCTTCTGGATCCACCCTCAAAGAACGCCTCGACCGGCAGGTAGCGGACTACCTGGCATTAACTGCAGATATCGACACTCTGAGGAGCGATGAACCCCTGGACTACTGGGTGCGCAGGCTTGATCTGTGGCCAGAGCTGTCACAATTTGCCATGAACCTCTTGTCTTGCCCAGCCTCAAGTGTGCTCTCAGAAAGGACCTTCAGTGCAGCAGGAGGGATTGTAACTGAGAAGAGAACTCGCCTAGGTCACAAAAGTGTCGATTACCTGACCTTTATTAAAATGAATGAGGGGTGGATCTCGGAGGGTTACTGCACGCCGGAAGACTTGTTCTGACTTCTATGCAGCTGTCCTTCTCTTCAAGCCTCATGACTCCACACACAGCTGTCCTTTAGCGTCCTCCTCCCTCCGCCACCGTTACAAACTAGGGTGCAAACCCTACTGGTTTAATTTTTTCTGGCCTCTGTGCTTCAGTGGCTGCGTCCAAAAAAACGGGGCAAACAATGTCTACAAGGTCAACGTATGGCGAAAAATTACTATTTTCAGCATTTATATGGCATATTTTTTCTGGCAACTGTGCTTCAGTGGCTGCGTCCAAAAAAATGCATATTTTCTGCATTTATATGGCATAATTTTTCTGGCCTCTGTGCTTCAGTGGCTGCAACCAAAAAAATGCATATTTTCTGCATTTATATGGCATAATTTTTCTGGCCTCTGTGCTTCAGTGGCTGCAACCAAAAAAATGCATATTTTGTCCATTTATATGGCATAATTTTTCTAGCCTCTGTGCTTCAGTGGCTGCAACCAAAAAAATGCATATTTTCTGCATTTATATGGCATAATTGTTCTGGCCTCTGTGCTTCAGTGGCTGCAACCAAAAAAATGCATATTTTGTCCATTTATATGGCATAATTTTTCTAGCCTCTGTGCTTCAGTGGCTGCAACCAAAAAAATGCATATTTTCCCCATTTATATGGCATAATTTTTCTAGCCTCTGTGCTTCAGTGGCTGCAACCAAAAAAATGCATATTTTCTCCATTTATATGGCATAATTTTTCTGGCCTCTGTGCTTCAGTGGCTGCAACCAAAAAAATTTATATTTTCAGCATTTATATGGCATAATTTTTCTGGCAACTGTGCTTCAGTGGCTGCGACCAAAAAAATGACTATTTTCAGCATTTATATGGCATATTTTTTCTGGCCTCTGTGCTTCAGTGGCTGCGGCCAAAAAAACTGGGCAAACAATGCCTACAAGGTCAACGACGTTGACCTTGTAGGCATTGTTTGCCCAGTTTTTTTGGCCGCAGCCACTGAAGCACAGAGGCCAGAAAAAATATGCCACATAAATGCTGAAAATAGTCATTTTTTGCCATACGTTGACTCAACGTATATGGCAAAAAATGACTATTTTCAGCATTTATATGGCATATTTTTTCTGGCAACTGTGCTTCAGTGGCTGCGTCCAAAAAAACTGGGCAAACAATGTCTACAAGGTCAACGTATGGCGAAAAATTACTATTTTCAGCATTTATATGGCATATTTTTTCTGGCAACTGTGCTTCAGTGGCTGCGTCCAAAAAAAACTGGGCAAACAATGTCTACAAGGTCAACGTATGGCGAAAAATGACTATTTTCAGCATTTATATGGCATATTTTTTCTGGCAACTGTGCTTCAGTGGCTGCGTCCAAAAAAAACTGGGCAAACAATGTCTACAAGGTCAACGTATGGCGAAAAATGACTATTTTCAGCATTTATATGGCATATTTTTTCTGGCAACTGTGCTTCAGTGGCTGCGTCCAAAAAAACTGGGCAAACAATGCCTACAAGGTCAACGTATGGCAGTTGTTTAAAGAGAACAGTAGATTACTAGCCAGCAAAGCTACCTAAGCTAAAATGTCCCTCAAATCCCTGCAGACTTCTGTCCCTCCAATACAGAGCAGTATCAAGCAGATTACTAGCCAGCAAACTTACTATCATCTGTCCCTGAAATCACTAACAGCTCTCCCCCTACACTATCTCTTCCAAGCACACACAGGCAGATTTTTCAGATACATTTTTGCCCTTGATCCCCCTCTGGCATGCCACTGTCCAGGTCGTTGCACCCTTTAAACAACTTTAAAATCATTTTTCTGGACAGAAATGTCTTTTTTAGATGTTAAAGTTCGCCTTCCCATTGAAGTCTATGGGGTTCGCGAACCGTTCGCGAACCGCTCGCATTTTTGCGCAAGTTCGCGAATATGTTCGCGAACTTTTTTTCCGACGTTCGCTACATCCCTACCAATAGGAAGGTGGAGTTCTTCATGCAAGGAGCAGTTAGGGACTAAGAGGGGAAACATAAGGCACTACACAAGAAGGAGAAGATGAAGATCTGAACAAGAATAGGACAAAGTGGAGAGAGAGGCAGGGCAGCCTGGAGCAGAATGGTGTGGTCAGAGATGAAGGACAGACTGGGGGACAGAGCCAGTGGAGAGGCAGGGCAAACTGGAGCAGAATAGGGTGGCCAGAGAGGAAGGACAGACTGGTGGACAGCACTGTGAATTATGATGACGCTATATAAATACATGTTAATAATAATAATAATAATAATAATAATAAAAAAGGACAGAACAGGTGGAGGAGCAGGCAGACAGAAATTGAATGGAATGGGAAGAGAGACAGGACAGACTGGCCCAGTGGTAAGGGAAAGTACCTTTTCAAATCCCAATAGAGCCTGCTTGCAAGCATTAAACAATTATTTCTGGTGTATAGGGCTCAGGTTAACAATAATATGGGCTCCACAACAAATTGACTGTTGGAAACACAGAAGGTCAATCAAGCCCTGGCTGTTATTTATTATTTGTCCCCAGCAACTATATTATGAATAATGCACCTGATTGTTCATGTGTGGGTTGAACCAAGTGCAGGCAGCAGGTAGGAGAGTGCTATTATGTGAACTGTACACACAGTCAGTCTAAGCAAGGCCTAAACACGCCCGACTTGTTGTTCCATACACTTTATAACAAAGGCAGTTCTGCTATGAGCAAACTGGAACTAATCAAGAACAGTGATACCATCTCTGCACCTGCCCTCTATGGGGAATGTACCACAGACCTCTCCTGACCCCAACCAGGAGCAAATGGGTTTGTCCACCCTTGTTCCCGTTTATTCTCCAGCTCAGGTACATTTCCTTAATGAGGTTCAAGAACAAGAAATGGCACATTGTGAACTGTGGTTCCCTGAATGTTCAGATTTTGTATGTCTTTAGACAGGGTCATTATTATTGCAGTTGGTCACTGTTTTTAATTCGAAACCCCACTTTGAAAGCCAATATTTGACCAGGCTCCCTTTATTCATAACAAAGTGTTAGCTCATAACAAAGTTACAGATATATAGAAACATTGGGGTAACAGTCACCTTGCTATAATTCCAGGGGTACCCAGGGCACAAATAAGCACTCACCCCAAATCTCATCCTAACTGGCCTTCAGACTGGGCCCCTTAGCTCATAACAAGGTTACAGATATATAGAGACATTGGGGTAACAGTCACCTTGCTATAATTCCAGGGGTACCCAGGGCACAAATAAGCACTCACCCCAAATCTCATCCTAACTGGCCTTCAGACTGGGCCCCTTAGCTCATAACAAGGTTACAGATATATAGAGACATTGGGGTAACAGTCACCCTGCTATAGTTCCAGGGGTACCCAGGGTACAAATAAGCACTCACCCCAAATCTCCCCCTAACTGACCTTCAGACTGGGCCCCCTTAGCTCATAACAAGGTTACAGATATATAGAGACATTGGGGTAACAGTCACCCTGCTATAGTTCCAGGGGTACCCAGGGCACCAATGAGTTCTCGCCGATATCTCCCCCTAACTGACCCTCAGGCAGGGCCCCCTTAGCTCAAACATGGTTACAGATACAGTATATATAGACATTAGTGATAGCCTTCTTGAGGCCTAGGATTTGGAAACCTGTAGGTTATGGAGTGCAAGCTGTTTACCAAACACTAACTAGACACTAATAAGGATCCCAGGTACAGATTACCATCCGACTTGCTAACACCAAAAATGATGTATATAGAACAGGGCTTTGTGTTGAAGTGAAACCGTTGCCATGCAGTCGCTGAACAATTTATATCCAGCTCAGAAAACAAAAACCAGCACTATGAGGCTTATTGACATATGTGCAGTTAAAGATGGTAAATACATGGTACCCTACCAGGAACTAGGGATGCACCGAATCCAGGATTCGGGTTCGGGATTCGGCCAGGATTCGGCCTTTTTTAGCAGGATTCGGATTCGGCCGAATCCTTCTGCCTGGCCGAACTGAATCTGAACCCTAATTTGCATATGCAAATTAGGGGCGGGAGGGAAATCACGTGACTTTTTGTCAGAAACGAGGAAGTAAAAAAATGTTTTCCCCTTCCCACCCCTAATTTGCATATGCAAATTAGGGTTCGGATTCGGTTCGGTATTCAGCCGCATCTTTCACAAAGGATTCGGGGGTTCGGCTGAATCCAAAATAGTGGATTCGGTGCATCCCTACCAGGAACTAATGGAAAATGAGTGTGAGCGGCACAGTATGTACCAGAGCTTTCTATAGTGCAGGTGAACACCCCTATTCTCACTAATACAGGTAAGGATGCCAGTGCTAGTGGATGTGTTTTAAGGGGTGCAATGTTCCAGCACTTTTACCCCTGGACGAGGAGTAGTACAGAATACTGCGCCACAAATAACCCTCAAAGCAATTTGCTTTATTTTTCTTCTCTAACAGATATAACCCCCCTGGTCCATTCCTTTGCTATCAATAATAATCCAGTTAATTTTTTCAGGGAAGCGTTCTGCCTACGCACAGAGATAAGTGCTTATTATTTTGAGGCTGATTGTGGCTCGGGGGGGCGATACTGATCTGTTTTGCTGCTGTATAGAAAGTAGGACGAGTTCCGCCCAGTCTATTAGCCTCTTCTTGAACCAAGCTCATGCCATTAGCCTAGATTCTGGGGAGAGATGAGAGCCGAGGGGGGCGTCAAAGCCTCTCCGTACAATGCAGATTATTACATCTGCCCCTCATATTCAGTATGTGACAAGTCGAGAGGCAGCAGTTCAATCAACAACCCCAGGTGCTAGCGCTTTAATCATCATCTTTCCCCTTTCCAAACCTGACCTACATCTACCACATGAGAACAGACACAGCTCCAACAATGCACAGGCCTTCAGCCCACTGACACACACACACGTTCCACTCAGTTCTCATCCAGGCCTGTTAATCAATTGGCTTCCGCTACATTCTTTCAGAAGCCGGACCCAGCAGTGTCAGAGAATAGAAACAGCCAGGAAGATATGGCAATTATATTTGCAAAGAACTTTAAAGCTGTTGGACATTTAAAAAAAAATCATGGTACAGGTATGGAATCCATTATCCGGAAACCAATTAACCTAGAAAGCTCCAAATTACGTAATGGCCATCTCCCATAGACTCCATTATAATGAAATAATCCAAATTTCTAAAAATGATTTCCCTTTTCTCTGTAATGATAAAACAGTGCCTTATACTTGATACTTAGATATAATTAATCCTTATTGGAAGCAAAACCATCCTATTGGGTTTATGTAATGTTTACATGATTTCGTAGTAGACTTAATGTATGAAGATCCAAATTATGGAAAGATCCATTATCTGGAAAACTCCTGGCCCAGAGCAATCTGGATAACAGGTCCCTTACCTGTATATTGATAAGTTGCTTGAATTGATATTTTTTTGCATTAGATGTAAAACAGTGTTTTAAAAGAGAAGCACTTTAATAAAAGAAATAAAAATAATCGCTCTTAAAGTGATACTACCGGATTCAGAGATCCACAAAACAACATAGGGGCAACTAGTTTAGGTTTTTCTCGCTGGCTGCAACCTAGTGTTCTGTATTAGGTCACAGTACCTGCAGAATACCTGACATCTGTGGCATTACTAGATGTTACTGGGCCCCACAGCAAATTCAAGTTAGCGCATTGGTAAGTTGACCTGTTCTACCAACATACACAGGTATGGGACCTATTATACAGAATGCTTGGGACCTGGGGTTTTCCGGATATAACAGATTTTTCTGTAATTTAGATCTTCCTACCTTAAGTCTGCTAGAAAATCTTGTAAACATTAAACAAATATTACCAAAATTAGAGTAAAGAATAGTTACAAATTTCAACTGCCTGCAGGTTAAATACTATATATATATATATATATACATATACAAATAAATCAAATGAGGTGTTACATGAGCTGGATACACTTAGGACAATGTATCACCTCCGGTTAACCAGTTCAGGTGCTAGGAATTGTCAGTGTAGTAAAACGTAGCTTTTATTGGCATTTAATTAAAAAACACGCTGCCCACAACACAATACTCACTACTGTTATAGCTCATCAGTAGTGTTGGACCATGTCCATAAAAGTAACGAATACTTAAAAACACATGGGATGGAACGGTGGTATAAGTAAATCAACAGAGTATAAGCTAAACTTTACTTTTGCTCACAAGTTAATTAGGTGTGCCAGGGGTGGGTAAATCACTTATAATTCCTTTTAAGTCATTCCCCCTCCGTGCTTCAGCACTGGTCTCACGGGAAAAATATATTTTAGTTATAAAAGTCTAACACCTCCACCAGGCCTTAGAGGCATAGGATTCAAAGAGTGGCCACCACTTTGTTAAATATAGCCAAAGTCAGCCATCACTCAGTCGCTGAAATTCATAGCCTCAGCCACCCTTCCCTCCCTTCCATTTGCCCCCAGTGCCTTCTGCCTGTCTATGTAGGGAGCAAGTGGGAGCTAATCACCCACCGTTCACCTATGCCGCAGGGTCGGACTGGGGGGCTTGGGGCCCACCGTGGCTACTGCCCCCCCTCCGCCCCACCCGCCGCTCTGACGCTCCGGTGCCAGGTATGTGTGTATGTGTGTTAGTGCGCACGCACACAGCACCACAATAGTGTGCATACAGGCGTTGCTAGTGCGTACGTGCGAAATTTGATTTTACCGCGACCCCCGACAAAGAGGCGGGGCCCACAACAGCCTGGGGCCCACCGGGTTTTTTCCCGGTGTCCCGCCGGCCCAGTCCGACACTGCTGACGCGTTTCACTAATCGCTCGGCTTCTTCAGGGGCATTAGAGACATAAGTGACTTATTTAAAAGTTTTTTTTTTTTACAATTATGCAAGTTTTTATATTTTCATTGAAGACTTTTCTTAAATATGAAAATTGTACAAGGGGGATGGGTAACAAAATCATGAAAAATAACCAGAGGGGGGAAACGTGGTCCCCTTAATAGATGGATCCTGGAGTTTGTATGAAGTCCCTCAGAACTCCCAGGAGGCTTTGTGGTACAGCGTGATCTCTGGGCAATGTCATGCAATAAACATACAACCAGTAATTCCCCGGTCCCTTATGATCTGTATCACTGGGTTATATCTCACAGGAACAAGAGAAAACTGTCCAACTGATAGCAGCAGAGACAAGATATTCCCGCGGATGCATTGCTGCTCTATGAATCATTCACAAGCTGATTTTAAGAAAAGTAAATCCTTTTGCTTTCCCTTGAACTGGCACAAAGCTTGGCCTTTTCATGCATGTGAGTGGGAGCTGCCATATATAAAGAACACATTCAGCATATTTTTCTACAAAAAAAATCTCTAGAGAAAAACCCCAGCCCAATGTAATGCAGCGAATTGGGGGTAGAGGGCAGACCCACACTGGCAGTTAGTAGATGGCAGAGAGGCTGCTGTAAGATGCCATAGACAGTCACTATTCATTGGGCCTGTGGGGGGCTGTTTGGGCCTCTGTGTACTGGGGAGCCTGATTTAGCCGGGCTGACATCTAGGGCCCCCTCCTGGTATCCCACCTCTGTGTGCCCTGTACCTTTTACCTCTCCCGAACTTTCGACCTATCATTCAGGATGGGGGACGGACGGTGTGGATGGGGGAGCGAGGCTAGTTCCAGCAGAGGAGCGGCACTAGGGCAGGGGAGAGTGCCTGGGCATACCTCCCACCTGTCCCGTTTTCAGCAGGACAGTCCCGCTTTTGACAGCTGAACCGGCAGTCCTGTGATTGTACTGGAAAGTCCCGACTTTCTCTGCACTGAACAGCCAGAAAAAGAAACAGATTTTCTAACTTAATTGGCTTTTCCCAGAGAGCCCAGAAAAATTGTCCCTCTTTTTATTTAATAAAAACCTTTGTGTCCCTCTTTTTAGTTCCAAAATGTTGGGAGGTATTGGACAGGGCAGGGGAGTGAGCCTAAAGCTGGCCATAGATGCAAAGATCCGATCGTACGAATCATCGTACGATCGGACTTTCCCATCTCCCGACCCGCCACTAACCATTCAGATCAAAGTCTTACCAGTCAGATTAGTTAAAGAACAGATCAGCAATGTTCTGCCCCTGACAGCAATCGTACGATATCTATGTCCAACCAAAGCTAGTGACAGTCTCCCACTGAAAATCGTACGATCGGCAATACACACAGAGATATTATCGGCAGCCGACAGAAATTTTCTAACCTGTCCGATCGACCAAACGACCGATCTCCGCCGGACGAAAAATGTCGGGACTCTCCACACACGGTTCAAAAATCGTACGAATCGATTCGTACGATCAGATCTTTGCGTCTATGGCCAGCTTAAGTCTGAGTTGTGGACAGGTAATGGGTCTGCAGAAAAAACACATGTTAAGGTGTGCTGGTAAATCTGTGATACTCCAAAAATCAGCCCCCTTAAACCACTGATCTGCACAGAACCTGCCCCAAACGTACCCTTCCTCTTCTTTTTCTCCTTCCCCCAATGCCTCTGCGGGGCCCATGATGTCATAGCTCCGCCAACATTTAGGGTTGGCACCTTGGATTGTCGTGTAAATTGGGGAGCCAGTGACGTCACAGGGGAGCCACGCTGTTGAGGGGGGGAGCCAAGTTGTGAAGGGTGGAATTAGAAGAGTATTCAGTACATGTTGTAGCTAGAAAGGGAAAAAAGGCAGGCCAGGAGAAGATTGCTAGTGATTTTCCAATTGCCGGTGATGTTGTAATACTGGCCCCAGCTTTACTTGGTACGCCGGTCAAAGACCGGCCAGGTGGCAACCATACGAACGTTTTGTCACCAGACTGTCCCTCCTACACCACGGCTCACCCCTTTTGTTGCACCCCCACTACTGGCTAGTAAGTTGGTGATGGTGGCAACTCTAGCAACCCTCACACTTTCTAGAAATGAGTGCACATTATACTGAAGGTTTATAGGCATTTGGGGCATTTTCCGTTGCTGGTATTACTATTGGTATTGATATTACTGGTCCCTTCAGGACATGTAAATGGGGTTTATGAAAGTATTACAGATAAATGATTATTTCCTGTTTTCCATTCATTTCAAAGCTGCGGCAAACTCTTGTTTTTTGCAAAGCAAACAGTAGTACAAGACCTTGCCAGGGCGATAAGGGAGCAAGTTATTTGTGTTACCCCAGCCCAGTTGTTTGCTGCTCCCAAATGTTGGCTCTGATCTTAAACCGGACATGAGGGCAACCGTAAAGATTGTTAGAAATGACTTGTGTTTAATCACAGGACCAAGTCATTTACTGGTAATTGAGATAACGCTCCGGGAAATGTGCACCTGGAAATGCTCCCCCCCACCGCGTTATGGTCACAACATAATATATTCCTCAGAAATGCTTTGTGATAAACACACAACTGAAAGTCTATGGATCTTGGTTAAAGTGTTATACAGGGAACTTGTGTGTTATAAGGGATAACTTACCCCCTACTGTAAATGATAAGGATATTAGAAGTCACTGAGGGGTTGTTCTGTGACCATATAAAGACACAAGGCTGCAGGCTGAGTTATACAGGGAACTCTGAGTATCACTCATGTATTATAAGGGATAATGTACCCCCTACTGTAAATGATAAGGATATTAGAAGTCACTGAGGGGTTGTTCTGTGACCATATAAAGACACAAGGCTGCAGGTTGAGTTATACAGGGAACTCTGAGTATCACTCATGTATTATAAGGGATAATGTACCCCCTACTGTAAATGATAAGGATATTAGAAGTCACTGAGGGGTTGTTCTGTGACCATATAAAGACACAAGGCTGCAGGCTGAGTTATACAGGGAACTCTGAGTATCACTCATGTATTATAAGGGATAATGTACCCCCTACTGTAAATGATAAGGATATTAGAAGTCACTGAGGGGTTCTGTGACCATATAAAGGCACAAGGCTGCAGGCTGAGTTATACAGGGAACTCTGAGTATCACTCATGTATTATAAGGGATAATGTACCCCCTACTGTAAATGATAAGGATATTAGAAGCCACTGAGGGGTTGTTCTGTGACCATATAAAGGCACAAGGCTGCAGGCTGAGTTATACAGGGAACTCTGAGTATCACTCATGTATTATAAGGGATAATGTACCCCCTACTGTAAATGATAAGGATATTAGAAGTCACTGAGGGGTTGTTCTGTGACCATATAAAGGCACAAGGCTGCAGGCTGAGTTATACAGGGAACTCTGAGTATCACTCATGTATTATAAGGGATAATGTACCCCCTACTAAGTCACTGAGGAGGCCCAAGGCTATAAGCTGACTGCTGTTATACAGGTCATGGAACACCTGAGGACACCTCTAATATCCTAACATTTAACAACAGTGGGGTATTTTATTTTTCATAATACACATGTTTCAGTGTGTTATGTGACATTAATAACATTACAAAGCACCTATTACTATGCACTGTTTCGAAGGATGTATCCTACAGATTATTTTGTGAATTTTATATATGCAAATCGCAGGCCCGGATTTGCGGCAAGGCCGCATAGGCCCGGGCCTAGGGCGGCAAAGAAATAGGGACGGCATGCCGCCCAGCCGCCGTTCAACTGCACCAGCTGCGCCGGCGGTTTTTCGCCGGCGCGCTGGGAAGGCGGGCGCTAGGACCGCGCGGCCGCCTGGTCGGACCGCGCGGCCTAGGGGCGCACAGAAGTGAAATCCGGCGCTGAGCGTTCGGCACTCTGGACGCAACTTCGCATTCTAGTAAATTAGCTCCGTCTGAGCTCATTTTCGTCTGCCGAAGTGTTGCATTGGCTACAAAGCCATCGCTGGCGAATTTTCGCTGCTTAGTAAATTTACCCCATTGTGTCTGATCATTAGCCCACCATGCAGTAGGTGTATTTTATAACTGTCATAGTACTAAAGAAGTAGAAACTCCTAGCAAATTCACTAACATTCGTAGTTTCGCCAGGCGCAACTTCGCCGCGCTTCGCCAGGCGTAGTTTCTAAAGTTGCACACAGGGGTAGCGTAAGATTGCGAAGTTGCGCTAGCGTTGATTCGCTAAGTGAAGCGAAGTTACGCTAGCGAAGGCTAAATTGCATACGGCGCCAAATTCAAATTTCAATGGAGGAACACGTATCAGCACTACAAATGCCAAGAAAACCTTCAAAACATCAAATAAAAATGTTATTTTGCCCTACACATGTGCCCACTGTTTAGGTAAGTTGCCATGAGTCAGGAAATGTAGGGGGGAAGGAGGGGAGCCCCAAAAAAAATTTCAATCTTTTTCAGCCCATAATGTAGAAAACACGCCAGCGTTTTTTGGGACTTAGAAAAAATGTTGACTTTTTTTGAAACAATCCCTATCTACTCTATTGCGCTTCGCCTGGTCTGAGGTGGCGAAGGAAGTCTAGCGTAAAAGGTAGCGTTCAGTACACTGCGCGCGTTAGTGAATTTGCGTAGTTACGTCGCTAGCGAAACTACGCCAGGCAGAAGGGTGCGAAGTAACACTAGCAAAACTACGCCAGCGTTCGAATTTGCGCAGTAACGAAAATGCCAAACGCTAGCGAATTAACGCTAGCGTTCGGCGCCTACTGAATTTGCCCCATATATAAGTTATCCCAGTAAAGCTCTGGATCATCTCACTAACAGGAAGATTGATTAACACAAATCTAACAGTTTCTGCAAATTTCTAATTAAATCTCCAGGCAGATTGGAAAGTCCGTTTTTGCCAAGGTTACCATCTGCCAACAGTTATTTCCCTGCTGCGTGTTATGTATGACCTCACAGATACGTGTGCAACGTGGCCATATGGGCCCAAAAGAAATGATGCCTGCAACGGAATCAATGAGGCAGAACTAAATATAGGCTGAGAATGAAAGAAGGGACATTGGCCCGGTTCTGTTTAATAAGTTTATGATGGCAAGGGAGGTATCACTTCTGTTTATATCTCAGACACATGGGGAAGTGGAACGGAGGAAATGTACTTCTCATCAGTGAGAAATTAGAAGCACAAAGGCAATTAGAGGCAAGTGAATATTGTTATTTTCAGTACAAGATATGAAGGCTAATTGCTCTGGCCTGCTGCAGCCGGGCCACTATAATCTGCAGGCTGAATCCTGGTATGGGATCCGTTATTCAGAACCAGTTATCCAGAAAGCTCCAAACTACGGGAAGGCCATCTCCCACATACTCCACTTTAATCAAATAGTTCAAATTTTTTTTAAAATTATTTCCCTTTTCTCTGTAATAATAAAACAGTTCATTGTTGTTGATCCCAAGATATAATCCTTATTAGAAGCAAAACCAACCCTTTGGGTTTATGTAAGATTCGTTATCCAGAAAACCCCAGGTCCCAAGCATTATGGGTAACAGGTCCCATACTTTTGTCAGGCTGTGATGATATAAGGTTTGTCCTCTTGCTAACAATGGAACTGTATCATGGAGCAGACCTACCAAAAAGCTTGTGGACCATCTAGAAAAGGTGTATCCAGGGGCAAAAAAAGAAATGTCCCTAGGTGGCCACCAGATACATGCTGATAAATCCAGAGGCAGAGGTGTGAGGAGCATCTCTACTCGTCAGCACTGTGGCCCAGATGGTGGTACCCATGAACCACGTGTGTTGCATCATTAACACATCAGTGGGTGACGTTATTGTGCAGCGGTTTGGCACCAAATCTGCAATAAAAGGATGCCAAGGACCTGGGTTCAATACCCAAATATAGGTTCTACTTCTGAGTGTTCCTGGGGGCGGTACAATTATTGACTGACTTCTGACTTCACTTTTTGCTGCCTGCCCTGATCTTTTGCCTGGATACCACTACAAACTTTCTTTAACCCTTTAGATACTGTGAATTGGACTTTACGTATACAGCTTCCTGCTTGGTCCTGACCCCAACCTTACAAGAGCTGCAAAGCCCTGACAAGATGGAGGATACCTTCTTCTTCACTGATCAGCCAAAGCACATTAGTACTGCCCTAGCATACAACTGACAGGGAAGGGGATGGGGTTTGCCTAGGGCAGCACTGGACCTAAATACAACCCTGCTAACCCACCCTCTTCTAGCCCTGATGTGCCCATCTCTAAAGGGGGCAGGACAGGGCCCAACGTATGAATATAAATTAAATATGGCAGCGGTGTTTGACCACTGCAGTTTGTTGGAGAAATCTGAGGAGGAGGAGAGAGGAGGATCCTGAACCATGACCCGCCACAAAGTCCTGCAGGTATCAGGTGACCTGTGCACCACTATTTGCCACCTGCCTAGTGCTACCAATTCCTATTTCTGCAAAGTGAATTCAATCAGAGCAGGAAGAGCAGTCACCAACACTCATAACATTGCCTGCTGAAAGACATTCATTTTTGGTGTTCAAAACGAGACTAAATACATGCACATAAGGGCAGAAGCAGCACCGCAACCCTTTTGGGGCAATTTTTTGGAAATGTTTCATTCATGGTCCATTGACAGCCCAGTCACACCCTGTTAAGCCCAGAACACACCCTTGATCCACCAAAGCCCTGGGTGATAATTAAGAGCATTGCATTTTGGGTAACAGCTCATCACTATGTAATGGAACATATAAAGGACAAGTAGCAGAGCTGCCAATCCACCTGGATTATATGGGATTAACCTGGTTCCTCATAGACATCAATTGTATGAGACATTCAACTGCCATATTGAAGACAGGGAGGGATTTGTTTACTTCTCTGCCAAGTTAAACTTTTTAATTTATTAGAAAAATAGTAGAAATATATTGAATGCTTTACCCCCACTTAAAACGTAATCTGCTCAAATGTATTATTTGTTTTTTCTTTTCTTCCTCTTCCCACTGTTTTGAGTTCATGGCATAAGAACGAACTGTGCAATTTGTAATAAAGGAGCAGAGTCATTTGGGGGATAATTCCATGGAGTATCTAGGCCAGGACAATTAAGGGCCCGAGAGCAAGAAGTAAGTCTTTACCTTGAAACAAACAAGCTACTTTGTGGTTAACTGAGACTCAGTGAGACGTGGACCCTACGCGGGGGCCCTAGTGGATAATTTCAGGGCTGACACTGACAACATCCTTTCTGTAGTGGCCGATAATTACAGGCATTTCACCACTGTACATTTAGTTCTGCAAATTCCATTCACCACCACCCTGGAACTGAGTCAGAATCACGGCAATCACGCAGAGAGGAAATAATGGCAAGAAACAAACAACTGCTTATTGCTACCAGCAGTCACCTGTATTCTGCACCGGAGAAACTAATCAAGCAAATAGGGGGGTGCAATGAAAGGAGGCATGTGTGCTAGTGCACGGGAACAGCAAACTCACATGCCAACAACTCTGGAGTACACAAACATTTTTATAAACATGCACACTTAATTCACTATTTTGTTAACTTGAAGAAGGAATGCTGCCTCCCTCTGAATTTATCTATATATTTAATGGATGCTTTCCAAACTATGAGGCTGATCTGTATGGAGGGGCTTTGAGCAATGGCAGGAAGGTGAATGTGTATTTGCTGGATATTCTTGGAACTATGGATAATTAACTTATAAACCAAGTTTTTTTCAATATCTATTCTCATTTTATGACCAAGGGTTGGACCTTTGGGGGAGATGAATTGAAAACATTTAAAAAACACTGAAATAGGGTAATTCCCATGTCTGGGGAAGGCTAAATGCATAGCTTTTTCAGGCCACTATTGATTGACCAGAACTGACCAGAGCACAGTTTACATTCAAGGCTATGGGGGGCTGCTTTGGTCCCACAATTTTGGCCCACTGAAAAATATAGCCCTTAAAGCACCCCAACTAACCCTGTGTGCCACGTACCCATTTTCATTATTGTACCACCCAAAAGAGGATGGAAGGGCACTTTCTGAAAAGAGATCATATAAACTGCTGGATTTAAGAAGAAGAGAAGGCTGATTGAAGGCTGAGATGAATGGAGGGCACGCTGAAGCTATTCCAATCTTCTACAGTTATGAGTAAGCCATCTGAGATATTTTGGAAGAGGCAGTTGTTTGCAGGAAATCACTGATAAATGACCAGTAACACACTTCAGATCACGTCTGTTCTGCGAGAAAATGTTGAGAAGAAGAGAAGTCAATATTGAACATGTAGACATGCAGTGAGAGAGGTGACCAAAAAGATTTCTATAGACAAGGAGTTGAAAGGATTGTTGTTGTTGGCTTAAAGGAGTAACTCTAAGATGTCTTCTACTAATCTTTGCAAGGAATACAACTTTAGGAGTAACACTTAGATGTCTTCTCTTCATCTTTGTTATAAATAAACCTAAGGAGTAACTCTTAGATGTCTCCTACTCATCTTTGTTAGGAATACATCCTTGGAAGTAACTCTTATATGTGTTCTCCTCATTTTTGTTGGGGATAAATCCTTAGGAGTAACTCTTAGATGTGTTCTCCTCGTCTTTGATTTAGATAAAACTTTAGGAGTAACTCTTAGATGTCTTCTTCTCATCTTTTTTTAGGAATACATCCTTAGGAGTAACTCTTAGATGTCTTCTACTCATCTTTTCTAGGCATACATCCTTAAGATTAACTTTTAGACATCTTCTCCTCATTCTTGTTAGGCATTCGACCTTAGGAGTAACTCTTAAATGTCTTCTCACATTTGTTAGGCATACAAAAGTAATAGTGTAGAGAATAGGGTGTTGCCTACAAATCTCATGAAAGGTCAAGAGACAAGATATTAAAACATATTTTGAAGTAGGAATTCTCTTAGCAAGACTTCCTAAAGGGCAGAACTCTGCAGAAGATGTCACCCAAATGTGTCTAGAGCAGGTGTATTGAAAAAGTAGAGCTTGTTGTAGACTTTACCATATCCGTATGATTTTCCAAGATCCAAGGATCTGGATAATATGAACATGAAATTAAAATAGAGAAGATATTAAGATAAAGCCTACCCTGAACTGTTTGTCTTATTCTCCTACATGTCCAGAGTTTATTCCTCCCTCAACAGAGAAGAAATGGAATAATAATAATAATAATCATCATGAGTTCCTTCATGCAGAAGGGTGTTACTAAGAACTGTGATCTCCAGAACCTGTATAACAAAGGAATTCTCTTACAACCTACCTTAGCAGATACATAAAGTGTCTGTCAGGCTCTTTGGCCAGTGAAACTTCTGTGAAGATGATTTTGTCCCTACCAGAAAAGAGTATTTTATTTCCTAGTAACTAAAGCATTGAATGCATTTCCTGTGTTTAAAGGGCAAGTAAACATTCAATGTCTGCATTGACCCAGATTACTGTGCAGCCACTTTTCTTTATTTCCCAGGTGTTTCTTGTGGACGCATTCACAATGTATATGTATACTGCACATGCTCCAACCTACGCAAGAAATATCTGGGAGATGAAGGGATGAAGAAAGATATTAGTGCTGCACTCACAGCCAAGTAACCCAAGTCAGCTTGTACCTCCCTGCATTTAAGGTCTACTTATCCTTTAAAAATAGAAATGCTCATAAAAAAGACCCACAACAAATTAGAAATAGTTTTATGCAGTCAGATGGATGAATAGTAAGGTTCTTGCAACATACAGTACCTAGGTTCCATTTCAGTCAGGGAATAATCTGCAAAGAGTTCATCTATTCACACACCCTAAACACATACAGGCAGGTTCATTGGCTCCTGATATAACTGACCCTTGTGTGTGAGAATGTGATGGGGGCAGGGACTGCTGTATTGTGTCTGTAAAGTGCAGGGGAATATATAAAATATAGAGTACCATCAACTTAAAAGACAGCTACCTTCCCTTATCCCCAGCAATGATGTACAAACAGTGGCTTGGTGATTTTGGCTCCAGGGTTAGGAACCCATAGCAACCAATCAAATGTTTCCTTTCAAACAGCAGATCAGTAAGCCCTGCCTGCTTGTTGGTTGCTATGGGTTATTAGACTTGGAACAAACCTGTTATTACATTCCCTAAATCTCTTGATATTTGCAGCATTTCCCCTTGAAAAAACATGTCCAAAAACAAAATATAAAGGATCACGCAAAATATACATCAGAGTTGATACTGTTTTCAGTGACTGCGGCAGAAAGTTGTAGGTTAATAGCTCATCTACGGAAACATGTTTTCCTTAAGTCCAGTGTATTGCATCACAGAAGTCCTAGCGCTCTGTAAACAAATTCCTCTATCTACGTATTTCATGTTCTAATGCAGGTCTTGTATCCCCCTGGTATTTGGGGTATGTTGGCAACACACTGGAACAGATAATGAACACAGGTTGGATGCGTGCCAATGCACAACTAGTTTACTTACAGGCCAACTTATAGACTCTGAGAGCAATGGTTACCTACCAAAACTTGTTGGGAGTCACATAATGAAGGTAGTTGAAAGATTAGTTTCCCTTTAAAGGCCCACTAACGTTAATAAAACTTAGACAATGCCAGGTTCGGACTGGGCTAGCGGGACACCGGGAAAAAACCCGGTGGGCCCTAGCCGGCCCAGACCTTCTTCCCACAGCCACTGCACTCCCAGACTACCTCGATCGATAACATAAGAGCAGGTAAGCACTGGTGCTGGGGAGCAGTGGAGGTGGTTTGCGGCCTGGCAGGGGGCTGTGTAGGGGATTGAGGCCCATGATTTGGCAGCCACAATGGGCCCTGATCCCCCATTTCAATGCTGGACAATACATACAAAGCATGTCTTGACATTTTGGCATCATATATAATAGCTGTATATAATAAGTGTCTGTTCTTTTTTGCTGGGCCTTTTGGGGCAGATCATGGTAGAGTCCTGCATGGAACAAATTTTTGAAGGCCGGACCTGGACCCGCTACCCGACCAAACCCACAACTGCCTTACCGCAACCTGATCTGCAACCCACTGATCACCATTAAAAAGCCTGGTGCACTCCCTGCCCCCGACTTGTAAAAGAGCGGCTGGAGAGGGGCTTTTCTTGTTAGCTATAGAGGAACCTGCAGTCTAGGCCTCCAAAGTATTGTATCGGGGGCCCAAAAACCAGGCAGCTCTCGGGAAATGCAGGGGAATTGTCAGGTATGGGAACCAAACAGCAGACCCTCTGACAGCCCAGGTCCCCCTGTCCCCTGCAGTATGGTAGTTACTACACATTTAAAGGACAAGTAATAACATTTCATACCTCTCAACTGTCCCGTTTTCAGAGGGACAGTCCCTCCTTTGACAGCTCAACCTGCAGTCCCTGGTTTGTACTGGAAAGTCCTGATTTTCTCTGCACTGAACAGCCAGAAAAAGAAACAATGTTTCTAACTTAATTGGCTTTTGGCAGAGAGCCCAGCTGTAGATAAGATACTTTTGTCACAATTTCGAGATAAGCAAATAAATAATTGTAACAATATAAGATAACAGGTCCCTTGGGAGAAGTTAGACTCACAGCTTAAAGGGCAATTCACCTTCATTAGCAAAACTGTATTAACTGGGAAAAAAAAACAGAAATATGTTCAAACTTTCATAACCTGCCAAATTTTGTAACACGACCATGGTAATTAGGGGGTGTGACCACAAAAATGGACATGGTCAGTTGACTTGACTTTCACCTGGCCCTGCAAAGCTGGGCCAAGAAGTGGCAATCTGGTAACTACACCGCCATGGTACAAGTACAATAATCAATTATTATTTGATACATATACAATTTGATTATATTTGATACATATACAATTATTTTCTGTGGAAGTCCTGTTTTCCATTGCAGCATGTTTGTCCTCAGGCAGAGCAGACTTATGGTGTTGTCAGGCCCACCCATTCTGTTTAGGGGAGTCATTTATTATACTTTACATAAGGGATGCACCGAATCAACTATTTTGGATTCGGCCTAACCCCAGAATCCTTTGCGAAAGATTCGGCCTAATACCGAACCAAAGGGGAAAAAATTTTTACTTCCTTGTTTTGTGACAAAAAGTAATGTGATTTCCCTCCCCGCCTCTAATTTACATATGCAAATTAGGATTCGGTTCGGCTGGGCAGAAGGATTTGGCCCGAATCCTGATGAAAAAGGCTGAATCCTGTATTCGGTGCATCCCTACTTTACATATATTGAATAAGCCCCTAAAGCTCGCCATAGACGCAAAGATTTCTCTTGACGAATGACCGATTTTAGGGAAGTCCGACCAATACTTCGAAATTATTGTGCTGTTAGTGGGATTCGAAAGATCGTACATCATACGATTTTTCGGCCATCTGTCAGGAAATTGATCGGCCAGGTCTATGTTTGCTGGGACAAGCAGCAGCTCCCCTTTGTTTTCCTGGCAAATTGGTCTATTTAGTTGATGGACAATTCGTACGATCGTTTTGAGATAATCGTAGTCTCAATCAGATCTTTTAAAAATCTTTACATCTATGGCCAGTTTAAGGCCTACATTAGGAATAATTGTCAATAAACATCCCTGTAACTCACAAGCAGCAGTGAGTCCATTGGTCACTATCCCATAATGCAACTGAGTTGTTTGAATGACAAGTAGTGACTTCTTTCTTATTAGATTTCCTGTGCCAAACTAATGCTTTGCGTCTGGACGACCCAAAGTTTCAGTTCCACCTCCACACCCACAACATACAATAGAACCAATTGGCAATCACTGCAGTCGCAGCGGGCCATTCTATTGGTCGTCACGCGAGCCGCGGTCGCGTTAGTGACGTCATTACGAAACCGCTGCATTGGTCTAGCGTCGCTGGGTTTGTGACGCGGTATCTTTGCGCCCAGGAAAGCGAGAGAGTATGGCTACCGGCGGCACCGTGAGACCGGCTGAGGAGCCTTAGGAGGAAGAAGAAGAAGAGGAGGAGGATGAAGCAGCCGAAGAGGCGGAGGAAGAGGAGTATACCTTTCTACCCTTGGTGCACGACATTATTAAATGGTACAGTCTGGAAGAAAGGGAGAGCTGCCAGTAACCAAATGGTACAGTCTGGTTTGGAGGGAGAGCTGCCAGTAACCAAATGGTACAGTCTGGTTTGGAGGGAGAACTGTCAGTAACCAAATGGTACAGTCTGGTGGGGAGGGAGAGCTGCCAGTAACCAAATGGTACAGTCTGGTTTGGAGGGAGAGCTGTCAGTAACCAAATGGTACAGTCTGGTTTGGAGGGAGATCTGCCAGTAACCAAATGGTACAGTCTGGTTTGGAGGGAGAGCTGTCAGTAACCAAATGGTACAGTCTGGTTTGGAGGGAGAGCTGTCAGTAACCAAATGGTACAGTCTGGTTTGGAGGGAGATCTGCCAGTAACCAAATGGTACAGTCTGGTTTGGAGGGAGAGCTGTCAGTAACCAAATGGTACAGTCTGGTTTGGAGGGAGAGCTGCCAGTAACTATGGTGCTGAATAAACCAACCTCCTTTCCATTATCCTTCTCCTCTACAGTTATTTGTAATTGTAGTTGCAGCTGGAAATACTTTACCTGTCCCTTTCTGCACTGCTGCTTCTGACTCTCGAAATAATGTAGCAAGGGCCAGCCCTCTAACAGCACTGAGCCTCATTCTTGCCAGCTGCTTCACTGGGCTCTTTCAGTAGTGGGAACCACCAAGAAACAAGGTAGTAGAGCTGAAGTCTGATGGTAAAAGGTTTAAAGCTTACATTATATTTTCCAGAACTAAGAACCAAGGCCTGACGTGTTTTGTGTCTACCAGGGACACTTAGTCATAGGCTAAACCAGGGTTGCCAGGTCGAATTCTCAAAACCAGCCAAAGGCAGCTAAAAAAAACTGTCCAAAAGTAGCCCAAAAATAGCACAATAGGTGCAGTGAAAAAAAAAAAGTCGAATTACTCCTTTTTCAAATTTTCACTGTTTTGCAATTTTTTTCCTTGAAGCAAAATGGGACAGATCCACCCCTTCCCCAGGGGCGTAACTACAGAGGGGGGCCCCAAGAGCTATAGGGGCCCGTAATACAGATACAATTTTAATAAATATTGGTAAAACAGCTCAACCTCTAGACATTTTGGTGGCCACAGGGTTGCCGCCTGGCCGGTAAAAATGATAGCTGATCCCAATGTTATTAATAGAGAAAAAACATAAATATGCAGGAAGGCCTGTAATTTTTTTACAGAAAAGGTGGCCAGCAGATTTTTGCCCTAAAATTGTCTGAAATTGAGGAAAGTCACCTGAAAATGTTAGAATACTTAAGAGTCATGGGAGACTGGGGTACAGAGCCCAAAATCTAAATTACTCCTGACTTCTCTACAAGTCAGTCCCGTTGCATGCTGGGTATTCTTACATTGAACTTGGCAGTTGGCAAATTGTTAAACAAAAACTACATTACCCAACATGCATTGGGAGACACAGACTTGGCAGATTAGGGCAAGAAAAAACTTTGGTTGTTTTTTAAATCCGTACCTTGGCTAGTTTATACTTTCAAAACCCGCCTAGCCTTTAAATTAGTAGCCCAATTAGGTGTCAAGCCATGTATTTCAGGGTATCTCCAACAGAGTAGCAGCCCCATCCAAACTTCCAAATCAGCTTAATAGTAAACTGGAGAACCACAGCGATTTCAGTGTATTTTTATTTCTCACTGGAAATAAAAGTGAGAAATAAAAATACACTGAAATCGCTGTGGTTCTACAGAGTTTACTATTAAGCCAATTCGGCTGGAAACCCTCCTGCCTGGCAACCCTGGGCTATACATTGAATACAACATACAGGGTATTTAAAAGAGAAGAAGCCAATGGGAAATAGGTAGGTGGACCTACCCGCTGCGCCAATCCAAAATGTTATTCGACTCCAATAGAACACATTAAACACCCCCCCAAGGCTAAGATTACAATAATTGACTTAATTAAGGCATATAAAGTAAATATATCAAACAAGAGAAAAAAATGACTATTATACATAACGAGATGTCAAAATTTAAAGTGAAAGGCTGTCTCATACCTAAATAAAATATCCATCGGGTTTCTGCTCTTAGTAACGCCGTAATAGTCATTTTTTTCCTCTTAATCGTAGCCTTCGGGGGTTTGTTTAATGTGTTTCATTGGATTCTAATGACTCTTTTTCGATTGCGCACCGGGTAGCTCCACCTACCTATTTCCCATTGGCTTCTTCTCTTTTAAATACCCTGTATGTTGTATTCAATATTTAGCTTATGACTAAGTGTCCCTGGTAGACCCGAAACGCGTCAGTCCTTGGTTCTTAATTTTGGAAAATACAATGTAAGCTTTTAACCTTTTACCATCTGACTTTTTACTAGTTTGTGGGACCAGGCTTGTGCCAGCCACCTTTGATGTTTGTTGGTGTTTGCTCCCTTTGTTGAAGGTCTGGGGCTTGTGCACCCGGGCCCACCATACACAGTGGTAAGCTCATCTTATGTACTCAATACTTTACATACACTGGTTCTTTATATGTATAAGTAGTTGGAACCAGCAGTGCAGAGAGTTACAGACAGCAGTGTTTATGGATACCAATATAGATCTATTTTACCTCATTCTTTGTGTAGACGCGACTTCCAAGTCCTTTATTTCCCTTTTTTTTGGAGCCACCAGCAGAAGCTCTGTGTTGCTTTATAGCAGGGACACTAGCCATATGCTGAGGATCAAAGCCAGTGTCCCACGACGGGACCATTAAAGGCTTATTTACAATAAACTGCTCTTTGGCATGTCTGTGGGCAGATTTAAATCAGGGTCCCCAACCACCGGGCTGCGGCTCTGCCAAACCGGGCCTCCTCTGGTCCTGGCTGCTGTCTATAATAGCTGCAGAAACAATTAAAAAGGCCCCAATTACTTGCAATCTCAGCTCCCTGATGCGCCATCACCATGCATAGCCCAGGAAACTTTCTACTGATCGGGACAGTGTTTTTTGGTAAGTCTGAAATGCACCCACGCATCAACTCGTCCCCACCCAGGCCTCGGAAAAATTTTTGCTTTAAGGGGAGATATTATGTGTAAAAAATAAGTGTACCAGTGCTTTATACTCTTTTTAGATACTATTTAGATATAGAAGAATTGTGCTTAAAAATGTAGTGTTTCAGGCTGATTTATTAAATATTTCTGCAAAAACCCTAATAATCCCTCCCTTCTTTTCCACTTGCTGCTCCCTGAATTCCCAGGCTGTGCACTCAGCTCACTGCACTGTAGGACAGGAACCAATCAGCAGCTAGCAGGACCTGATAGGGAACTGAAGCCTAGCTTTGTATGTGTGAGTGCAGGGCTGTGATTGGCTGTCCCCCTCCTTTTGTGTTTCTGGCAGGGATAGTTAGGACACACCCAGCCGTCATTTGAAAGAGGGACCAGGGAACATCTATAGGGAGCTCTAATAAAGGGGCTATTTTTAAAGATAATATTAATTTTAAGCACCATGTAAAAGCAACACCATATATTTCTCATAATTGCCTACAAAATTAGGGTTTTTCTTTATCCTATATGTCTCCTTTAAACTGGTCCATGGCTCAAAAAAAAGGTTGGGGACCGATGATTAAAGGTTAATAAGTGAAACTGTGCCATGTAGCAGATCACTCTTGCCCCAATGGAAACCCCAGATATGACTTGCTTGAGACCGTGCTACTACTAGCACCTACTTCCTGTTGCTACTACTAAACCCATGCGCTTGCTGAGAATAGAGTATTTGACTTGCTGAACCCACCCTTGCCCAAACCCAGTCTGTGTTCATGTGCCTCATAAACTCATGCCCGTGTGATGTCACTAGAGGGGTGGGACTGGTAAGGGGTGAAGTTTATAAATGAAATAGCCAGCAAAAGTCAGATGTAGGTGAGCCTAGTGGGGATGATGGAAGGGGCTGGAACAGCCCCCTGGTTGAACCTTCTTGAACCACAGGTATACCTGCAGGTTTTGGGTGGGTCCACTCCATGAATCCCGTCGTAAATGTAAGCTTGCTAATAGTTGAAGTGGTGTTCTCCTAGCTTTAGGAACCTGCAGAACGTGCATAGTCGAATGGCATGGCTCATTGTCCATTAACACTGATATTGAATAGACCGAACATCAATAAAGTGTCTGACTTTGCAAGGGGGATATAGCTGGCTCCGAGCCAAGAGGTCTCCTCCATCCATAAATAGCAATATGTGTGGTCAGACGAGCAGCACAGTCATCAGCAGTAAATTACAAAGTAGTCAGACAGATCAGCAAAAGATCAGGGGGCTAGGCTTAGGGAACTGTTCCAAACCATTAAAAAACTCCCTCCTCAACTGTCCGCCCTCAGTCCTCCGATTTCTGCCCACCCTGCTGAGCCCTCCACCCTCTTTCCTCAGCACTCAGCCTTCCGTTTTCCCTATTCTGCCCTCCGCACTTCGCCCTCCGCTAAATGACATCACATAAAAAAACTGAAGTTTAAAAAAAAAAAAAAACACAAACAAAAAAACAAAAAAAAAAACCACCCAAAAAGACCACCCAGGACACATGGCTGAGGAGTGAGGACCCAGGACCCATGTTGGATGGCAGAGGAGTGAGGACCCAGGACCCATGTTGGATGGCAGAGGAGTGAGGACCCAGGACCCATGTTGGATGGCAGAGGAGTGAGGACCCAGGACCCATGTTGGATGGCTGAGGAGGGAGGAGTGAGGACCCAGGATGCATGGCTGAGGAGCAGGACCTGACAGCTGAGGAGGGAGGAGCGAGGTGTGGGAGGGGTGAGTTGAAAAGCAGGCGATGTTGCATTCCTCTAGCATAGGAGATCGCATACAGGACAGGGATTTCCTCGGAGGATGTCCTAAAATGCGTTCCGTACACGTGATTTCAATAAGGAAAGCAACATTACAGTGCAATGCATTGTGGGTTATGTAGTTCCTGCATGTTGTCTGTAAGCTGTGGAGAAGTTGTTACAATTTGTAACATCAGTGTTTAGTGTAGTCCCTCCTTCCCTGCCAGGATTTCAAATGATGCAGAAAGAGAAGAACTGTTAAACAGCTTTATTTCAGCATAGAAAATGGCTTTTATTCAGACTTTTCGAAGAAACCGGTAATTGTGATGGGTATATTAGGGGGTTTTGTATAATGTGGGCCATTGGCTGTATGACCAACTTTAGGATTGACATTGGCTTGTAGGCTGGGCAATGGCTTGATTAGCTGGATGTACAGTCCTGTGGGCTACCCTACAAAAAAAGCCCATGTTTTACAGGTTCCAATGTAGGACTTGCAGATAGGGTTATGGGTGTTGGTTGTGGGCGATGGGTCTCAATATATAGTGAATAAAGTACCCCCTCTTGTAAAATATAAGGATATTATAAGTTACCGAGGAGTTTCATGACCATATAAAAGTACGAGGCCAAAGGCCGAGTGTTTTTATACAGGTCATGGAACTCCGAGGTAACTTCTAATATCCTCATATTTTACAACTGGGGGTACTTTATTAATCATAATACACACATTTTCGTGAGTCATGTGACAGAAATTACATCACTACTCACCGTTTATAACTGATGACATCAATACTCACCGTTTATAAGGATATCATTTACAAGATATTCATGGCTTTTGTGTATTATAAGGCATTTCTGCCCAATGGTGATGTCACTTCCGGTTTTATTATCGCATGGCTGATTAGATCTGATCAGGTCTCTAGCTGGAGGGTCACCTTTGGAATGAGAGATTTCTGCTGAGTGTGCTATGCCTTTAAGCAACCCTGGTCACAGAGAAGCAGTGAGAAGTGGAACGAGGGGATCATTTGGGAAGCGTCTGTCATTGTGGGGTAGTGTGAGAAGTAAGCCAAAATGTTATTGGGGATATTGCTGTTACCGACACATTGGTGTCAGGACATGCAGCCTTCAGCCATTGATGAATTTTATCTCTCCCACATCAACTGCAGATGCTGGGCTTTGTAGTTCAATAACAGCCATGGGAGCCCAGGATTAGATCCTCAGATAGAAAAACTTTGCTAACCTTATAAGTACAGCATCAAGTTATTCCTCTTGTGTCCTCATCACCGCTCCCATCTCTGCTTCTGCTGCTGAATCACCCCAATTCCTCGCTGGAGTGCACTCCCAGGCACACTATAAGTATCTCCTATTGATCAGCACTTATGTTGGTTCTGATTCAGAAGAACAACACGTTGTACAACCCGGACACATTCAATAAACAGGAAGCTCATTTCACCCTTTCCACTGGCTTTCTGGTTAAAGGGGAACTACCTGCTTCTTTATGTTTTGGGGTTCTGTACTAGCCCAAGTTGACCATAGCCCTTTAGGAGTGAATTTCTGTGCTCCCAGAAGATGCCCCCAGTAACATAGTAAGTTAGGTTGAAAAAAATACAGAATTCCATCAAGTTCAACCTTCAGTCTATATATAACCTGCAGGGCCGGAACTAGGGGTAGGCAGAGTAGGCACGTGCCTAGGGTGCAAAGTTGGGGGGGCGCCAGGCACGCACCTCCTCTGTCGCCTACCCCAAATCCGGCCCCTCTCTGCCTGATTTTCTGTGCTGTTTCGGCCTATCTTGTGGTTATGCGAATGAGCACAAACTCCAATTCCCACCGAGCCATTAAAGTAATGCTAATTGCAGCCGGCAGCAATCTGTATGTACAAGTGGACAAAAAAGTGTAGGCAGATTTAACTTTATAGCACAAAATAAGTTCAGCACATCGACGCTCAGCCGGAGAAATTTCAGAGACGGAAAACCTTCATCCAAAAATGGCTTTAATATAGCAAACAATGTGATATAGTGGCAATGTCCGCGCAATTCAGCCTACGCGTTTTATGCCCACAAACAATGGCACTTCTTCAGAACTCTGAAGAAGTGCCATTGTTTTTGGGCACGAAATGCGTAGGCTGATTAATATTTCCGTGTTTCGTACCCACAAACGGCACTTCTTCAGAGCTCTGAAGAAGTGCCTTTTTTGTGTGGGCACGAAACGCGTAGGCTGATTTTCCCGCATTTGCATTCTATAGATTTACCCTTATAACTGCAATGACGCACTAGATACGGACGCTGCTCTTGGCTGTCACTTGGGTGTTATGAAGTTCATACCTGTGCTGAACTGTTGCCCCTTCCCAAATACACGTATGTCCCGCTGCGCCCGGAAATACAAGAGAAAGGCGGCACGTTGACTGCGGTGCAGCAACAGGTGACTGAAATTATATTTATCAGGCAGTAAATGAATACGAGTCCCAGAAAGCAGCGAATAAGTCCCCTTTGCGTAGGCCTCACATGAATGCATATGAAAGCAATATCCTCCATCTGGCCGTGGATTTCCATTCAAGCCTTGTGTTTACCCTACTCCGGATCAGAGCTAGCAAAGAAAACAACTACGTTTACCTAGGTGCAGCTTTACCCCCAGCGCTGGTTAATCTCTGGAGATGCTGTTCTGGCCGTGACTGTTCTGTTCCTGTAAACGACCCACATTGTATCTTACAATGGTTTTGAAAGACTACATTTGTAACCTTACAGTGAGCAATCCCATGTTATCTTGCGATATCCGTTCATAGCGTGTCGGGGCTTACTGGAAAGAGAACGTCTGCAGAAGGGCTTTTAGGCCTAGACACAAGGAGATTAGTTGCCCCCGCAATTAAACTGCTCTTCTGTTGGCCACTGAGCTCCAAATTCTGTTTAATGTAAATTGCTAGTATAAAAAAAAACCCATATGCTTCAGCTTTCCAAAGTCGCCTCATGTGTCAGTGGCCTTTAATATCCTTATTGTAGAGATGTGTTGTATTAAAGGAAAGCTATACCCCTCAAACAATGTAGGTCTCTATAAAAAGATATTGCATAAAACAGCTCATATGTAAAACCCTGCTTCAAGTAAATAAATCATTTTCTTAATAATATACTTTTTTAGTGGTATGTGCCATTGGGTAATCCTAAATAGAAAATTCCCATTTTAAAAAATAAGGGCCGCCCCCTGAGATCGTATGATTCACAGTGCACGCAAACAAACTATACATGTTAGGTCACATGAGCCAATTAACAGACAGTTCTGTCTTCTGCTTCCTCACTTCTTCCTGTTACAGTTAGAGCTGCAGTATTTCTGGTCAGGTGATCTCTGAGACAGCACACAGACCATCACGAAATGGTGGCTCAAGGCAAGAGATGAAAGGGCAATATTTATTTAAATATATATTCCTGTTTGATAAGATTCTTTAATATGCCACTTAATTTGATATAAACTATCCGTTGCTCAAGTATTCATTTTGGGAGTATAGTTTTCCTTTAATGGAGAAGGAAAGCTACCAAAGCAGTTTATTGCCAATAGATAAGCCACAATAGTGCAAGCTAGAACACAATATTTATTCTGCAGAATGCTTTACCATACCTGAGTAAACAGCTCTAAAAGCTCTCTCTGTTTGTTAAGGATAGCAGCTGCCATATTAGCTTGGTGTGACATCACTTCCTGCCTGAGTCCCTCCCTGCTTACTCATAGCTCTGGGCTCAGATTACAACGGGGGGGGAGGAGCAAACTGAGCATGCTCAAGCCCTAGCCCTAGAGGTTTAAGCTGAAAACAGGAAGCCTGATACAGAAGGAAAGAAATTCAGTGTCTCATTTGACAGAGAGAATTACTTTGAGGGTTTACTGGTGTATTTATATAGACATTTCTGATAAAGCTTACTTAGTTTTAGCCTTTCCTTCTCCTTTAACTGATCTCCTCCTTCTCCCTAACATGGACAAAGACAGCCAGGACGTTTACCAGGAGCTCAACGACTTAAAGAACACGTTCCAAGCCATGCGGAAGCTTCTCGGCAACATGCCCGGCATTGTCATGAGCCCAGAAGAGCAACAGCAGCACCTCCAGAGCCTGAGGGAACAGGTACAGACCAAGAATGAACTGCTTCAGAATGTTTGAGATACCAAAAGAGTAGCTTGAGTAAACACGGCTGCTGCGGCTAGTGGGAGGTTCTGCCAAACCCAACATGGCCTCCAGCATTCAACCAATAAGTGCATTGGGTGTACAAATATGGAGGAAGCCATTGCAATATTGCAATACCTACACTGGCATTTGCTCTTGTGAACTACTGCTGGACTCGCACAAAGGGTATTCCTAATGGATTTTATATTAAACGGCTATGTGGTTGCTAGGCTGAGTGCCTCAATAGCAACCAGGCAATGTTGTGAAAGATTCAGGTAAATAGGGGCAAGTATGAACATATTACCTCCATCTACAACATATGAAATCTTTCATGAAGTAGTTAACTTCCCCTTTAGATATATTTATATATGTATTAAATACATATGTGGGTAGTATTTTTTTTATCATTCAGGATACGTATCTGTCCATAAAGTTTATTTCACTGGACTATTTATTGTACTGGAAGTTTCTCTGGCACATGAATTGTGGTTGCTGATGACTTGCTAGAGTTCATTAAAGTTGTAACGCAGAGCAATTAGCAGGAGCTGAAATTAAGTGTGGGCGTTCCACTCATTAGCGCCACAGGCACGAAAAAGGTTTCTTAAAGCTAACACAGTCCTAGAGTTAGGGATGCACCTAATCCAGGATTCGGTTTGGGATTTGGCCAGGATTCGGCCTTTTTAAGCAGGATTTGAATTCGGCTGGAAATTCGGCGTATGCAAATTAGGGGCACGGAGGGAAATCTCATGAGTTTTTGTCACAAAACAAGGAACTAAAAAACGGTTTCCCCTTCCCACCCCAATTTGCATACACAAATTAGGATTCGGTTCAGTATTCGGCCGAATCTTTTGCGAAGGATTTAGGGGTTCTGGCGAATCCAAAATAGTGGATTCTGAGACAATTTGCAATTGGTTTTCATTCTTTTATTTGTGGTTTTTGAGTTATTTAGCTTTTTATTCAGCAGCTCTCCAGTTTGTAATTTCAGCCATCTGGTTGCTAGGGTCCAAATTACTAGGGATGCACCGAATCCAATATTTTGGATTTGGCCAAACCGCCGAATCCTTCGCGAAAGATTTGGCTGAATGCCGAATACCAATCCGAATCCTAATTTGCATATGCAAATTAGGGGTGGGAAGTCGAAAAAAAAATTTACTTCCAATTTCCCTCCCCAATTAGGATTCAGATAGATTAATAAAACTGAGCCCGCACAATAAATTTGTTGCTGGGGTCAGTGACCCCTCCTGGCAAGCAGGTAGTAGCAGTTGCAGGGGGAAAATAGGCAGCATAGGAATGCTAATAATACTCATTTAAAAGTGATCTTCCCCTTGGGTATGATTATAAGAGAGCTCCTCACACTAATTATTGTGGAGCAAGCAACTCGCTCATACCATGATTCCCAGGCTGATCGACTAAGCAATGGAGTTGTACCAATTTTATGCCATATGTATAGTTGTGTTCCCTTTATAAGGTCTGTAGGAATGATTTTGATGCCATCAGACTCTACAATTGCCTAAATGTATATTTTCAGTATTTCTAGCCATAATCTGTATTGGAGTTTAGTTTCCCTTTAATGATGACATTCCTTTGGTACTTGGAGTGACCCTGCCTGTGGGCGGGAGATGCCAATCATTTGTATCCTGTATCCAAGCGCCTGTAATTTCCTGCAAAGGTACAATGCCCAGGTGCAGAGGAGGCAGGGCACAGGATACACAGTAGATAACAGATAAGTACTACTATAGTTTATATAAAGAAGCTGCTGTGTAGCCATGGGGGCAGCCATTCAAGCACAGGATACACAGTAGATAACAGATAAGTACTACTATAGTTTATATAAACAAGCTGCTGTGTAGCCATGGGGGCAGCCATTCAAGCACAGGATACACCGTAGATAACAGATAAGTACTACTATAGTTTATATAAACAAACTGCTGTGTAGCCATGGGGGCAGCCATTCAAGCACAGGATACACAGTAGATAACAGATAAGTACTACTATAGTTTATATAAACAAGCTGCTGTGTAGCCATGGGGGCAGCCATTCAAGCACAGGATACACCGTAGATAACAGATAAGTACTACTATAGTTTATATAAACAAACTGCTGTGTAGCCATGGGGGCAGCCATTCAAGCACAGGATACACAGTAGATAAAAGATAATTACTACTATAGTTTATATAAACAAGCTGATGTGTAGCCATGGGGGCAACCATTCAAGCACAGGATACACAGTATATAACAGATAATTACTACTATAGTTTATATAAAGAAGCTGCTGTGTAGCCATGGGGGCAGCCATTCAAGCACAGGATACACAGTAGATAAAAGATAAGTACTACTATAGTTTTTATAAACAAGCTGCTGTGTAGCCATTGGGGCAGCCATTCAAGCACAGGATACACAGTAGATAACAGATAAGTACTAGGTGGGCTCCCTTTCCTAGCAGATGTATTCGAGCTCACTCAAATAACTGATTCCAGTACAAACAAAATCTAACAAAATAACTGCCACAAATTCTGCATGTAGAGAGACATGATGTCTGGTGAGTTTAATAGAGTGAGCTCTAATACATCTTCTAGGCAAAAGGAGCCCCCCCTATAAGATATAATGGATCTAACTGTCAATGATTATCTGACACCCAACTGCTGCATGAAGGCAGAATGAAGAGAAACAGATGCTGAGAGAGGAATAGTGAATATAAAGTGGATTATGTCAGAAACAATGCAGAATGTTTAATTGATTGTATTTAGAAAGTTTCGTATTTCAGTGCGAGGAAACTTATATAAAATTTTCGCTATAGTTCCCCTTTAATAGGACCAAATAATTGCAGCCGAGGGAGGAGCCTTGGCTCACGTGCTGTGCACATGTTATTAATCATCCCAAACACACATGACCCATCAGTACCACCCACCTCTGGCGGAATATTCAACAGCGGCTGCTGGTTACCTGGCGGGGAGAGTACAGCACACGTGTCTGCAGAGATGTTTCACATGAGAACTAACAGAGACAAACTGCTACTGCCCGGCTGCATCCTGCACTATCCACTCTCTCATATGCTTACTTCTGGTGAGGAACGGGTTAATGCTCTTTGTTCCGACACCTTCCCATCTTATTAGCTGTTTATGATTTTTGCTATCAACCGTTGGTTGGAATTTCTGTATTGATTCCCTTGTCAGATGTTAACACTTCAGTAAAAACAATTGGAAAAAGGAAAAGCTGCTTATGATCCTGCCAAAGGGATAGAGAAGTTTTACAGATTGTCTAACAAAGGGGTTAATGGTAATGTCTCAATAAAGAGACCATGGAACTGAATAAACCTGCTTTTGTGCTGGTGCAATTTCATGATATGACCAGTAGGGGGAGACAGATTATCACAGATAAATGACTTGCTGGAGAGGCTAGTATTTTGTTCAGCATGCCTTGGGACTGGCGCTACTGGGATTTATTGGAGGAGTGACTAAAGCTGGCCATAGATGTTGAGATTTTTAAAAGATCAGATCCTCATCGTGAGACCACGATCTTCTCAGAACGATCGTACGAATTTACCATCAACTAAAAAGACCAATTTGCCAGGAAAACTAAGGGGAGCTGCCTGCTTGTCCCAGCAAACATAGATACATTGCACTGGCACCGACAAAGATTTTTTGACCTGGCCGATCAATTTCCCGACAGATGTCGGCCGAAAAATCGTAAGATGTACGATCGTTCGAATACCACTAACCGCACGATAATTTCGAAGGATTGGTCGGGCTTCCCTAAAATCGGTCGTTCGGCAAGAATAATCGTCGCGTCTATGGGGAGCCTTATAAATGCCAGAATTCAGAAATTCACTAGGGGTTAACAGCAGCTCTCCATTAGGATAATGTAACCCAACCACATACCCCACTCCAACCTTTTCTTGGGGGGGCTGCACAGCAACCAGTTTAACCCTGTAGGGTGCCAGTGTGTTAACTGTATAATGTGCAGTTTCAATCCTTCCTTCTGAATTGCCAAATTGTGGGTTTGATTTAACCAAGCAGGATTATAGAGTACATTATATACATTTGTGCTGTCTGGGGTACCCCTGGAACTAGCAGGGTTACCCCAATGTTTCTATATATCTGTAACCATGTTATGAGCTAAGGGGGCCCAGCCTGAAGGCCAGTTAGGGTGAGATTTGGGGTGAGTGCTTATTTGTGCCCTGGGTACCCCTGGAACTATAGCAGGGTGACTGTTACCCCAATGTTTCTATATATCTGTAACCTTGTTATGAGCTAAGAGGGCCCAGTCTGAAGGCCAGTTATAGTGAGATTTGGGGTGAGTGTTTATTTGTACCCCAAGTACCCCTGAAACTATAGCAGGGTGACTGTTACCCCAATGTTTCTATACATCTAACCTTATGAGCTAAGAGGGCCCAGTCTGAAGGCCAGTTATAGTGAGATTTGGGGTGAGTGTTTTTGTACCCCAAGTACCCCTGAAACTATAGCAGGGTGACTGTTACCCCAATGTTTCTATATATCTGTAACCTTGTTATGAGCTAAGAGGACCCAGCCTGAAGGCCAGTTATAGTGAGATTTGGGGTGAGTGCTTATTTGTACCCTGGGTACCCCTGGAACTATAGCAGGGTGACTGTTTCCCCAATGTTTCTATATATCTGTAACCGTGTTATGAGCTAAGGGGGCCCAGCCTGACTTATAACAAAGGAGATATTCCCCAGGCAACTGGTATGGTGATGCCACAATGTAACCAGATTGTTGTATTTTTGAGCAAGTGCCCACTGTTATTACTCTCAATCAAACAGACATTGACTGGATTTCACTCTGTTTTTATTGAGTAGAAAAATAAAGACACTGAAAATAAAGCACAAAGTATCAACACTTTGGATTTGTTCTCATCCAATACTCCGAGTGAGAGCACAATGGCACCATGTAAACAAATCTCGTTTTTCTTTTGTTTAAATCAGTCCTTGTACAGTTATCAACATCCCTCCCCCCACATTCAGTCCAGAGTTGTACCCAGCCTGGGAGGTTCAACAGATCACGGAGTTTCTCAAAGTAAAGAGCGTCAACTCCACCAGTCCCATCATCAGGTGAACGTTCCTACACAACTTCAGTGCATCTTCCAACAACGTCAGCCCCATCAGGCTTGATTCTCCTTTTGCACAGCAGCCTGACCAACCATCAGAAGGCATGGAGGGGCAAGTAGAACCCCTCAACGGTCATGCCATCTCGGCTTTGGCTTCTTCCAAAAACAACACGGCCTTTGTGTTTCTCTATGTATATATTTATAAAGACATCCGTGCTGGATCTATGAAGTCCTAGCTAATCACACACCTCTCTTTGTCTTTACTCTGGCCGCCTCCTATGGCTTTGGCTCTAATGTACATTAAGTCACTGTGGATACTGGGTCTGCGGGCAAAGGGAGCTACAATGCCATAGGCATCCCCATCCTCCTTGACTTTCTTGCTCTTCAGGGACTTCTTGTGCAAGATCTCACAGTACTGGACAGACACCTTGCGGTGCATGTCTGGGCTCATCTCATTGGGCAGCTTGGCCATGGTGAAGAGAGCTTTAAACATCTCATCCAGGCTGGAGTTCTTCTTGGCAGAGACCTCAAAGTAAGAGCATTTACTGTCATCTCCAACCAGCTGATCAATCTCATGGGCTTGCACTTCCCTGTAGAAATCCCGGTCCACTTTATTCCCACATATAACGATGGGAACATCCACATTCTCCTTGGTTTTGTTCTTCAGACAGGACTTGGTCTCCATGATCTGCTGCTTCAGCTTCTGCACCTCCTCAAAGGAGTCCCTGTTGTCCAAGCTGAAGACCAAGATGAATACATCTCCTAAAGGAGAGAAGAAGAAGATGGGCAGGTTACTTAACTGTAGAACATTGTTACATTCACACTGATACATTTTCATTTTTAAAAAATTCTTTAATAGGCACCAAGTGGAACTCAAAGGGATAAACTGAATTTGTGCTGCAAAGAGACTTTATGGTAATCTAATGACATGGGCGTGTAGAAGAGCCGCTCATTGCTATAGGTAGTCTCCCTCGCTGGAAAGAAGGACCACTTAAACATGTTGTTCACCTTTAAATTAACTTTAAGTATTATGCAGAGTGGGATATTATGAGACCATTTACAATTGGTTTTAATTTTTTTATAATTTTGAGTTAATTAGCATTTTATTCTGATTGCTAGGGCCCAGATTCCCCTAGCAACCATGCTGATTTAAATAAAGAGACTGGAATATAAAAAGGACCCGAATGGAAAGAGGAGTCATAAAAAGAAGCAACAGCAATAAATTTGAAGTCTTACAGAGCATTTGTTTCTGGATGGGGTCAGTGACCCCGTTTGAAAGCTGGATAGGATCAGAAGAAATAAGGCAAATGACTCAAAATGAAGACCAATTGCAAAGTAGCTAGGAATTGGACATTCTACGACATACTAAAAGGTGAGCCACCCCTTTAGTTCCCATAATAAAAAAAAAATGATAAAAGGCACAACCATGGGCACCAACAATACCAGGTTAGAAACTGAAGTTTCTTAGCATTTACCAGCAGTATAAAGTAGTCTCTGCCCATGGTGTTGGTGAGGGTTTTTTTGACTTGATCTTTTAAGGATAGGGGGGGGGAATAAATGTCGCGCGAAAAAACGTCCAGTTGCGAGTTTGTCGCCAAGGAGAAGAACTTACCGGTGAGGATGGAGAGTCTTCTCATGGCCGGGAAGGGGTGATTGCCCGAGGTATCGAGGATATCCAGCTGGTAGACGTCTCCTCGGATGCTGTAGAACTTTCGGTGGAAGTCCTCGATGGTCGGCGTGTATTGCTCGTCGAATCGGCCGCTCAGAAAGCGCGACACGATGGAGGTTTTGCCCACCTTGGAGGAGCCCAGGATGACCATGCGGTAACAGTTCTTGGCCGGGATGTTCATGTCGCTGGGGCACATTTTCTTGATCATTGCGGTGACGGTGCCTTTGACTGAACGCGAGTCGCTGCGACTGAAAAGCATTAGATAGAGTGGAGAGTCGATCTGAACTGAAGCTCCGAGCGCCGCCGCTTATATAGGGAGCGGGGACACGCCCACTGCAACGTCACGGGCACAACAGAAGCCAACGCTGAAGTGTCACAAAGCAACAGAAATCTGGGGAGAAACAGAATCGCTTCTAATAGCTGCTGCTTGGCCATAATTCTCCTCCTTAACTACAGCTGCTGGGCACTCACCTGCTTACCCTTATCTACTAGTGGCTACTGTCACCCACAACTGACACTTACAGATTTCTGCTCTCTCCAAACCCTGGGCACAGATCTACTCACAGCTAATACCTCCCATAGCTCCTGGCACAACAAATTCATATAGTCCCCACATACCCAGGGCACTCATCTACTGACTGCCACCCCGACATGTAGCTGACAGTTAACCACAGCCCTAGCTGACACCTTTGTTTGCAGTTTGGCACCCATACATTGCTCACCTGGCTGATGACACCCTAATTGTCACTTATTATCTCTACCCGGGCACCCATGTGCTGCTGGGCACTTATTAAAGCTGGTGCTGTGAGCAGGGGACCATGTGGCAGTTGTACATGACAGTCAGGTAGGTAAAACTTAACAGGGCATGTGTATAAAAGCCAGTCGGGTGTGCAGAAGTATAGAGACTAGAGAGCTGCTGGCAGTTAGTAGAGTATCTGTTAGTAGGAAGAGCAGAAGTAACAGAGAATCTTTGGGTCAGAGACAGAGGAACAAGCGCTAGGGCAGATCCAGCGTCTCACGTTTATTCACTGCAATCACCATCCAGAAAATAGGCGAGGAACTAACTCATTATCTCGCCTGGAATATCCGCATATCTGTTATTTATTGGGCACAGCTCCAGCCTTTGCATTGATTCTCGCTACTGAACTTTGTACTGGAAGTGTCCTTTCTGCAACTCCTACATTGCGCTCCTGTCTGCGCCCTGTGCATTATACTGCGCCCTGTGCATGATACTGCGCTCCTATCTGCGCCTTGTGCATTATACTGCGCCCTGTGCATGATACTGCGCTCCTATCTGCGCCTTGTGCATTATACTGCGCTCCTGTCTGCGCCCTGTGCATTATACTGCGCTCCTGTCTGCGCCCTGTGCATTATACTGCGCCCTGTGCATGCTACTGAGCTCCCGTCGGCGCCCTGTGCATGATACTGAGCTCCTGTCTGCGCCCTGTGCATGATACTGCACTCCTATCTGCGCCCTGTGCATGATATTGCGCTCCTGTCTGCGCCCTGTGCATGCTACTGAGCTCCCGTCTGCACCCTGTGCATGATACTGCACTCCTATCTGCGCCCTGTGCATGATATTGCGCTCCTGTCTGCGCCCTGTGCATGCTACTGAGTTCCCGTCTGCGCCCTGTGCATGATACTGCACTCCTATCTGCGCCCTGTGCATGATATTGCGCTCCTGTCTGCGCGCTGTGCATTGAACTAGTGCAATATGTTCTTTTTTATGCTATATTTTTGTTTTTTTCTAAAGCACAGGACAAATCAGTTAGCACCATAGCAAGGAGAATATGTGTTTGCCCACCAAGCTTGCAATCTACATTGCGTTCCTATCATGGACTCTGTTTTGGCTCATCCACAATCCCCCATGTCCTGCATAAAACCCACACACGCCCTTATCTGTTGACTCTCTGCAAACAGCGCCGGGTGTTGGGCCAAGTCACTCTCTCTCTCTGAGACCTTGTTGTTAATGTTTAATAGGAAAGGTCTTATCTGTTATCTTCCTCTCCAATTCCCAGTTGTGTCTGTTCCAGTTCTGTTATTTACCCTTCATTCTGCCCTGTGCTCACTCCATACAGTAGTTATTCAAATAAAGGCCTATAAACATACATATTGTACTGTTGCCTTTACTGATACCCTCGCTGCTAATTAGTTTCGATGCTCATTATTATGCTGATTGCTGTGCTCTAGAGAGCACTAATTAGCACTAAATGTGTACAGGTGTCCTCCCAAGCCTCCCCACTAGAGGGCGCAATGAGTAAGTCACATAGAAGCCAATGGCCTTTATTTGTGAGTGCTATTTAAAGGGGATATAAACCCCAAATGTTTTTTTTCTTTTTTTGCCTAAGGAAAGCAAATGTCCTACTGAGCAAAATCGCAAATACACCTTCATTACTCGTATTGACTGGTTGTAAAGTTATGTGTACAGTAAATTGCTATTAAAAAGCAGGGTCTGTCCATTTCTTCTACGTGCACTGCTGGTTCTGACCGTTGAAACAATGTAGCTTTTTTAAAAAAACAGACCCCTGATGGATGGAATTTTTTCCGGAGTCAGAACTAGCAATGCAGAGGATATAAACAGCCAGACAAACACTGCTCTCAATAGTCATTCCATTAGTGAATGGATATAAGGAAGGTGGCCAGGAATAAGGCAAAAATGTATATATTTGGATTTATTTCCCCATTAACTTCCTTGTTCTGCAGATCACCAGGCTGGGGAAAAAGGAGGACAAGAAAGGAAAGTTAATTATTTCTCTATTTATGATTCTGTGGCAAATAGGAGCTTTAGTAATTAGCATTGTAAGGTGTTAGAGTCCCCAATGTAATATACAGGGACCCCAGGTTGCTCGGCGTTTCTGTGCTGCTCCCCTTGTAGATCAGAGATGGCAGAAAGCAGCAGAGGGAATGGATTAAAGCAAAGGGATACAGCCTGATCATCAAGGGAAACAAATGAGATTTCAATTGGCTCTTATCATCCCCATGTGATTATTAATAAACTGAAATCAGCTATAAATAGTCGTCAGGGAGTCTGATAGTGACTGATAGTGGCCCATGGAAAGTCATTAGGGCTTTAATTAGCAGCTGCCTGGCAGCAAGTCACTGGGGCCTTTGTCCTGAGCCGCAGAGGAGTTTAATGGGGGTCCCGGACATCGCTGACACCCCAATAATGATGGAGATAAAAAAGGTATTACAGCTCAGCCCAGATCTAATGGTGTTTCATGCAGAATGTGCTTTCTGCTCCCCAGTGTGTCAGGCAGGGGGTGGGACTTCCTTTAATGTGTGGTCTGCTTTGATTGGCAGGTGCAACCTCCTATTTGTTCTTAGGCTGTGCAACAGGGAGGCCACAATCGCCCAACCTGCTGGAAAGTATAAAGTCTGCTCATTAACCAGATTTGGGTGTAAATTACCAGCAAATAATTTGATAAGCGAGAAATCTGCAAACATAAGTGTCATGATCTGTGTCTAGACTCTAACGCTGCTATTAGTTTAGATGTGTCAGTGTCACTTTAAGAGACAGGCTGAAGGGGGGAGGGGTGCAAGGAGCCCCATACAATCACCAATCAATGTCCCAGACCCAATTGTCATTGTTAAAGGGGTGGTTCACCTTTTAGTATGTTAAAGAATGGCTAATTCTAAGCAAATGGTCTTCATTATTTATTTTATATAATTTTTTAATTATTTGCCTTTTTTATTCAAACTATTTTCAGCTTTCAAATAGGGGTCGCTGACCCCCAACTAAAAACAAATGCTCTGTAAAGCTACACATTTATTGTTATTGCTACTTTTTATTACTCCTCTTTCTATTCAGGGCTTCTCCTATTCATATTCCAGTCTCTTAGTCATATCAGTGCATGGTTGCTAGGGGAATTTGGACCCGTCCCTAGCAACCCGATTGCTGAAATTGCAAACTGCTGAATTAAAAGCTCCAAAACCACAAATAATAATGAAAATGAAAACCAATTGCAAATGGTCTCAGAATATCACTCTCTACATCATACTAAAAGATATCTCAGAGGTGGACAACCCCTTTAAAGTAACAGAATCTTAATTTTCACACATTTTCCTCTGGATAATTGAGTCAATGACATTGTCCATTATTGAGATGCACACTCGCCCCCCCCCATTGTGACGTCAGCACATTTGTGTGTCAGTATCACACCCTCACAACCCTCAACTGGTGATACCCCCTGGGTCTGTGTTGGAAGTCACAGTTTCCTACAGACTTTTCAATGGGCCACAATAAAGCAACTGTCTGAGGCTGCAGGGAGTAGCAGGGAATAGGGATACCTGTGTAAGGTACATCGCCTCTACTGCAACCCAAAAACTGCCTTTATAAGTAACAATGGGGCACAATAAAGGGGCATATAATACATGTGAATGCTTTACATACACAATGCTGCACAAATCATCTGGGCTGCAGTCAGGGGGTACAATGGATAATCCAGTTAGGGGACCCCAAGAGGTACAAAAAGGTTCAGGGGTCAATAAGGGATGGGGTTTGTGTGTATGTGTGTAGGGGGGGGGTTGGGTTGATTATGGGTATGGTTTTGGCATAGTGAGGTGTGGCTAGTAGACTACAGACATGGCAGGGGACTGATGGGCTTATTATTGGGGAGCACTGTGATGGGAGGATATTAGAGACTGCAGGCTACTGCACTAGGATGGTGGGATGTGTAATATACCAGGGGACCACTTTCTAAACTATTATTCCTCTTCTCCTCACTCAACCTCTTTATTCTCCTAGTATTTTATATTTACTTACTATAATCTGTTCTTCCAATATTAAGTATTTTTTTCCCCATAAAGAAATAGGGAATGACTATGAAATGGTTAGAAGCAAGAGACCCCACTGCCACCTGGGCCCACCGGGAGTTTTCCCCTTATAATGCAAAGCACAACTACAGGAGGGGCATTGGGACATATTACTCATGGGCACTGGCCCATCCATGTCCTATAGGGGAACTGATGGGATCTGTGTGTTGAAAGGGGTGTTTCACCTTTATGTTTATAGGCTGCCTATGACTAAGGCCCACAAGGCACAAAAAGCGTAAGGCTTTTTTTCAGATGTTTTCTTGATGAAACTTTTTCAACTGCATCAAGCATTGGAGTGTGGTCCGGTTTGTGCCAGCCTACTAATACATATATGCGCATTGTTTGCCTCCCCAAGTCTGGGACTTGAGCACCTGGACCCCCCATGATTTTTGGTTAGTTAACCCTTCTTATGTCCAACACTCAATGCCTCTTCAGAAATTATTTTAAATTATATATATATATATATATATATATATATATATATATATATATATATATATATATATATATATATAAAATACACAAAAGGTATGAATATCTTGTAAATTATGTCCTTATAAACGGTGAGTTCTGATGTCATCAGTTATAAACGGCGAGTTCTGATGTCATTTCTGTCACATGACTCACTGAAACTTGTGTATTATAATAAATAAAGTACCCCCAGTTGTAAAATATTAGGATATTAGAAGTTACCTCGGAGTTCCATGATCTTTATAAAAGCACTCGACCATCAGCCTCGAGTTTTTATATGGTCATGAAACTCCTCGGTAACTTATAATATCCTTATATTTTACAAGAGGGGGTACTTTATTCACTATATATTATTATCTTTCCATCTTTCAGAAAAACAAATGCTCTGTATGTAATAACCATATGTATGGTTATTGATACTTTTATTACCGTACTCATCTTTCTATCCAGGCCTCTCCTGATCATATTCCAGTCTCTTATGCAAGTTGGTGCATGGTTGCTAGGGGAATTCAGACCCTAGCAACCAGATTGCTGAAATTGCATACTGGACAGCTGCTGAATACAAAGAGAAATAACTTCAAAATCATAATAAAGAATAAAAATAAAAACCAATTGCAAATTGTCTCAAAATATCACTCTCTACATCAGATCAAAAGTTAATATTAAAGTGAACGTCCCCTTTAAGGCTCTGCATTGTGTTTCAGGTTCCATGTAATGTACTGAAGGTTTACTTGGGGCTGCGAGTGACTTGAATGGGTTGTACAATGTACTGTAGGGAGTGGGGTGCTGGTGATGTAGTGAATGGGTACAGGAGGGGTGCAGTGTACTGAGCTGGCACAATATGGAATCTACATTTATATTGCAGGTGTGCAGGGACTTAACAGTATGGGGGGGCTTTGCAGAGTAATGCAGGGGCACAAGAGGTTGGCACAGGTGTTACAATGTAGGTGAAATTGGGGGGCCTGGATGAATTGGAGAGCAGCTAATTGGATTATGGGTCTTAAAGGAAAACTATACCCCCAAAATGAACACTTAAGCAACAGATAGTTCATATCATATTAAGTGGCATATTAAAGAATCTTACCAAACTGGAATATATATTTAAGTAAATATTGCCCTTTTACATCTCTTGCCTTGAGCCACCATTTTGTGATGGTCTCTGTGCTGTCTCAGAGATCACCTGACCAGAAATACTACAACTCTAAAGGTGGCCATACACGGGCCGATAAAAGCTGCCGACAGACCGTGTCGGCAGCTTATTGGCCCGTGTATGGGGGCCCCCGACGGGTTTCCCCGATCGAGATCTGGCCGAAAGTCGGCCAGATCTCGATCGGATGGGGTTAAAAATCCCGTCGGATCGCGGCCGCATCTGTTCGTTGATGCGGTCCCGCGATCCGACCGCCCGTTTGTGAGAGCTATGATCCGATCGTTGGGCCCTAGGGCCCACGATCGGATCTGCCCGATATTGCCCACCTTCAAGGTGGGCATATCGGAGGGAGATCCGCTCGTTTGGCGACATCGCCAAACGAGCGGATCTATCCGTGTATGGCCACCTTAACTGTAACAGAAGCAAAAGACACAACTCTGTCTGTTAATTGGCTCATGTGACCTAACATGTATGGTTTGTTGGTATGTTTGTGAGTACAGTGAATCCTACGATCCCAGGGGGCGGCCCTTATTTTTTAAAATGGCAATTTTCTATTTATGATTACCCAATGGCACATACTATTAGAAAACTATATTATTATGAAAATGGTTTATTTACATGAAGCAGGATTTTACATATGAGCTGTTCTATGCAATATATTTTTATAGAGACCTACATTGTTTGGGGGGTATAGTTTTCCTTTAAATAGCTGCCAGAAATGCACATTGTGCTCCAAACAACAGGCAGCCACTGAGACTTCCATAAAAGATTAATCAGATCCATCAAGCGTCTCCCATGTCTAATCAGGGAATTACTGCTCAGACTCTTCCCTCGTTTGTCTAATAAGTCAGATTAATGGCCTTTCTGCTTTCAGACAATGCCACGCTCTGCCATGTGCCTCCTCTGAACTGGTACCCAGCCTGCAAACCTAATGATTTCTCCAATTATTGGTTACTGTGCAACTCTTTGCTGCCTAATCTAATATCTAATCTAATATCCACTGTGGATTTGTTTCCTTTGCCTTGCTAAGCTTTCTTATTCATTTTCCTTAAAGGTACAGTACCACTCAAAAAAATTAAAAAGTGTTTTAAAGGAATGACAATATAGTGTAGTGTTGCTCTGCATTGGTAAAACTGGTGTGTTTGCTTCAAAACTCTACTATAGTTTATATAAACAAGCTGCTGTGTAGCCATGGGGGCAGCCATTCAAGCACAGGATACACAGTAGATAACAGATAAGTACTACTATAGTTTATATAAACTAGCTGCTGTGTAGCCATGGGGGAAGCCATTCAAGCACAGGAGACACAATAGATAACAGATAGGTACTAGTATAGTTTATATAAACAAGCTGCTGTGTAGCTATGGGGGCAGACATTCAAGCACAGTATACACAGTAGATAACAGATGAGTACTAGTATAGTTTATATAAACAAGCTGCTGTGTAGCCATGGGGGCAGACATTCAAGCACAGGATACACAGTAGATAACAGATAAGTACTACTATAGTAGCCATGGGGTTGTCCAAGGGGAGGTAATAGGGTGCCAATGGTCGAGGTGTGCACCAGCTTTAAATCTGGCCCTGATTGTCATTCCATTAAAACATGTTACATTTTTTTGTGTCACTGCTCCTTTAAGGCCTCTAAATGTGCCAATGGATTCCAGATAGAGGGACATCTCTTACAGGACAGATGCAAAGTACAACAAAGGGTCCAAATCACCATGATTCATTTTTCACCCTGTCCCACATGTTGCATGCTTAGGCGTGATTTACTACTGTACAGGAACGCACAGAGCCCATTGTTTTCTATGTGGGAGACCACACAGGAGACCACACAGGAGACCACACATACTGAAATGTTCATATGTAAGAGCTCTTAGGTGCAGGTAGCTTTCCAGTGAATTAGCACTAGCTACCTTCATCAGTGCCATAATTATTAGGGGTGGGCTGTGGGTGTTATATGTGTTACATAGGCATCCCCTTGTATGTGCATACCTGGTAGAACTGCTACTCTCAACCAGCCAGTTGCATTCACTGCACTATAGATGCAAAATAGATATTGCAAAAAACATCTGGTTGGTTGCTATGGGTTACTACACCTGGATACATGTAAAGGTCCCCATAGACGCAAAGATTTCTCTTGCTGAACGACCGATTTTAGCGAAGTCCGACCAATCCTTTGAAATTATCGTGTGGTTAGTGAGATTCGAACGATCGTACATCTTACGATTCATTTCCCCATAATGAATAAATCCTAATATCCATCTGAAACACTCGTCTTACACTCCTAACCTTGCCTTTCAGGTTCAGAGAATAAGCACAATAATCTACTTGGTGACAATCTAATTCAACCAGAGCATTAAAAATTCAGCGGAAACCTACACCTTGTGACGTATCTACTCACAATGCCGTATAAAGTATTTATACCCAGTAGTACCCAGACTGTCCTGGCAATTTAGATAAATAAAGGCACGGTACAAAAGGTAGAGTGGGCAGTCGCAACCCACAGTTCACGTAATGTTGGCGACGGCAGAAAAGGCTCTGGATTCGACGGGAATAAACACAAAATTCAGCCCATCAATATAATTGTAACAAATTGACTTGATAGCGAGGAAACCTGAGACACTGGGTAATACAAGCCACAAGCACAGGGCAATAATAATGTTGTAGGGCAGGTGATACATTGAGATGGGAGTTTCATCCAAGTATGCCCCCCCCCATGCTCCGTACAAATGATCCCTTCTGCTGTTTTGTTACTCGGAAACCCAATATCATTCATGGTCAGAATGTTAAGGTGGGTCTGTTCTCTTCCCTGTGGTGACACTTGGTACAGACCAGCTGCGAATGAACTAATCTGTACTGTACTAATCCAGTGTTATTGGTACGGTCCTAATAAAGTGGGTGGACGAGGCTTTAGATCCAGGTGTGATTGTAAAAACTGTCCGTTCATTAAGGCCTTACTCATCACTTACCTAGGGCCTTACTCATCACTAAGGCCCTAGGAATAAGGAGCAAAGGATTTAGCTACTAAGAGATTGTTCCAGTGTTGTTGTTTGTTATTATAACACTGCGTTTTGGTCCAAGGGAACTGACCCATATAAACATAAGGAGGTGAGCTCAATGGCAGGCATGACAATGTATCAAAAGTTTACAGGTTCTTCTTATGATCAGTAGGGAAAAACAAGTGTTTAGCCTACTCACTACCAAGATCAGTGTTGGGGATCATAGACCTGCAAGCATGATTTCGATACTATGGAAAATTATTGGGAAGTATCAAAGAGGTTAGTGGATGGCTCTGCTGGGATTTGAACCAGGGCCCATAACTGCTGGTTATGGTGCAGGTTTCTGGCCAATTTGGGATTAGTAAAAGCCTTCCCCATTGTGTCTACCAAATCACAGCAATCTTATTGCTAGCCCAATCAGAGTTCCTCCCTATTTAAAGAAAACCATCAAAAAAATATATCCTCCGCTAGAAGAGAGACATGACATCTAAATGTGCATCTTATAATTAATGTAGGAAGGCCTTTTAATTGCATTTAAAAGGGATAATGGGGGCCTACCCTAACCAGCACAACCATAAGTTGAGAATATCTGGTGTAGAGTTAGTGCAGATGCCCATTGTGGTGTAGAGTTAATGCAGATGTCAACTGGAGTGGGCCCTCATACTCATTGTGACTCAACCCACAATTAAAGTTTTTTGGTGAAGTATGACACTATCCCGGGTGCCACCACAGGACCAGCACAATGAAGCTGTTAGGAGCTTCTGGATTTCATGGAAATGTAGACTTGAGTTGATTCTGGGTTGACTATACGTTCCAATGATAGACAATTATGCCTAAATGTTATACTAATAAGCTTTCCATCCTGTATTCGTGGGAACAAGGGATCTGGGAATTCCATACATTCCGTAATTATACATGTTGGGTGTTGTGTTTTGTATGCAAAACTTTTGAAACCCACAACACTTACCTCCCCATTGTCCATGATTTAATGGTGCAGTCCTATTTTGTGAATCTGAAAGTGTGGAGACATAGGTAGATATGGGCAAAGTAGTTTGGGGGTTATGGGAGGTACAACTATGTTGTTTCATGTACTCTAACGTCAAAATGAGCTTCCTGGTATTGGGAATCTGAACCTTGGTTATACAAGTATAGACTACAGAGGTGTAGGGTTGGTGCTTCAGGAAGGACATTCATGTTTCGTTCAAACTTAGAGTTATCTAGAACTAAATGATCAAAGTACAGAAAAGTACAGAGTGAATCCAGCGTTGATGAGGACACTTGTTGTAAAAGTGCGGCTCAGTCCTATCTGGTCACCTTACAAGGTCAATTGAGGCTGCGCTTGGAACTGAGTTTGGCAACTAAAAGTGGAGCATCTGGTGTGAAGAACAGTTAATATAACCTAATGGCATAACTTATTGTATTGTCAGAGAAGAAAGGAAAATGTGATGCTGAAAGACAAGAACTCATTAGGTACATTGGACTTTGGCACCTCCTTTCTTCTCATTTAGCCAGGGAATATAAAGTACCATCTATACAGTTCCAGGGTTCCTCGGAGGGGGGGGTGCTATTGGGGTCCAACCTGCAGATTGTATTGCCAGGGTCTTTAAAGAACACTATCCTATTTTATCTGTTCCAAATTTGATTCCATCCCAGTATTTTATTGCTTCCATCAAGATAAATGCAGATGTCTAAATCTGTGGTTCCCATACTAGGGGCCTGGGGCAATGGCAGGAGGGCTAAGGGCTGAATGCTTGTTTGCCCTCAACAGGAGACCTAGATCTACCCGATAGTCTTGGAAGCATGGCTGATACATCAGTGTTTCATTATATATAGGTTAGTTAAGGGGTGGCTTGATCTCCATGGAGAATTAATTTTAGCCTACTGAAGGAAGCCATTACAGGAGGCCATCTAAGGTGCAATAATGACTTTACTTATTAGCTGTTAAAGTTCAAACCATTATGCAGGTAAAGCTTAGTCTCAAACTTCTCCCCAGGTCTAGTATCCCATATCAACCAATCAGCAGGTAGCATTCACTGGTCAGCTGCTCGAAAGCAGGCAACACATTGGTTGCTATAAGTCACTAGACCTAAGGGAAACTTTGCCCTTTTTATTATATTACCCTTAGTGTCTACAACAAATGTGCAATATGAATCAATAGAAAATCAATGTCCTCCAGGAAGCAATGGGTTCACTCTCTGGCCCAAGTCACCAGCTCGCTGGGAATCCAGCCTCCTGCCTGAAGATGATGGTTATTTGCCTTATTAATCTCTGACATTAAACACATTGTTAGTCGTCTCTTACTGCAACAAAGATTTTCCCCTGAGTCACCTGAAATGTCTTTTAATTAAGTAAAAGCAAACATCTCATGGTATGTGTGGAATGCACAATATCTTCCCCCCGTCTGTAAACATCCCCTGATGCAACATGGGCATAAAGTGAGAGTGAGCTGTTTATTTTGCCCCAACTCCAAACAGGGTACACGTTATTAAAATGATCATTCCAAAAATGATCATGTTAGACACAGGATGGAGGCACAGCTAAGCAGGGGTTGCCCGCATGTAGACCTCTTAACAGCTGTCATTAAATACTGATACTGGAACAACTGGAGGCCCACACAGTGGACAATACAGATTTAAAGGCCAATGCTCATAAGAGTGAAATTAGAGGGTCACGGTATGCTGATAGTTACATAGTTACATAGTTAAATCGGGTTGAAAAAAGACCATCAAGTTCAACCCAGGATCCATACACACACACACCCACTATACTTTCACATAAATTATATATACCAATATCTATACTAAGTAACTATGTTACATTGCTCATGCCCTTGGTTTTACAGCTTCCAACATATTTGAGAGATACAACAATGTGCACCGATACAATGGCTGTTTTGGTGGGGAAAGCAATGGTCATTACAACCCTGGATTCATCCATATACCATGACTTGGGATTGCAGTCTCTACAGCAGTGATCGCCAACCAGTAGCTCGTGGGCAACATGTTGCTCTTCGACCCCTTGGATGTTGCTCCCAGTGGACTCCAAGCAGGTGATTCTTTTCGAATTCCTGGCTTAAAGTCAAGCTTTAGTTGTATAAACAGAGCCTCCTGTTGGCTGCAAGTCCACATAGGGGCTACCAATTCCCAATCATAGCCCTTATTTGGCACCTCCAGGAAAGGTTTGCTTGTGTTCTCTCCAACATTATTTTATATTTGAGTGTGGCTCATGGGTAAAAAAGGTTGGGGACCCTTGCCATACAGTATTGGCTAGGAATGGAGAGAAGGTTCCAGACATCCAGTGTGAGTTTTTATGCAGTCAGTTTATTTTTGGTTTCATTCTGACTATTTTTGGTTCTAGTTCTATCTTCAAAGCTGTGGAGCCTCTATGGGGATGGTCCCCTTTGCCTCACTTATACCAGAGGCAGCTGCACGAGATGGTAAGGTTAATGCAAACCTTTACGGTAAGGCCATTACACTAAACACCTTGTTCCATGTCTAGAGTGGACATTCTGTCTCCTGTCTGGTAGGCACCTCAAAGGGGCAATTGTATCTCCTCCTAGGATGCCTTTTTAGTAACAGGCAGGCCCGGATTGGCCATCTGTGAGTTCTGGCAAATGCCAGAGGGGCTGCCATAAGATTCCATAGAAAGTCAGTATTTAATGGGCTGGTGGGGAGCTAATTGGGCCTCTGTGTACCTGAAATGGCAGGCCTATTTTGACTCCCAGTCCAGACCTGGTAACAGGCTATACCTCTGTAGGATAGGTTTATGTAGAGGCGATATAAATCTGAAGATATTAATTTAATGTACAAGAGGGCTGTGTTATCTTATAGACAGGACCTCAAGCAACATAGTAGTATGTCCCACTCCTCTGGTAAGAGTTGGAGATGAGGCCCAGGGCTTTGCTCTGAGTTATGGTTTGGTATCACATATGGTCGACGAATGTGTATTGTGCAAATTCATGAACACAATGTAGAAGATGAACTTTCATTGTCAGTAACAATGCAACAATAATCTCTATGAAAATGTGGTTATATCAAATATTGTAGTGTAGTATCAGGAGAGCTGTATGGGGTTTTTTAAATAAAATGTTGATAAAAGGATAGAATATTTAGAATAGTTTGGGATGGGGAGAATACTTGTAATCAAAGTGGATGACACAATAAGACACCACAGGGTTAGAATGTATATGATAGAATGTTTAGAATGTGTGGCATATAGTTTGCTTAGAATGGGCGGAGAACCAACATTAGAATGGATAGAATAATTAGAATGTTTAAGAGAGAATGATGAAAATGAATGGGATATAATGATTAGCATAGCTAATATTACAATCCTATGTAAATATGTAGATATGGGTTAGATTAAATAGAATATGTTGGGTGAACATTGTGTTTGACAGATGGTCAGAATGTGAGGGATAGAATGATTAGAATATATGGATAGAATAACCAGATGATGCACAGCAAGTGCTGAACAGAAAGGGAATTTGTGGGAAAGAAATTGATCTGGGTTTAGAAAACTTGCGTTTCCTAAAGAGGTCTTTCTTCTGTCTAATACACAATGTCAAACCTGTTCTTGGAGGCTGGTGTTTGAGGAAGAGTGAATTCATGAGCTCAGCCCATGATGCTTTGCTCTTATGAGTCAGGATGGTGTGGGGAATCTCTCGTTAGGGGTATCAGCTGCTCTAAATCCCATACAAACAATGAGAACAACACAGAACTGCTTCTGTGACCTTCAGTTTCTCCTAAGAGCAGGTTTGGTGCCAGGCTTTGCTTAGTGTCTGGAAGGTGCTGGAAAGTGTTCAGATCCTGTGATTATATTTACTGTAAGGATTTCACGGAAATTCCAGGAATCTTTCCCCATTGAGCTTGATTTTTGTTGTATTTCTGATTCTTGTTTTACTTCCCAGGGTGACATGGCTGAGGTCATCAATACACTGTTTATTCCAGTACCATTTGATGTCATGTCATTTGTTGGGTTTGTTATAGACCCTTTTAATGTAAAATATGAATCTGAAAGGAGCCGGCTGTCCTGGCAATGTAAGGATGCTAAAGAGAGTCTTCCAGCTTAAAGGACACAACTGCAGTGTCAGACTGGACCTCTGAGAGCCAAACAATCATCATTATCATTTATTTATATAGTGCCAACAAGTTACACAGTGCTTTACCTTAAGGCCCCCCATACATGGGCCGATAAAAGCTGCCGACAGACTAAGTCGGCAGCTTATTGGCCTGTGTGTGGGGCCATCCGAAAGTCTGGCCGAAAGTCGGGCAGATGCCGATCGGGCCAGGTAAAAAATCTTGTTGGATCGCGGCCACATCTGTTCATTAATAGTTATAACAAACGGGGAATAAATTGTGAATAACCAACCAGGATTTACAGAGTACAATAGGATTAGAGGGCCCTACAAGTGAGAGTTTACAAACTAAAGGTTCGTGTACAATTGAGACATTGGTTTTTACAATCAGTTTTGTGATTTATGATACAGCAATGATTGATTACTTAAGGTACATTGAATAACCTTCTTTAAACAGGTGTTTGAAAGTTTGGAAAGAAGGAGAAAGTCTGACAGCTCAAGGCAGAGAGTTCCAGAGAAAAGCAGAAGCCTGAGAGAAGTCTTGTAGATGAGAATGGGCAGAAGTGATGAGAAGAGAATCTAGGCCAAGGTCAGAAGCAGAGTGAAGGTTGCGTGATGGAGTGTATTTGGAGATCAGAGGTAAAATATATGGAGGGGCATCACTGTTAAGGGTCTTGAAAGTGAGTGTTAGTAATTTGAATTTGACTCTAGAGGAGACTCGGAGCCAGTGAAGGGACATACATGTGGGAGCAGCTGATGTTGAGCGTTGAGATAGATGAATGAGTCTGGCAGCCGCATTTAGCACAGATTGGAGTTGTGAACCTAATATTCAAAGATGGGTTTTGGGACCTCTATGTACCTCTCCCCACTCACCCCTCATGAATACAGGGCTACCAAACACACACTATGCTGTATTCTTGAGGAAAACCTAGGTTTCTCCTTTCCAAGATGGAACGCAGGCACAATACTGTTGGCAACAGGGCAGAAGGCAAGTGCATAAAACATGGCCGATTATGTAGTAAATTGTATCAGTGAGACATGGATCTGCGGTTGAAATGTGATGAAGACGTTGTTGATTGGAATTTGCTACAGTTGGACCCCCTGGAGGATTCCGGGCTGGTCTGACCTAAGAGAAAGTATTGGGCATTCAGGGTTGGTCTAGAAACAGCACAAAAACTGGAAAAAAACAGGTGGGCCCTGCTGACCCATAACCATTCCTCACCTGAAAACTTGTGCCCTGACCTCCCGCCTGGCTCTAATTCCACAGCAAGAAGAGGAAGGTACATAATGGGGGATGCAGATGGGACAGCAGTCCCGGTAGGGTATGGTGGCCCCTGAAGAGGCAGCCCTAGTGGTTTCCGGACCCCCCTGCCAGTCTGACGCTGTGGCCATTGCATACATCTCCGCTGAAAAGTAAAGACATTTGCATAAAAATAAGAAAATAAGAATACTGATTTAGTACTTATAGGGAGTCACCTGCCTCCATGTGCAAGCCATTTCCAATAGAGTACACTGAAAAAGCACAGGAATCAGTGCAATTCTCCACTTTTTTCTTTTTGCTAGGGTCTGACTTATCCTAGGAAACCAGGTTTGAATGAGAGGCTAAAATATGAATAGTAGAGAATCTACATAGATCAACAGCCGACGACCAGCATCTGTCTAAGCAACATCGCCCCCCTTCTGGAGTTATCCCTGGGAAAGGTGGCAACCCTATCAGAGCATAGGGAAACTTCTCTGCTTGTTATGCCCCAAATTTTTCTTTTTTCTACCACTGATGTGGACCTCCTCCTCCAACAGGGTGGAGAACTAAGGAAAACCATGTTTTATGTTGGCTTAACTTACCCTTGAAGTCGGTTTCTAGCCTTCAGTCAGGGACCCTGCTTTCCTCCGGTGCTCAGCCATCCTCCCTTTCTCTAAATCCGGATGTGACAGCCTCACCCAATGAAACAATGATCATTATATAACAGGGAAATATTTACCGACAGCAAAACTCATTATAGAGAAACACAGGAGCCGAGGCTGTAAGAAAGGAACGTACCCATCAAGTTCCAATACCCTCTCTATTAATATGGTTTTAGCTTTAAATTACACCCTTGGGGCATAAGCGGACTACATTTCCCAGTATCCTCAGGTGCTGGGAGCTGTAATTCTCAGCAGCTAAGAGCACTGAGTTAAGCCTTTCCAGAGCATAGGCCCAGGAAAGCCTCATTTCCAGCCATCATTTCGAGGGTTTCTGTGAAACAGTGACTGTACCTCTTCTATTTACATACAGATATTCAGGATATTTTGCTGCTGTCGGTACTGGGAACCATTCCTGTAAATATGATGAGCCCTTTGGCCCAGTCCTACATTAGTCAAGTTAGACCGGGACATACGTCAAGTCTAGTCATCGCTACAGCAAGTCATCAGATTCCTCATGGGGAGAAAGATATAAACATGGATTATAGAATTTATCTATTTAAAGACGAGATTATATTTTGACGGAAATAATTCTCATGAAATCCACATTTCTGGCAAGAGGATATTGGGTGATTAATTTGTGGCCTGAAAACCAACAACATTTATCACTTGGCCTCATCCTATCCCGTATAGGCTACTGTAACCTTTCACTAACTCCTACCTTTCCTTCTTTAATTCATAGTGAAATAAACCCGAACTCTTCTGCTTCCAAGAGAGAATTGTCTCGCCCTCGATTAATATAAAGGCTAATTATGACTCTAAAGAATAAGCTACAAAATTTATATTTTACCTTCAAATTATAGGATTGTGACACCCCTAATTAAATCTCTTCATCTCTGTCCCTATATTCAAATTTCACAAAGCCACAACTGATCCTGGTTCCATTGCTGGCTCATGCTTGTAAATCCATCTCTAAAGGAACATTCCCTTGGCAGTGGTCTTAATCCATTTTCTGCAGTGGCCTTAAAGGCATGTCTAGGGTTAATTGTATGCTCTAATCCATTTTCTGCAGTGGCTTTACAGGCATGTCTAGGGTTAATTGTATGCTCTAATCCATTTTCTGCAGTGGCCTTACAGGCATGTCTAGGGTTAATTGTATGCTCTAATCCATTTTCTGCAGTGATTTTCTGGCATGCCTGGGGTGAATGGAAAGCTCTGGATTCGTTTTCAGCAGTGATCTTACTGGCACATGGGCTGTATATTCCAATACTGTACTTTATTTAATTTCTTTCATTAAAAAAAAAATGAGGTTACAAAACAAAAAAAAAAGAGAGTAAAAGGCAAAAATAATACAAAATCAAAAGCATAAATCCAACATACATTGCACATAATACAATTAGCAGCATTATACATAATACAACTGATAGCATTGTGCATAGTGGAACATTATTTTTAATATTAGCCCGATTTTCAAACTGAACTTTGTAGTTCAGTCTTTGGGGTTCAACTAATCCCTGTGCTGTTATTGCAGTGCCCTGAATCCATTTTATGCAGTGATATTACTGGCATGTCTGGGGTTAATGCAATGCTCAATATCAATGTGTGTGGGGTGTATGCAATGCTCGGAATTTATTTTCTGCAGTGATCTTACTGGCGTGCAAGGTTTATGAAATGCTCATTTTAGGTAGAGGGAGTGTCAAAGGGGGACTATGGTGCACATTTTAATTTTTTTCACATTTGCCCATGGGATACTGTCATGGGAAAACAGTTTTTTTCAAAACGCATCAGTTAATAGTGCTAATAGAGCAGAATTCTGCACTGAAATCCATTTCTCAAAAGAGCAAACTGATTTTTTATATTTAATTTTGAAAGCTGACATGGGGCTAGACATATTGTCAGTTTCCCAGGGGCCCACAGTCATGTAAACTTGTACTCTGATAAACTTCAGTCACTCTTTACTGCTGTACTGCAAGTTGTAGTGAGAACAATGGGAAGGTAACCAGATAGCAGCTCCCTAACACAAGATAACAGCTGCCTGGTAGATCTAAGAACAGTACTCAATAGTAAAATCCGGGTCCCACTGAGACACATTCAGTTACATTGAGTAGGAGAAACAACAGCTGCCAGAAAGCAGTTCCATCCTAAAGTGCTGGCTCTTTCTGAAAGCACATGACCAGGCAAAATGACCTGAGATGCACCTACACACCAATATTACAACTAAACAAATACACTTGCTGGTTCAGGAATTAATTTTTATATTGTAGAGTGAATTATTTGCAGTGTAAACAGTGGAATTTAGAAATAAAATCGACATCATAAAAAACATGACGTAATCCCTGCAGCTTTTTGAGATACAGTAAGCGTACAGTATAAACAGTATATATGTGAGCAGAAGACAAAAGAGTAATGAACCCAGAATTACTCAGATCTACTTCTCAAATCCAACATTTATTAACACACCAATATCAGTTTAACAATGGCCAGAACTTTCCTTTCTATCTGTACAAATAGATTCACTTTATATTCAGCCGTCACAGGTTCTGCCATTCAGAGCGCATTTTACCTTCTGTCTGTCTGTGAATCGTGAGAGGAATTATGGCTTTTAATGCCATTATTGTCTCTGTTTTGCATCGGAAGAAAACACTGATTATTAAAATTTCCATCACAAGAGCCTCCGAGAGGAAGAGAAATTGACACCCGTGATTGAGCCACATCTTGTCATTTGTCACTTTGCTTCCTACAGCCCCATTATCAGGAATAGGTCTCATGGGCTCCTGTTCTACCAGTTATTTGTCATTGACTCACTTACCTTTACTGCATCTGTTATGCTTGTTCTTTAAACTCACGGCTAATATCAATAGTAAATTCACTCCTTCAGCATGAGATTCATCTTCCATCATATTCTCTTGGTCTCCTTTTTTGGCCTTCATTTTTTTCAATCTAAATTTTTAAATATTACAGTCAGTAGCCTGAAGTCACTATCTTTTTACTAGGAGTTATGTTTCAAAAATAAATCTCAATGGGAACTTTGCTTATAACCTATGGGAAGAGACTGTGACTGTGGGATAGCAGGTATAGTAGGGAGAGATGGTGCCTATAGTAACAGTGGATAATAGTCTCTGGGAAGGGAGTGTGACTGTGGGATAGCAGGTATAGTAGGGAGAGATGGTGTCTATAGTAACAGTGGGATAATAGTCTCTGGGAAGGGAGTGTGACTGTGGGATAGCAGGTATAGTAGGAATAGATGGTGCCTATAGTAACAGTGGGATAATAGTCTCTGGGAAGGGAGTGTGACTGTGGGATAGCAGGTATAGTAGGGAGAGATGGTGCCTATAGTAACAGTGGATAATAGTCTCTGGGAAGGGAGAGTGACTGTGGGATAGCAGGTATAGTAGGGAGAGATGGTGCCTATAGTAACAGTGGATAATAGTCTCTGGGAAGGGAGTGTGACTGTGGGATAGCAGGTATAGTAGGGAGAGATGGTGTCTATAGTAACAGTGGGATAATAGTCTCTGGGAAGGGAGTGTGACTGTGGGATAGCAGGTATAGTAGGGAGAGATGGTGTCTATAGTAACAGTGGATAATAGTCTCTGGGAAGGGAGTGTGACTGTGAGATAGCAGGTATAGTAGGGAGAGATGGTGCCTATAGTAACAGTGGGATAATAGTCTCTGGGAAGGGAGTGTGACTGTGGGATAGCAGGTATAGTAGGGAGAAATGGTGCCTATAGTAACAGTGGATAATAGTCTCTGGGAAGGGAGTGTGACTGTGGGATAGCAGGTATAGTAGGGAGAGATGGTGTCTATAGTAACAGTGGATAATAGTCTCTGGGAAGGGAGTGTGACTGTGAGATAGCAGGTATAGTAGGGAGAGATGGTGCCTATAGTAACAGTGGATAATAGTCTCTGGGAAGGGAATGTGACTGTGGGATAGCAGGTATAGTAGGGAGAGATGGTGCCTATAGTAACAGTGGGGATAATAGTCTCTGGGAAGGGAGTGTGACTGTGGGATAGCAGGTATAGTAGGGAGAGATGGTGTCTATAGTAACAGTGGATAATAGTCTCTGGGAAGGGAGTGTGACTGTGGGATAGCAGGTATAGTAGGGAGAGATGGTGTCTATAGTAACAGTGGATAATAGTCTCTGGGAAGGGAGTGTGACTGTGAGATAGCAGGTATAGTAGGGGGAGATGGTGTCTATAGTAACAGTGGATAATAGTCTCTGGGAAGGCAGTGTGACTGTGGGATAGCAGGTATAGTAGGGAGAGATGGTGCCTATAGTAACAGTGGATAATAGTCTCTGGGAAGGGAGTGTGACTGTGGGATAGCAGGTATAGTAGGGAGAGATGGTGTCTATAGTAACAGTGGATAATAGTCTCTGGGAAGGGAGTGTGGGATAGCAGGTATAGAGTGAGGGTCAGTGCTTATAGTATCAGTGCTCTCCTGCTGATTGATTGATAAAAGTAGAAGTTGGTGCTTGAAACAAATTCCCTTTTTCAGACAAAGTTACTCTAAGCTCATCACAGTGACTCATGGATTCTGTTACAGTGGAACATGAAAGTGTTGACTCACATATCAGGTATTGCAGGAAGTCTGTGCATCGGTGTTAGACCTGGGCCCACAGAGGCAATAAGCAGGTACAGTTGATAGAAACTAAAACCAGTTTGCCCATTAATGATCACATGTTATGTTCCAAGAGGTGCATTTCCAGGTGGAAGGGTTGAAATAATTCAGTTGCCTGGTTGCAGTTTGCAAAATGAGTTTCCATAGCCTGCCCCCCATAACAGAAGCACATGTGGCCATTAGGGACAATTCTCTGCTGACTCCAATGTCTGCACTTATGTCTGCATGGATTCACCGCAGTGTAATGGGTTCAAAGCCTTTTGGGCAGATTTCTGTTACTAAAGATATAAATGAAAATGTAAATATATCCACTTTCATACAATCACATGTTTGTTTCCTTGTCATTGCTTAGCTTTCTTATTTACTCTACTCTATACCACTATATGTATGTTGTGTTCGGCCCACTGCACACGGGGGAGGGGCCATTTTCATTGTTGTCGCATTACCTTGTGATCAAAACATGCGCCATTCATGGCAGATGGCTTCCCAGCACTCACCCAATCATTGCCCAACTTGGACGTTTAAGGAATAATCATCATTGTTGATGATGCAAAACCTGCCCATTAGCTTGGTCCTCAGATGATTAATGAATCCCCTTCCCTGGTTCATACCATCAGCAGAGGCGCCTGACTCCTGACACCATCATGCTTGATGAAGCCTCGCAGTTTAGCAAGTTCAAAGCTTTGGTTTCAACTCACACCCAAGACTTGGGGGCCCAGCAGAAAACAAGGAATGCTTATCCCATAGGTTCTATCACAAAATAGTACCCCTCCTCCCCACTCTTTGCTCTCCTATTCTCTGGTAACTGCATCTTCTCATCTCTGCTCCCTTCTTGTCCACATAAGTTCTGCTTCTCTTTTCTGGTGACCTGGTGGGCTAACCAATCTTGAATCAAATAAGAGGTCCCATCAAACTTCATGGGTCCGTTACCTATCCCAATGTGGCTGTCCAACAGCTTTTGTACAGGATTTATAGGGCCAGATTCAGTACCATGAGAAAATGTTATTTCATGGTTTATCATGTCAAAAGTCATGGAGGGGGAGAAGAAAAGAGTTTTCATCCCATAGACGGCAATAGAGTTTTCACATGTGATAAGTTTTTCTGAATTAATTTGAACCTCTAATCGAATCTTGTCCATGACTTTTGACCTGGGTGATAAACCCTTTTCTGACTGAATTGAATCTGGACCGATATGCCAGTAACCTACAATCTTGGATGCAGAAAAAACATTTGCGTAATGGTCCTGAAAATATCCAAGACAGACCTCAAGTCACAACCTAAATGTTGCCCGACCAAGCTGGGATTTCTGGTGTACCTAGAACACCAAGGATTATAGGCATGATACTCAGATCTCACCGTATCTGGCTTTATAAGGCCTCATTGCCTCTAGTCCAGGACTGACCAGGGGGACCTGTCCCAAAGTCCTGGAACCACTGGTCAAGGACCCCTCATCTTAAAACCAAGCATCTAATATTTCCAACATAACCAATTTCTTTAAAATGTCTTCTCTACTTATAACATATTTTCAGTCTTGCCTATAAAATGTAGGTTAATCACTGTTCCTGCTTATTATCCTGGACTTCTTTTTTTGAAGACCTTAAAAAAGTTTTTGGAAGACCCACCTTTAAGGATGGCCTAGGTGACACTATATACTGTATATAACCCAACAGGAGTTATTTGGTTCCTCTGACAACCCTGGTTTTTAACATTAAATTGAAATATCTGGGTAACTCCAAAGCATGTAGGTCAATCAAAGGCAGTGTTAAGTTACATGCCCAGTTATGTTGTATAGTTGTATATATATATATATATATTTATGGTTACAGCCTTTCCACAAATGACTCCATTGCTCCTGTTTTGGAATTGCCAAAGGAATTCTGTCATTCTTCTTGTATGGATGAATGCTACTTCATTACCCTTGTCCTGCATGTTCTCTCCATGCTCTGACATCATTCAGGCTCTAAGAAATTTGCACCAACATGGTACATTCCAGGTCTTCTGGGTCCCTTTGGTTTGTCTTTTGAAGTGATTTAGAAGATATCACATATTGATGCTGCTCTATACAAACTGACTCCTGCTTCAATAACCAGGGGTCAATAGCAAGACACTGTCATGTTTTGCCTTCCTTTGAACCTTATGCATTCTTGCTGATTTTATGGATTGGATGCCAGTGTTTGTGTATGGGGGCTGAGGCCAGTACCTGACTGAAGACACAATCTAAATGGAAACCACACTGGCTGAGTGCAGTTTTTGCAGGTTTTGGAGTGTTTAAGCTACACTGGAAGTAGATATTTTTTGGTGTCTTCTTTTCTCTGTTTGTAATGCATTCAAACAAAACTGCAAAACACTTGATTAATTGAACACACCTGAGTGTGTAAATTAAAATGCACATGATTCATTTGATATTCTATAGGTCTTTACATTTTAATTAGCACAGTCCTCTTACTGTAGGAAAACATCTTGAAACTGAGCTGGTAGCGTAGCTTAATGACCCATGAATGGTCCCAAACAGATGGCCTTCCTGACCGATATCAGGACAGATATTGGTCAGACATCTTTTGGGCATATTAGAAAATCCCATTGGGCATCAGCTGCATTGACCCAGTGATGTGGTCCTCATATGGAAGGTCTGCATATCCCCCATTTGGATCTGATCATGAGCTTAAGACTGACTGATAAAAGACTGGATCATTGAGATTTGGCCCAAATTAAAGAAAGACCCACTGTTTGGTGACCTACCCAATGAGAAGATGTTTATGTATATGCTCAGCCTAAGAAATGGATTTTCTCACCAGCACAGGAATGTACAGGATGGAGGCCCTCAGTGGATCCAAATGAAGTCCTCTCTGGAAGGTCATGTAGATGGGTTTTTTTTGACTTGGGAAGTTGGGTTGAGCAGGCAGCTCAACTGCTCTGGGTTTTCTTGCCTTTCTATCAAATTATTGAGTGGTTTAAATGGTCCCAAACAGATGGCCTGCCTGACCGATATCAGGACAGATATTGGTCAGATATCTTTTGGGCATATTAGAAAATCCCATTGGGCATCATCAGCATTGGCCCAGTGATGTGGTCCTCATATGGAGGGTCTGCATAGCCCCCATTTGGATCTCATCATAGGCTTATGAGCCAAAGACTGAATCATAGGCTTATGAGCCAAAGACTGAATAAGCATGGTTTGACCCACCATGGCTAGACAAACTGAAGAACGACCCTGTCTTTGGTGACTTCATCAAACAAGCAGATGTTTACGTGTATACCCAGCTTAAGAAATGAATTTCCCAACCAGCACAGAAAAAGTTTTTATTTATAAGACAGGACAGGTTGGAGGTTCTCGGTGAATCCAAATGTAGTCTTTAAGGGTGATTTTTTTTTGCCTTGTGAAGTTAATTTGGCAGATCAGCTGATGGGGGTCTTGTTGCCTTTCAGTTAACGTTTTGGAATGGTTACACTGCTCTTTAGTAAAAGGGCCTAGGAAATTGGTTGCATGGGAAATAAGAAGGAAGTACAGTTCATCACCTCTGGGTTGGCTTATGATGAGGTGGGGATGGGCGAATTTGACCCGTTTAGTTTCGCCAAAAATTCGGCGCCGGCGAAATGTCGCAGACGCCCATAAAAGTCTATGGGCGTCAAAAAAAACTTGTTGCGCTTCTTTTTTTTTTGACGCACGTCTCCATACAAGTCTATAGGCGTCATTTTTTCAGCGAAACGAGGCGAAAAAATTCGCCCATCCCTAGAGGTGAGTATGAACCTTGCAAAGATTAGCTACAGTATTTCTTTCTGAGAGGCCATGGGTCCAACACCCTAATAACTACAAGAAGATTGGATGGTAGAATGTGTCAGCTACTCTGGTAAGGGAACAATTTTTGGGGGATAGATGCCCTTTTAATCTGCTGAGCAACACAGAAGCAGCGATGTTTGTAGATACATTGCAATGTTTCTGAGAAGGGGAATGAATTTCATCATCACGGCTAAGAACACATAACCACAAACTAGGAAGCCTCAAACAAAAAACAATGCTTTCTACGTTACATAATTCCTCATCCTCCCTTCCCGAAAACAGTACCTCTTATGTTATCTCTGGTCCAAGGTCCAAATATCTGCCATAACTGAACTAAAGATTGTCTTTATTCCATTGATCCGTTTCCCAATGCCTTTATTCTCTCAGTCTCAATTTCTCACTCTTCCCGAATGACTTCCTTATCACTATTATCAATGTCCTTTGCACCTGTAACCGCAGATAAAAATGTTATATTTAATGATTTGTTGGCTGCTTTCTTGCTGCTGCCATGGATAGGCATCACTGTTTCCCATGGGGCATGTCCAGCTCACTTTCACTCTTCTAACTACATTTGACCTTTTATGTTAGGCGAGTAACTACCGACCTAATACACAAGAACTAACTGTAACGCTCCTACTGATTGTTAGTACCGACCCAATCTGGGCACATTTTGAGATGCAGGTTAAATAAATGCATGTTGTACGGCAGTGTAATACTGTATAACACCAGGTTATGTAGCAGCTCTATTATGCCCTGAGCTGGATTGCTATTGAGGTGTAGTTGTGTCTGCATGAGTTCTTGCCTTTCCCAATCCTGGGAGAACAAGGCAGTCTTTCTTTAATATATCGTGCTCAGCTCTTGCCTTTTCTCCCCACTTGCATCCAGTCCCATTGCTTACAGTAAACAGTTCCAGGTACACATTCAAAACAAGGCAATTCTTATGGGAATGCATCGTGATAAACACAAACAGCGACAAGCTTCACCTGCAATCAGTGCCAACCCCAGGCTGCCCGCACAATCCACTTGCTGGAATTTATAGGACAGCGACGCACATTCTGGGATGGGGTGTTCTGGGGCAATACAGGGAAATCAGCTGTAAAGGATACAGTAAATGCATATCGGGTACATTACTGATACTGTATATATATATATATTATACATTATATAAGGTAGGCACCCCTTTGGGAATGAGCATTCACGTATATGCACATGCGAAGTACTGACATGGCGGGGGTCAGTGATATCCGATAAGCGTCAGTGAGGGGTTGAGGGCTCAGAATAAACAGGCCTGGATTTGTGGAGAGGCCACAAAGGCCCGGGTCTAGGGCGGCATAAATTAAGGGGCAACATGCCGTCCAGCCGCACTGATGATTTTGCCTGATTCTGGAGTGCTAAGCGTTTGGCACTTAGCGCTCCTGTAGCAAATGGAGGCACATGCGCGCAATCCTAAAGGAGGGAGGGGGCGCCAGAGGACACTGGCCTCTGGACACTCTCGGTGGAATACCACCCCTGGGAGTAGGCGAAGGAAAAGGTTTGTGCTTGGCGCACCCCCCTCCATTGCTCCCTAGGCACGTGCCTAATGCTTATCCCTTTTTCCAGCCCTGCAATATGCATAAGAAAACACCCAACAAATGCCAGTAACCAACACAAAAGCTAAAGAGGGCCTGGCCCAAAAGATCTTACAGTCTAAAAGTAGGTATTACATGCATCTGATGGAAATACAAATAACGGGTTTTGACAAAATGGTAGAGACAGAAGAACGGAACATAGTATCATAGCAAGGCACGTCTATCACATTCACCTTTAACTTCACATAATTCAGACTATAGTTCCTAATCCAGAGGAAGAAGAACACAGTTTCTCATTATGGGTCTCCCAAATAACCCAAAAGGGAAAACTATTTTCCTCCAGAATTTCAAATGTCAATATCCTTGTATTAATATCACCGTCCTTTTATTATTCAAGGAACAAACACACCTTCCACCTCCCCAGCTGTGTAAGGGGATACACAAGAAATGTATGTTTTCCCTATGTGGCTAAATTGGTGGGTGCCCCAGTGGCAGGCATTTATTTGTCTTCTTCTGGATTCTATTGGAGAAGTTGGTAATTCACAACAGTGGAGTAAAGAATAATTGTATTTAGTTGGACAGTCAGGGTGATTTTGGCCATCACGTGTATGTCAGGATGGGGCAATCCATGTATGAATGGGCAATTCTATGCTATCTGTCATTTGGATAGACTAGAGGATTGGGCAGTGATGACCACCATATAGAGGAAGTTTCACAAAACCTCAAATCTCATTCCAACATAAGAACATTGTGCAATTGTGCCTGTATATTCGGCTGGAGCTCTATGGGAGGATAGAACCTTGCATTTTCCATGTTCTGATGGTCGAGCAATAAAAGAAACATTAGGCGCTGCCTCAGAACAGCCAAGGTGCAATCACCCTGGATAATTAGACACTGCCGCTGTTCCGCTGCTCATTAGAAGAGCGTGCCGTGTAATTAGCTGACACAATGTGCTGCTCAGGGAACATTAGCTTAATTAGCCCGGAAAGTCTTCATGAGAAATGAAAGGCAGAACAGCCTGAGCTTGGCTGATAGACACAGGCTTCCAGTTTGTATCCAGGTCCTTACTACAGACACACTGGATGCAACTGACATTTAAAGGAGAACTAAAGCTTAACTAAAGAAGTAGCTAGAAATGCTGTCATTATGTTTTGTGCTTCTGTACGAGCCCAAGGCAACCACAGCAGTAAAGATGCCCCAGTAGCTCCCCATCTTCTTTTCTGCTGATTCACTGCACATGCTCTGTGCTGCTGTCACTTAGTGAGCTTAGGGAGCCACTCACAATATACAGTACACATAGAATAGAAATGTCACAATATAAGGCTGATTAGTAATTAATACAGATAATTACTACATGGCAGCACAGAAACCAGTGCAATTAGCATCAGAATTTAATAATCAGCAAACCTGTAGCATCAGCTTATATTACAGCCAGGGAAGCTCATTTTCTGCTGGATAATTAGTGACGAGCCCTAAGCTTAGCTTCTCAACAGCCAATCAGAGCCCACTGAGCATGTGAGTGTCACAGACACTTTCCAAGATGGTGACCCCCTGTGACAAGTTTGAAGTCCTGGATCATTGCTGCTATTGACAAGCTGAAACTTTAGCCTCCTGCAATAAGTTCACTATATATAATATGCCATTTCTAGTCATATTCATTTTTAGGGTTTAGTTTTCCTTTAACCCCCTTGATGTCTAATGAGAAAGTGGAATTAACACTTCTGCAATCATTTGTGTTGTGAAGTGGTTAAACGCATCAGAATGACAGCAGGTCCCTATATATCTCCACATCATTTCATATGTACGTCTCACTGCACTTCCCCACTGTGTTGCTACAGTTCTCATAGTCCCTAACTTAAATAAATGGAGGAAGTCACATATAAAGAGGTGCTCTCAAGGCTAAATGGCCTGATCGGTAAGAGCTCAGAGGAACTGAGGTGACTGAAATGCTGAGCAATTACTGCCAATATGTCGCTGCCCTCCCTGGCACTGTTTACAAACACACATTATTGATGTCTCGGCCTGGATGAAAAGGGAACAACAAGCAGGGGCAAATAAGGAGAGGTTCAGCTCCAGACTCTTTTTGGGGTGCAGGTGCAGCGGCTATTAGTCTCATTACCCTGTCACCTCGTAGTCCAGTGTCTGTGCCACATGCCCAGTACTGAACTCGACATGCCATTCTGGAACACACTTTGGCCTCAGAATTTTCTAACTGCCTAATGGAAATTGCTGACTTCATTTTGTGCAAACGGCGAGGCCATTTCTTGTGTCCGTCTGCATCAGAGCTGCACTTAGTCGCACGTGAGGTGGAACGTCACTCCTGGATGTTCCGATATCGTTTGGTCTGGTTTAACCCCTCATGCCACACAGAGAAGAACAGAATAGGATTAGAGCAGGGGTCCCCTAAATTTTTTTTTACCTGTGAGCCACATTCAAATGTAAAAGGAGTTGAGGAGCACCATAAGCATGAAAAAATTCTCTGGTGGTGCCAAATAAGGGCTGTGATCAGGGCCGGAACTAGGGGTAGGCAGAAAAGGCAGCTGCATAGGGCGCAACGATTAGGGGCCGCTGGGCAGCTAACCTCTTCTGCCTACCCCTAGATCAGACTCACCTGGAACTTATCGTATGCAATGCGCCCCAAACTATACTGCGCATGCGCAGGAGCAGCGTTACTGCGCATGTGCGAGCGTCATTACTGTGCATGCGCACCAGCGCCGTTACTGCGCATGCGCGTGTGACGGGGGGAAGGGAGGGGGCGAGCTGGCACCTGGCCCGCCTCTGGCTGTGATTTGTGATTTGGTAGCCCCTATATGGACTGGGGTGCACAAGAGACTCTACTTGGCAGTAACCCTAGTTTTTATGCAATTAAAACTTGCCTCCAAGTCAGGAATTAAAAAACAGCACCTGATTTGAGGCCACTGAGAGCAACATCCAATGGGTTGATGAGCAACATGTTGCTCCTGAGCTACTGGAGACTAGGGTCTTTCCCCCCACCATTCCCCTTCCCAGGAGAATTTGAATCTCCCTCTCAGTCCCAATCCAGATGTTGCCCCAGGAATCCTGCTGCTATAAGCTCTGCAGCCTTCCCATATCTGTTAACATGTCTATGACTATGTTCTGGTATTGGCCAACCACCAGTGCAAAAGCGTTACCCAGGGTCGGACTGGGCCAATGGGACACCAGGAAAAAACCCAGTGGGCCCCTGCTCTTTTGATCCCACAAGCCCAGATCCGCTCCCTGCAACTCCTTCTCCTTAACTCTCTCCATGACGCGCACTGGAAAGAGGTACACGCATGGGGGGAGTGCAGAGACTGAGGACTTGGCGGCTGGGGGGCTCGGGCGTTGTTGTGGGGGGCCCCTGAGGCTGCAGGCCCGGGGGATCCTGGGTTGCCCAGTCCAACGCTGGAGTTACCTGCAGTTAAGGCTACCTATGTTGTTGGAAAAACAAAAAAATCTGACAAGGGGGGCAGTGATGTTGAGGGGGGCTCTGTGACATTGAGGTGGTGATGTTTAAAGGGCAACTAAAGTCTAAAATAGAATAATGTTACAAATGCTGTATTATGTATACTAAATATAAACATGAACTTACTGCACCAGCAGCCTAATAAGACAAATGATTTATGCTTTCAAAGTTGGCGCAGGGGGCTGTCATCTTGTAACTTTGTTAGACATTTCTGCAATATCAAGACTCGCACATGCTCAGTGTGGTATGGGCTTCAGTTGGGAGGTTAAGCTTAGGGATCGTCATAAATTATCAAAACAGCACAAGTCAAATAATATCTTATAATATCTATATCTATAATATATTAATAATCATAATATAGAGACTGCACTGTGTCTCTGGATACAAATCTCTACAGGGAATCCAACAATGCTGCTCATCTTTTAATTAAAGTATATTGTAAATAGATTTCTTTTTCATTAAAGAAAGTAAAAATGGGATTTTATATTTTTGCCTTTACATGCCCTTTAAGGGCTGCAATATCAAGGACAGGACATGTCATAACCTATTAACTATTGCATTATATTTAAATATATATACAGGGAAGAAATACAATCATATAATGAATGAGTTAAAGGCAAAGTATGGAAAAGGAAGAATAGGAACACACTCCTGCAACACACCAGGTTGGATAAAAATTTTGATCTTTATTTCATAGGTTAAAATCAAATGTCCTAACACATTTTGTATGAAAAGTATGACTTACTCCTCATACAAAATGGCCACCTTGTAACACAGAGCTGAGAGGATGAGGCCGGCGGGACTGGGGTTCCTGTGTGTGACAGAAGCAAGAGAAAGAGTGGATAAGAATAGACCAGTCATTACTCTCAGGTGTTGAAAGAAATGAGCTGGTAATCACATAGAACACAATACAGAAACTGCAGATGGGACATTACAGAGTATTGGCCATTTGTAAAGCCATTTTCAACTCAGATAGAACTGTGGCACCTTCAGAGAGAGAGAGAGAGAGAGGAGTAATTTAGTCTCCCTTCTAATGGAAGAGCACTCTGCAGAAAGAGCTCCTGAGAGCATTATAACAAGCTGGGGATGGAGTCTTTGTGGGGAGCGGAGGGGCACGTGAGTGAAGTCACGGCGTCTCTTTATAGACTGCTGCAACCTGAGCAATGTGAATCCCTGATACCAACAGAAACACCCCCCTCCCCGGACACATGCAAATGATTCGTGCAACTAAAAACAGAACTTTGATTATATCCTGATATGCACAGTGCTAAGTACAGCCAAGCCTCCATAAATAAGCACACGTCACACGGCTCCGTGTTGGTGCCGCCATCTTGTGTGGTGTAGAGCCTAAAGGCTTTCAGTACAACCCCCATTGCCAAGAAAATAATAGTTGGGCTACTGTGTAAACTGTAAATAAAAATAGAATGGGACGATCTGCAAATAGGGTTGCCACCTTTTCGGGGAAAAAAACCCGGCCTTCCTATATATTTATCTTTTTTCTCTATTAATAACATTGAGATCAGCCATCATTTTTACCGGCCAGGCCAGTAAAATACCGGCCAGGCGGCAACCTTATCTGCAAATAATTTCCACTTTATATTTAATTGCAAATAGTACAAAGAGACTGAAACTGAGTAATGTTATTGGTTACAGGGAAACAGCTCATATTGAATTGGATGCCGGCAACACAAATGGCGGGTTAAGGGGAACGTTCATCTTAAATGAGTTTGGGCACAAGAGACGGCAGCGAGCGGTGCTTCCGGATCAGGTTTATATATAGATTCTACATTGCATGGTAGAGTTGTAACTTGAGATTGTGGGTTCAGCAACAAACTGTCTGTTTGACAGTTGACTGTCGGCCTGAGGATCCAAAGTTCATGGCCCATCCAATACTGCCTTTTGTCCTTGTCCCTTGAGTACAAAGATGTCTCCAGATTCTGCAACCAAATCTGATTCCCGGCACAGTGTTTCACAGAGTGGTGTCACCCCAAATCACACTCCAAATTTTTTTTTGCTGGCATCACATCCAAAAAAATAAAGCTAATTGAAAAGTTGCTTAGCATTGGCCATTCTATAAAATTGTAACAGGGCTCTACTAAAACGCCCCTGAACACAAGGAAATAAGGTGCAGGGAGCCATGTTTTTTTAACCCACAATGCAGATTTCATAGCCAACATTGCAACACAATGTATAAGGAAACAAACGGAACCCCGTATTGACAGTGGTAATGGGCACTGTAGTGACACCATTTATGGTTCTCTGTATCTGAACTACCCCCCAGACTTGATGTCACTTCCTGTCTGTAGAGACTTGAAGCGGTGGGCGGATATAGAGAACCTGAATGACATCACTGCTGGGTCCATGAAACAGCAAGTGAAGTTGCCAATAGGCTGGATTGCCGGGCCCACTAAAAAAATGTTTTTCTTCAATACCATGAAATTTAGTTACATGTCACCTACCCCACTTTCTCTGGGGGGGGTACCAACTAGTGATATGCAGGCCGACCCTATACCCGCGGGACCCGTGGGTCGGGTGGGTTAGGTCCGCCTTAAACTTCCGGCTTCCGATTTTATAGGCTCACTTCTGCTCGTCCCAGGCCTGTTGTAACTTCATTGGCGGGCCGGCGCCGGTCTATAAAAGGAATAAAAGTCGGGTGTGGGTTGAGGGAGGGCGGGTTAGGGTTAGGTGCACATTATTAGTACCCACAGCCACCCACATGGTCATGACATCAGAATTTTTACTCGCTCATCCTGGCCACTTTGCTGGTAGTAACCAGACAAAAGACTCTAAACTAGAGTCCTGCGCGGAACCAATTTCTAAGACCCAGACCCAAACCCGCATATTAATCAACTTTGAGCCACTACCGGACCTGGACCCGCAACTGCCTTATTCGCAACCCAACCCACAACCCGCCGGCCACCATCAAATCAGAAGTGATGTTGCTGCAAACCGGAAGTGGCCTTATCAAACGTGGCCGATAGTTGAGATTGAGAGGGACAGAAGTGAGCCATGTGATGTAAGAGAGCTGTGCCGGAAGTCAGATGGAGGGGGAGATGAGTGGAAGGAAAGCTGCAGCAGGAAGAGACCCACAACCTGACCCATGTCCTACAGACCCGTGACCCTCACACCCGCATCTATACCCCCACCTGAAAAGCCTTCCCTCATTCCGCAGAGTATCCGCTTTTTTGCAGATAACCCGTGGGTACCCGACCCATTGCAGGACTCTGCTCTACACCATACCTGTCCTTCCGTGTACAGTATCCAATCAAACGGATACCAAAGAGTCCAATCAGAATCCAATGAGCCTGCCGGTTTAAATATATGGCTCAGGGAGTTTTTGGGAGAAAAAAAAAACTAGAAATCCACAAACTCTTTTGTCCCAGATCAATCCCAAATCCCCCAGAACTGTGAGGCAGCAATGCTAATAATTGCAACCCTGTTACGACTCCAGCCTAGCAAGGAATACCTTACGGAAAGAAAATCCAATTTTGCATTTTGATCAACATCTACAGTATTACTCTGTCAGAGCTGCCCAACATGTTCCTTGCTCTTCCGCCTACTCTGACAGGTTCGTGAGGAGATTTACCCTCCAATTATTCTGCACAATTTTAACACAGGGGAATACCTATGCTGAAAAAAATCTGTCCCTTGAAAAGACAGGATTATAACACAATAGAAGGACTATGGGCAGTAATAATGAAATTGTGGTCAGCCAGCCTGTGAGATTATTATTTAGGCAAGGCTGTCACAGGAACACATCAGAAATATAAGGTACCCAGCAGAAATACAGTTGTGTTCAAAATAATAGCAGTGTGTTTAAAAAGTGAATAAAGCTCTGAGTCCTTATAATAATTAGCTGAGTATCGGTAAGTTATTTCTTAATAAAGACTTTAAAGTTAAGTGTGTCTTGGTGGTTTTCTTTCGTTATGTACAAACAAATTTTTTTTTCAATTTAAATAAGGGGTGGAATTGACACCTGTTATTCACAGAATGAATGAGCTCGCTATTTGAACTCCCCACTGATATTATTATTTGGAACAAGCCTCAATGAATGATTCAATGACACAGAATGTCATGACAGTTGGGTCTGTTGGTTTCTATGACTCTACTACACCTACTAGTAAATTATTTGCCACGTAGAAATATAAGTTCTACCAAAAACAGGGATTGATCTGGTTAGGACTGTTCTGAGCGCAACTGTATAATTATATTATAGAATTTTATATTCATATAGTGGCCTCAATATGAGGAAGTAATATTGTCATATAGGCTTCATGCTGGAAGGCTCAGCATGCCTACAGCTCCCAGAAGCCTCAGCTGACTGACATGTAGCTTACAGAAAAACACCTTTACTTTCAATGCTGCAGAATGAGAGCGGGAAGAAAGACCATATGGAGAGTGTACAAGTGATATTATTGTACTTGCTTTGTTCATCGGCACAACTGCGTGCAGGCGAGCAATGAGCAGACTAATTACGTACATAAGGTCCTGCGCAATGGTTTTACCACCCTGCCACCATTGTGTTTACCTCTAGATTTGAGTTGGCTGTGCCAGTCATATCATGGTGTGAAATCTCACTACGACGTGCTAACTGCAAACACAAAGCCATTACACATACATAGACTAACAAAAAGAACCTGCTTGCTTGCAACTGTCACTGTTATCCGCCATGGAATACATTCAGCTTGAGTGGGTAAGATACACATCAAATAGTGCCGGAAACACATGAAAATAGGCCAAAAGCTGGGTGCAGAGAAGGGTGTCTGTTACCCCAATGTTTCTATATATCTGTAACCTTGTTATGAGCTAAGTGGGCCCAGTCTGAAGGTCAGTTAGGGGGAGATTTGGGGTGAGTGCTTATTTGTGCCCTGGGTACCCCTGGAATTATAGCAGGGTGACTGTTACCCCAATGTTTCTATATATCTGTAACCTTGTTATGAGCTAAGTGGGCCCAGTCTGAAGGTCAGTTAGGGGGAGATTTGGGGTGAGTGCTTATTTGTACCCTGGGTACCCCTGGAACTATAGCAGGGTGACTGTTACGCCAATGTTTCTATATATCTGTAACCTTGTTATGAGCTAAGTGGGCCCAGTTTGAAGGTCAGTTAGGGGGAGATTTGGGGTGAGTGCTTATTTGTACCCTGGGTACCCCTGGAACTATAGCAGGGTGACTGTTACCCCAATGTTTCTATATATCTGTAACCTTGTTATGAGCTAAGGGGGCCCCAGTCTGAAGGCCAGTTAGGGGGAGATTTGGGGTGAGTGCTTATTTGTGCCCTGGGTACCCCTGGAACTATAGCAGGGTGACTGTTACCCCAATGTTTCTATATATCTGTAACCTTGTTATGAGCTAAGGGGGCCCCAGTCTGAAGGCCAGTTAGGGGGAGATTTGGGGTGAGTGCTTATTTGTACCCTGGGTACCCCTGGAACTATAGCAGGGTGACTGTTACCCCAATGTTTCTATATATCTGTAACCTTGTTATGAGCTAAAGGGGCCCCAGTCTGAAGGCCAGTTAGGGGGAGATTTAGGGCAAGTTATTATTTGCTGGGGAGGGATGCAAACTGGAATCACACCAAAGTTAAGGTGGCCATACACTGAGAGATCCGCTCGTTTGGCAATGTCGCCAAACGAGCGGATCTCCCTCCGATATGCCCACCTTGAGGTGGGCAATATCGGGCCGATCCGATCGTGGGCCCTAGGGCCCAACGATCGGATCCTAACGAGGCCTTAACGGGCGGTCGGATCGCGGGACCGCATCAACGAATAGATGCGGCCGCGATCCGACGGGATTTTCTGTCCCATCCGATCGAGATCTGGCCGACTTTCGGCCAGATCTCGATCGGTGAAGCCCGTCGGGGGGCCCCATACACGGGCCAATAAGCTGCTGACACGGTCTGTCGGCAGCTTTTATCGGCCCGTGTATGGCCACCTTAAGATGGCTATATGGAAGTGTCAAACACACAGGCATGGATCTATTGGGTAAGAGAGCTGAAGGGCCACATATCTGACATTCCTAATGAATGTCAGTAGAGGTTATACATGTTGCATGACAACATTTGAGCTCTGTGCACCATACTCTTCAGCACTATGGCCTGCATAGCAGTGAGTGACTGATATGGGGGTGAACGGTCAAAATGGGACGCCACTTTGTTTGTTTCAGTTGTGAGGTTCCTACTGTGAATGCTATAAACACAGAGCCACCCAAGTCCGTCATGTCATCAGGGTTCATCTTTATTTATGGTAGGGCCTGGGGCCAAACAGACTTGCCCAGCCCTATGGTGTGAGATATGACATACTGAACTATAATTCTTGGACAGAGCTTAGAAAACATTGACATTGGTGTCACTATCTACTGTACCTTGGTGAAACCATCCGTCTCCGACTTTTCCTTCCTACAACTTCATTAAAGGATCCCACTACGTGAGGGACCAAGGGCAGTTAAGCCTGTTGGCAATTCTTAGGGCATTGGTTTGTATCTAGAAATAAGCAGGCAAAGCCATACTATGTTGTTTATTTATTAGCTTTTGGATCCAGTACTTCATTTATACTAAGAAATGTTTCCTAAACTTTGTATTTGCTAAAAATATTGCATAGTGCAGTGATGCGCCAGCCAGTGGCACCATGGTACCACATTCCACCCTTTGTCTCTAATTACTTAAACCTTCAGCCTTAAACACATTCCATATCACAGTGCCACACACAGTTCCAAGGATATATATATATTACAGTGCTATCGTGTTTAAGATTAAAATAGCCTGTTAGCAATGTGCTGTCTTAAAGGGATACTGACACTTTAGTCATAGGCTGGAGAACCATAACATATATTGGAAATTGGTTTCTGCAAATTATTGTCTTCCAGGATGGAATGAGCAGGGAAAGTTTATAGATATGGTACCAGTTTTATAATGTATAGTCTATATAATGCCTACATGTTCTAATGGTCACAATGACTTGCATCTAATAGCATGCCTGACTATGTATTTGAAAATGATGCTGCTTAACAGCTTCAATTTTTCTGGGAGAGAAGACCACTAGATGGTGGAACACTGTTGGTGGGATTTGCTTCCATTCAGATGTTGTGCAGACCTTGATGTCCAAAGAATCCAATACTTCTTCAGTTTGGTTGAGGTCAGAGGGTTTATGCAGACCAGGCACATGTACTTGTTCCTCTTAAAACATACGGGTACACCATATGACCAAAAGTATGGACACCTGCCTGTCCAACATCTCATTCCAAAACCAAGGGTATGGAACATTGTTAGTGGGATTTGCTTTCATTTAGCCAAAATAGCATTAGTGAGGTTGGTCACTGATGTAGGGGGATCAGGTCTGGCTCACATATGGGGGTTCCAATTCATCTAATGGTTATTCAGTTGGGTTATGGTCAAGCTTCTTGCAGGCCAGTCAAGTTCTTCCCATCCCAGCAAACCCATTCTGTAATGCACGTGCTTTGTGTATGGGGGGTTTATTGTGCTAAAATAGGAAAGAGCCTTGTCCAGATTAGGAACCACATAAGTTTTAAGAAAGTATTACATGTTGTAATGGCAAGGATGGCTGTGGCTTAGGGTGACAGTAGGTTTGTCGCCCACAGTTAAATCTGTGCTACCTTGGGTGACAAATCTCCCAAAAAAGGCTTTCCATAGTATAACATTAAGGGCTAGGTTTATAAAGGATCCAATTGAAAATTCAAATTTTTGAATTTCGAGTTTATTTTAGTTTAATTCGACTAGGGAATAGTCCAAATTTGATTTGAGTTAAAAAAAATGTAATTCGAATTTCGAAATTTATCATGTACTTTAAGAAAGTATCATGTCCTCTAAGAATTCAAATTCGACTATTCGACCATCTAAAATCTGCTGAATTGGTGTTTTAGCTTATGGGGGACCTCCAACAATCAATTTGGAGTCGTTTGGTGGACTTTTGAAAAAGAAAAAGTTTTTTCTTTTGTTTTGTTTTTTTTTTTGTGAAAAAACTTGAATCGAGTTAGATGCGAATTCGATTTGAGTTTGCAGATGGATCGTATTCATCTGAATTTGAATTTTTTTAATACATTTTTTTGGGATATTTTTTGCCCATGGTAGTGCAGATTTTACTGCGGACAATAAATCTTACCATGTCCCATTACCCTTAAATAGCATTAATTCCATTAATTAGAAGGGGTGTCCGCATACTTTTGTCTATACAGTGTCTATACAGTGGTCCTTTAATAATATGTAAAAGTGAGGCTGCAGCTGCCAATAAGAGGCAGGGTTTTAAGCTTCTGAGATCTTATGACCCTGATGAGTGGCGCTGTCCAAAATAGTTTGCAGTTCTGACAGTACATATATATGTATATGATAGATAGCTGGTGATTTACAATGGTTTGCCATTCGGCTAAAAATAAATTCCAAAATCCGAACTGAACTAACATTCTGGGCTCACGACGCTAGAAAGTCTAAGAACAAACTAATGAGATTATTTATCATCCTGGAGTCTCCGCAGAGATCTCTGTATCCGAAGTGAAAGCCATACATGCCCTGAAGCCAATTATATTGTTAGATGTGCCTTGTAAGGGAATCCGGCAATGCTGCATATGAGGCATATTTTTAGCTCTATAAGCAGAGCAGAGACCATTTCACCCACTATCAGTAATATTGCCTAAAACACAATAACATTATGACTCAAAATAAAAACAACTTTTGCATATGTTTTCCAAGTGCCGCGGGGGATAATACTTTCTGGGAAACCAAAAACGGGCCACATTACTCACTCCTGTATCACATTTGGTACAAGCGGGTACAGTAGGACTTTGCAGTGGGCATCAATAGGGAGTAGGATCATTCCTCCCCTGCCCAACCAAAGGTATATGGGGCTACTTTACTTTGCCTTAAAGCATGCCACCCTGTTTTTTTTTCTAACACAGTCGATTTATAATTGAAAACCTCCTAATGCTTATTTATAGAAAGTGAGCGAAGGAGCGAGGATTGACCCTGAATGTCTAGAAAAAACCTCCCATAAGCATTGATGGCAGCTAAGAAATTTGATATGATGCAACTGTACAATGGTCTGTCTATGGGGCTCACCCACTGATCAATGGTCAGTCAATTCAAAAACAAGGGTTCATTTTATCAGAAGCCAATTAATCTACACTGTTTGGCCAAAGGTATCTAGATGAACAGTACTAGAATTAACACCTTCAATTCCAAGCGTTGGCTGATGTGATGTAAAGGTCCGACACATTGGAAGTGTAAATGGTCCTCTACAGTGATAAATGGCATTTCACCATCTGCCAGCTCAAATGGCTCGGTTTGGCCAATGCCAGGAGAACACTGGTGGAAGAGGAATAATGGTCTTGAGCTGTTCATGATGAACTGAACTAGAATCAACATGTTTAATTACAAGCATTGGCTGGTGTGGTGTAAAGGTCCAACACATTGGAAGTGTAAATGGTCCTCTACAGTGATAAATGGCATTTCACCATCTGCCAGCTCAAATGGCTCGGTTTGGCCAATGCCAGGAGAACACTTGTGGAAGGGGAATAATGGTCTTGAGCTGTTCATTATAGTTAAGGCTCATCTGGATCATCTGAAAGCAAACCTTAAGGCTTTAGGGTAGAATTACATTTTGGACAATTCTGTGCTAGAAACAGTTTGGGGAATGCTACAAGACACAATAATGTCCTCATGCACAAAGCCAGGTCCAGACAGATTGGGTTTGCTGAGACGGCAACTTGACTGGCCTGCACAGATACCAAACCTGAACCCAACTAAACTGCTATGGCATGGGTCCCCAAGGTTTTGTAACCAGGAGCCACATTTAAATGTAAAAAGAGTTGGGGAGCAACACAAGCATGAATACAGCCCCTGGAGTACCAAATAAGGGTTGTGATTGGCTATTTGGTAGCCACTGTGGACTGGCAGCCTACAGGAGTCTCTGTTTGACAGTACACCTGTTTTTTATGAAACCAAAACTTGCCTCCAAGCCTGGAACTCAAAAATAAGCACTTGCTTTGAGGTCATGGGGTTTGTGAGCAACATGTTGCTCATGAGCCACTGGTTAAGGATCACTCTGCTATGGGATGAATTAGAATGCCTACTGCAAGTCAAGCCTGTTCCTCAACATCAGTGCCCAACTCTCACTAGTGCTCTTGTGGCTGAATAGAAGCAAATCCCACCAACAATCTTCCACCAGACAAGTAGAGGCTGTAATAACAGCAAAGGGAGGAATATATTCATAATAATCTCCTTGATTTAAGAATGAGATGTTGAACAGGTAGGTGCCCAGATAGTGTAGTGGCCAGGCCCGGACTGGCAATCTATGGGTTCTGGCAAATGCCAGAGGGGCTGCTGTATGGTTCCATAGAAAGTTACCATATAGTGGGCTGGTGGGGGGCTGTTTGGGCCTCTGTGTACTTAGAATGGCAGGGCCTATTTTGACTCCCAGTCCAGGCCTGGTAGTGGCATATTTTAAGACCAACGCAGCTCTTGGAAAGCCACAATGACCTAGATACTGTATAGAGCATATATATATATATATATATATATGCATAGGACCAGCATAGGACTGGCCAGATATGGGATGACTTTGACGTAGTTGGCCAGCTTAAATATATTGCAATATATGGACAAACAATCCCTGTTTTGTTTAAAGGGTAAGGCATTTTTCAGTAGCAGTATGCACAAAATGCCTCTGTCTTAAATATATTGATAATGGGTTGAGTGCAGAGGACTCTTGTATTTGACTATATGTATTTTGTGGTCACACCCTCATTGCACCCCCGCCTAATGGTTTTAAAAAATAGTGGTGAGCACAACTTTCCCTTGTTTATATATATATATATATATATATATATATATATATATATATTATGCAGAACATGATACTCAGATTTCGCATTCCCTAGGGGAAAAGATACGCTCTATAGTGTATTAAATCTTTTTACAGGGATAATGGACACAACCGGATCTACTCACAAGCCCATTTCTTGGTTTTTGTGCCTATCGCTGAATTCACTGGCCCGTGTTGTTGTTGTTAGCCTGGTGTTCCCTTGCGCTTGCAAATAGAAGCTTATATAGTGACGTATCACCGGAACTGTCAATCTTACTGAGCCGCACACAGAGAAGTGCCTCAATTAGATTGGCTGCTCATCCCCAACTACTCGTGGGAAGTCCAGTTCGCCCGGTTTGTGTTGTTCTCTACAGATCACGGCAGCGCAAAAAATACATTCAGATTTAGTGGGCTGTCAACTGATCAGTCCCTAAGAGAAAAGATACACTCTATAGCAGGGGTCCCCAACCGCCAGGTCACGGGCCAGAACCGGGCCTCAAACAGTCTTGAACTGGGCTGCTGAGCCTAGCGACCAATTAACACTGCATTGAATTGGACACTGGCGCACCAGAATTGGATGCCGACCCCTCCTGACCCCATCCCGACTCCCCTGCCCCCCCCATCCTTGGTTCTACACCTGTCCCCGGGCCAAAAAGGGTTGGGGTCTGCTGCTCTATAGTGTGTTAAATCTTTTTACAGGGATAATGGGCCCATAAATATTTTATTGGTGCAGCTAGAATTGAACGCTGACCCTTTCCGACCCAACCTACTCTCCCCCCCAGTGCTTGAAAAACATTTGGCTCTACACCAGTCCCAGGGCCAAAAAAGGTTGGGGACCACTGCTCTTTAGTGTATTAAATCTTTTTACAGAGATAATGGGTCCATAAATATTTTAATGGTGCCGCTAGAATTGGACACTGACCCCCAACCCCAGGAGGCTTTTGTTATAGGCTAACTGCAGGTTGATTTATGAAAATATCATCCCTTTGCACGTCATGCCGAGGAGCTCCAGGCCCACGGCTATTGCTCACAGGTCAGTTTTTATTTCAGTTTGCTTTTAGAGATGAAGGTAAAGCACGAGGATTCTGTTTTTATACCAATAATAGATAACAGGTTTGACATTTTATCTTAAGGGCAAGTAAACCGTAAAAAGAATAAGGCAGAAAATGATGTATTTTTTATATTGACTGTAATAGTCCAGGCCTTCAAAGTTGTCCCCAGCAACTCCCCATCTTGGAACTTGTTAGTAGGGATGCATTGAATCCAGGATAGGGGACTGTACCTGGCCAAGATTCAGACTTTTTCAGCAGGCATTGGAGTCAGACAAATCTTCATGCCTGGCCAAAACGAATCTGAATCCTTTAAATCATGTCACTGTTTGTCACACAACCATGAAAGTAAAAAAATCTCTTTTCTCTTCTGCCCCTGATTTGCAACTGCAAATAATGCTTCCGATTTGTTCAGTATTGGGCCAGATCTTTCATAGAGCAAAATAGTGGATTTAGTGCATCCCAACCTGTATCCCCTGCTGTTGAGCCTGGCAACTAGATGCAGAGAATTGGGCCAGTAAAGCTCTCTCTTTTCCTCCATATGCTGCAAGTGCGGTGCACTTTAACCAGAATGTCTCTGAACCGATTACACAAATATCTTACTTTCCTTAGTTAAAAACTGGGTAGAAAATGCACCATGAAAGGGTAAAAGAGTTCACTGGCTCTTGACCTCCAGGTCCCCTGTTTAATTATACAGTTCAGTCTTGTTCAGTGGGTCCTGACCAATTTTTAATTACATGGTTCAATTAAGTTCAGTCTGTCTTTGTTCTTGACATTATTGTTTTAAAGCAAAGACATACAGTATTTTGTATAAATTATTGATATAAAGTAGGTATGGCTGGCAGGCAAAGATAGCAAGCTACACAACACTGGTATAAAGACAACTTGCCCTAGGGATATTATCTCACTGCAACAAATGCCATCCCAGATCTGACCCTACTCTACCATCCCAATGCTATAACCCCATTTCTATTATAGACACCATCTCTCCCTACTATACCTGCTATCCCACAGTCACAGACCCTTCCCAGAGACTATTATCCACTGTTACTATAGGCACCATCTCTCCCTACTATACCTGCTATCCCACAGTCACACTCCCTTCCCAGAGACTATTATCCACTGTTACTATAGACACCATCTCTCCCTACTATACCTGCTATCCCACAGTCACACTCCCTTCCCAGAGACTATTATCCACTGTTACTATAGGCACCATCTCTCCCTACTATACCTGCTATCCCACAGTCACACTCCCTTCCCAGAGACTATTATCCACTGTTACTATAGGCACCATCTCTCCCTACTATACCTGCTATCCCACAGTCACACTCCCTTCCCAGAGACTATTATCCACTGTTACTATAGGCACCATCTCTCCCTACTATACCTGCTATCCCACAGTCACACTCCCTTCCCAGAGACTATTATCCCACTGTTACTATAGGCACCATCTCTCCCTACTATACCTGCTATCCTACAGTCACACTCCCTTCCCAGAGACTATTATCCACTGTTACTATAGACACCATCTCTCCCTACTATACCTGCTATCCCACAGTCACACTCCCTTCCCAGAGACTATTATCCACTGTTACTATAGACACCATCTCTCCCTACTATACCTGCTATCCCACATTCACACTCCCTTCCCAGAGACTATTATCCACTGTTACTATAGGCACCATCTCTCCCTACTATACCTGCTATCCCACAGTCACTCCCTTCCCAGAGACTATTATCCCACTGTTACTATAGGCACCATCTCTCCCTACTATACCTGCTATCCCACAGTCACACTCCCTTCCCAGAGACTATTATCCCACTGTTACTATAGGCACCATCTCTCCCTACTATACCTGCTATCCCACAGTCACACTCCCTTCCCAGAGACTATTATCCACTGTTACTATAGGCACCATCTCTCCCTACTATACCTGCTATCCCACAGTCACACTTCCTTCCCAGAGACTATTATCCCACTGTTACTATAGGCACCATCTCTCCCTACTATACCTGCTATCCCACACTCCCTTCCCAGAGACTATTATCCCACTGTTACTATAGACACCATCTCTCCCTACTATACCTGCTATCCCACAGTCACACTCCCTTCCCAGAGACTATTATCCACTGTTACTATAGACACCATCTCTCCCTACTATACCTGCTATCCCACAGTCACACTCCCTTCCCAGAGACTATTATCCCACTGTTACTATAGACACCATCTCTCCCTACTATACCTGCTATCCCTCAGCCAAGGTTCATATAGTTTACTATCCCCCGTGCTACACTTCTGCACAGCCAAGATGTGAATTTGTTCTATATTTTTCACAATATAAGAAGCCCGTGGCCCTTGCCCCTCTTTTGATCCCCCTGAAGTCAACAATGTAAATGTTGCATAAGGTTTTGCCATGAGTGAGTCCCAAATGCTAAGAACAAGTGGGTTAGGTTTTTTTTTTGCTCCATTATAAAAATGCATAACTTACCATTTATATGCCACAGAAAACACAATGTCTCTAGTTACTGTAGGTGCAATAGGTGTTTTGGCACTAAGTTTATGACCCTTGTGCTGCTGATTGTTAATAAACTCCTTAGCTGGCTTCTTTATACTGAAATTCTAGCAGATTCATATACTAATTGGCTTCATGTTAGCTTAAAACACTTTAAAGTTGGGGCAAAATGGAATGTCTCTATAAACAGCATTTAAAAAAAGATAATTACTACTATTTTAAAATCCAATTTAGCAAATGATCTACTTTGGGAATGGCCTGTGCCTCTCTATACACACAGATTACTTGCTGCACAAACAGAGGGGCCCTGAGCGAGAGCAGTTTGTGCACCTTGGAATTGGACATGTTTTTTCTGACCGAACAAACAGAGAAAATTGGGCACAATTGTGTGCAGAAAGGTACAGTTTGGGAACGTTCTCTGCTCCTAATGACAGGTTGCGGCAGATGTTAAATCTCTCTGTGACTAATTGCTAGTGTGTCTCTCCTCACTTTCTCTGCTGGAGGGTTTGGTGAATGTCCCGTTTGATGGGGATTTTATTCTACTTTGCAGAAAAATAAATAATTTGGAGGAAATTTAAAAAAAAAGTTTCCACTCTGAGTTGAGCAAAAACAGAACTGTGGCAAAACATAACGATTCTTTTAATATTACTTTATTACTATTTCTTAATAGTGCAGCTATAGGATCCATTATCCTTGGATTACGTGAAGGCCACCTCCCATTTTAATCAAATACTTTTTTTTCTGTGTAATAAAAAAACAGTAGCCGTAATTGCTGAAGTGCCAGAAGAAGACCCGAAGATTACCGAAGAGAAGAAGATGCCACCTGCGAGTTTGGGGGGAGGGCAGGGAGGGGGGTCTATGTAGGGTAGGGGGTAGGTGATATTAATTAAAAAGGGTTCCTTCTCCTTTAATGTATGGAGATCAACATTATGAAAAGATGCTTTAACCAGAAAATCTGGATAACAGGTCCCATACCTGGGGATCACTGCCCTAAAAAATACTGATAGTCGTTGTAATGAACTTGGAACTATAGAATTCCCTGGGTTATTAAGTGAGCTTGATGCCATGTTGAGAATACTGCTAACATTCCTTTGTCCAGCAATCCGATCATATCAAAGCGTGAAATAATAAAGAGGCTAATGAAGATGGGAGAGGGAGTAGATCCACATCTACAAGCCTGAAGCTCATACTTACACAAATGTTAAAATATACCCTATCCTATTGTATCTAGGAGTAGATCTCCCTGACACAGAAGAGCTCTACCACGTGGAGATAAATAGTGACATAATTGGGGTGAAATAATGAAACACTAAAATTTCAATGATTATAGCAAAACAAAACATTATAATTGTGTGTCCTCCTTAACAACCAGTTATGACAATCCACAAGTGTGCCTGACATTTCTGTCCCATGCTAAATCACCCAGTGTATTTTTGGTGCTGGAGACTCTTCACTGTCCTCAGACGACCCGGACAGATATCATCAAAAGCCAACTTTGTTAATATGGATGGTATAGGTCTGTCTGTTTACTGGCTCAGACACAACAGCGGTAAGATAACCTCTTGCATTATTGAACTTGCTGATGAAGCAGATTGGAATTGACAGCACCCAAGCGGATGCCATAGACCCGATTTAGATCAGTGAGAAAGTCAACCAGGATCATACAAGGTGAAAGGGTTGGAAAACAAGTGAAATGGCATGTGATGAAGCTTGGCAAGACGGCTGCTGTCACCAAAGCACGTGCCATCAATTCCCAATGACTTTGAAGAAGAATGTTCTCCAACTACATGGCACATTATTATTGGCCAATAAGGAAAACAGGAAGGTGGGTTTGGGGAATTACTTGAACCCTTGTTCACATTATACGAGGCCTATATTTTCTTTAGTACTTGCTCTACTGCAACGTCTGGGGTGCCATATCTTGTTCAACCATGTATGTCCACCAGGACCACCATCAGAGGGGCACAGGGGGTACTCCTGTACTGGGCCTGGGCCTTAAGGGGGGCCTGGCTGTGCTGCACTTTTTGAAAGAGCCGGGCCCCCCTTGACATCGCTGAAGCTGTGCGGTCTCTTCCAAAGTCCGGAACCACCATAAAGCGGAATAGCCGAAGTCCTGAAGCGGCAAAAAGACCCAAAACCATTAAAATAGCCGAAGTTGAAGTCCTGAAGTTCAGTTCTAAAAACACTAATGTGTGTCTGGCCACCAATGTGTTATTTTAATACTCTATAGGCCCCTGCCACCAATGTTTTTTTAAACTTTAAAGTTTTTTTATAACTTGTGAGTGAGGGGGTTTACAGTTTTTGGTGCTAGTGTGGACATTTTACTGTGGTGTGGGTGGGATCAGGGGTGGGGCTTGGGGGAGGGATCTGGGGTGGGTGGGGACCAGGGGGCCCAGAAAATTTTGCTGTATGGGGCCCTGTGATTTCTGATGGCGGCCCTGATGTCCACCAGACACAAAATGGCTAGGGGCGTGTGTTGAGGAATTCTGGGAATACCTTCAAATATGAACAGAAACTCTATGCCAAGGTTTCTTAACAATTTTTTTTTAATTAGGCTCATATTAATTGATTCCACCTTGGTATCAGTACTGCATTTATTGCCGTGCATTCATGTCCTTTTAAAGACAGTGGGGACAACAGTTTGGGTCCTGACCCATAGGTTAAAAAATCAATCATGTGCTCCAACTTGAATGGCTCAAGTTTAAAAGCCAGGCATTGTATGGAGTGGTAATTGGAATTATTGGGGCAGGCAGTGAGGTATTATGGGAATAACTGAAAACCTGAAATGGACTGGAGGAAATATTCTCACAAATTGAGTTGCCAGGGCCAGATTATGCATTGTTTCAACCTGCAAAGCACCATTTATATTCTCCAGAGAATGTGTTCACCTAGTAAACCAGTTACCGCTCTCAGGCCTTTGTTTATCAGCTCCAATCCCGGTTATTGTACATTTAATATATTTCCAATCAGGTCTCCTGATTTATTCATGTACGCGGGAACAAATTTACATGGCTGCTGATTACTTTAATTGGATAACCGTTCCATACGCTGGGGGGGACGCGTGTGTTTAGTAATAACTAATTTATAGCACAGAGGCCTATCCACGATCGGCTAAATGTTCCACCGGTGGAGCCGCTGTTTTGCTACTGTAACTAGATGGGAGATATACATTAAATCAGTCCATGATAAGCTAATGAGTATAATAATTAGTCAATGTACTTTGTGCAATTATAGAGCTCACACAGCTGCTGGCCTATTAAAATTTCATTCTCTGGAGTTCAGAGGTAAAAAAACAACATACTAAAGTCTTGATTTACCTAAGATCAGGACATGGTGATCTCTCAATGGACTAGGACTGCACATCTCTGAACATAGACGTACTATTCTATTTGTTATGAAATCATTTTTTTTTAAATAAAATGATAAATGTAGAATGCCATGAACTATTAAAGCACCTTAAATAAAGGATAATCCACTGGTCACTTTCACTTTTGGCCTTTGCTGCAACCTTTCCCACTGAAGTAAAGTACTTTAATGTTTTTGTGACTCAACCTGAACAATGAAAAATATAGGATACCCATTCCCATGACCGGTAAAGGGTTGGGTGCCCTAAGTAGGCACCAGGGCTTGTTTACATATACATGTATACTTGGGTGCCCCTAAGTAGGCAGAGGGGTTTCTTTACATATACAAGTAGGCTTCCTAAACCAACAACTATGTGTTCCTAAGCTCTTGTATGGTTTCTTCCTTCAAATACCTTGGCTTCCTACCAAGCAGGGTTCTTTTCCGTGACCAAAAAGTAAGCACATCAGGTTTTAGGTGCAGAGCTTTTAATTTTTTGGGAAACCTGCTTGAGGAAAAAAACAACCCTCTTGGCATGAAGCTGTGATATTTGAAGGAAGAAACCACACAAGAGTTTAGAAACACTTGTGTGGTTTTGGGACCTGAAGGCTCAAGCATTTTTTATTTGGACCCTATGTGTGCGTAGGAAGTTCTAACAGAAGAAGAGAGAAAAACTGATCTATGTACAAAATTGCCAGGGTCTACTTGATTAGTTGAAACTCAAATAAAATAATACATTAGGGATACTATTATGCTTGAGTTTCGATTGGGTGGAAATCCTAGCAAATAAAGTACTGTTCCATTCTTCTCATTAGAAGTGGGGTCACTTCACCATACGCCTTTGCTATACTCATGATGTTAAATGGGAAGCTGGTCACATTCTTTTCCATTAAAATCCCAGAATAGTCTCCTAGAATTGAAGAACAAAAAAAACAAAATATCGCATTCTCCACCAAAAATATAGATTCAAAAAGAGGTCTAAAAAATGAAGCATCTAAACCACCTAAACTTACCCTTAAATGAATACTATAATTAATATTACAATAATCCAAGACTGCTTGTACCTTGAGCTATAATGTACAGCTTTTATTGTAAGTAGAGGTGTGGGACCTGTTATCCAGAATGCTCAGGACCTGTTTTTTCTGAATTTAGATCTTCATACCTTAAGTCTACTAGAAAATCATATAAATATTAAATAAACCCAATAGGCTGGTTTTGCTTCCAATAAGGATTCATTACATCTTAGTTTGGATTAAGTACAAGGTACTGTTTTATTATTACAGAGAAAGAGAAAATCATTTTTAAAAATTTGGATAAAACGGAGTCTATGGGAGATAACCTTTTTGTAATTCAGAACTTTCTGGATAATGGGTTTCCGGATAACGGATCCCATACCTGTACTACTGACATTAAGGGAACACATATGAAACCAATGAATCCATTTGGAGAAGGTTGACCTTCAGCTCTAGCCTCACCCCAAAGCATGCTCAGCCTCCTCACTCTGTGAGACTTCAAGTAGGAAAGCCCACTAACAATTGCCCCCCTAAAGTCATAATGTAGAAGAAGACTTTACGTTGACTGGGTGCTTGTTGGAAAATATAGAGTTAGGGTTGGGTTGAGGTTGAAACATTTCTGACAGTTCATCATCATCAGCAGGCACCACACTCCAACTCTTCAACAGCTCTTTCTAGTGGTCAAATGGCGACTTACACTGATAAAAGGCAAGTAATGTACCAACTCCCACTTATATTTTAGTAACCATATGAACTGAATCGGCCTTGAGGTTAAGTAGTCAGCCTTTGACACTGGCTCTAATGCTAGAGACCCTGGTTTGATTCCCTGTGGCAACTCCTTGTGACCTTGGACCAGTTCCTTTATCTCCCGGTGTCCCAACATACTTAGTGCACCCATAATGACTGCCCTGTCTTCTGTAAAGTGCTTTGTGTCCACAGGAAAAAAAAGTGTTATATAAATAACTTCCCTTAGTCATACTCTACAGCAGTGATCCCCAACCAGTGGCTCGTGAGCAACATGTTGCTCTCCAGCCCCTTGGATGTTGCTCCCAGTGGCCTCAAAGCAGGTGCTTCTTTTCCAATTCCTGGTTTAAAGGAAAGCTTTAGTTGCATTGAAACCAGATGTACTGCCAAACAGAGCCTCCTGTAGGCTGCCAGTCACCATAGTGGCTACCAATAGCGAATTACAGCCCATATTTGGGACCCCCTAGCAACTTTTTGCATGCTTATGTTGCTCACCAACTTTTTTTTTCATTTGAATGTGGTTCATGGGTAAAAAAGGTTGGAGACCCTTTCTCTACAGTGCATAGAAACATTATTTACAATAATGAAAATATTTATCGTTTTATGGATAGGAGTAGTTTAAAATGCTTGCATTTTTAGAGTACCGCCCCCTACCCATGGAGCATGTATTCTCCTTCCAAAATAATTCACGCCTTAGGCTGTATGACTAAGCAACAAATGTTGGTGTTGGCCCAATCATCAGACGTTTAGTTTAATGCCTTTTCTTTCCTCTTCGACAACTCATCCAGCCATATAATCCAGTATAGACAACCCTACGAGCCTCTCTGTATTGTTAATATTTATTCCGTAACATCGTCACTGCCTAAATATACTCGTTATTGTGTTGAAATGCTAATGAGTGTTCCAGCAGGCAGTGTTTGTAATAAAATTTGAAAACGGGTTCTTCCCCCCCCCTCTCCCTTTGCTACTCAAACCATGACACCGGCTTTAGTAACTAGATAAATGTTTCAATTTCCCGGAGTTTCATGGATATTTATGGACTGGGAGCGTAACGGAATGATGGAATCCTATGAGCAAAGCTGCACTATAGAACTCGGATCTGAAAGAATGAAAAGCGCCAGAATGCTTTGTTCTCCAACTGACAGTGCCAACTTATTTATTCTTCGTCTCAAGAGAATCACAGCTCAGTGATTTAACAGTACACTATGGGATCTATTATACAAAAAACAGCACTTTCCACCCAGCCATTGCCTAGCAATCGGTCAGCAGATGATGTTTTAAAGTAATGTCTTTATTGGTTGCTGTTGGTTACTAGACTAGGGCAATCTCTGAGCTGTTTTTACACTATTCTGATAGACCTCAATGATATCCCGTACTTGACCCAGGGTTCACTATTGCTGACAAGCATCAGTCTCCACCACATTTGTTCACCAATATAAAAAAGGGTGGGCATTTAGGACTGCAACCTCAAATGTGCTCAGGCTACAATGGAAATGAGTTGTTGCACAAATGCTGGTTCTTGAGCGCCATACCAATCTGTTTGGACAAATATGACCCAAACTGGCATTCTGTAGTGACTGGGTGCCACAGACATATGGTGCCATATACAATCCACAGGTTACCACAAAAAAATCATCATTTATTGGAGGCTGTTTGGGTCTCCGTGTACCTAAAATGCCAGAGTCTATAGACCAGCAAATGATAGGGTGGAACCCTTGAGGAACAATGGACGCAATTGCTTCCAACTCACCCACAATTACGATATGATTATGGAAAACAAATTGCATTTTGCACATTGCACTTGCAGTTGAAAATGACCCATCAAGACTGTGGCTGATTTTCTGTTACCTTATAAAAATCCTAAGTATTGCAAACACTTGGGGGACCATTAGCTTTTTAGCATTCTTTTCTAAATATGCCCCAAAGCTTGTTCTAGTTCTCTAACCCACAACAACCAGCAGTTAGCATTTAAAGGGGACCTGTCACCCTAAGAAATAATTTCAAATTCTTTTCTATCATGTTAGTTGAGCAAAATAAACTTTAGTTACACTGTATTTATTATTTAAATTTTGTTTCCTTCTGCCTTGGAATTATACAATCACAGCAAGCAGGCAGCTGCCATTTTGTGACACGGTCATGAAGGGAAATTGTGTATCACCCCAAAATCTTGTGTATTCACCAGAATGGGGGACCTAATGTCCATGTGCAGTGCCCTACACAATTATAGAGCCTGAAGAGGGAAGGGGGAATGTGAGGAGAGCAGTGACATAAAGGAAGTGCTGAATGGAAAGTGAAAGTATTTGACTGCCCCTCCTCTATGCCACGGGCATAGAGGTGGGCAGTTAATATTTGATTGACAGTTTAGATATTTATAACAGGTATGAATGTTTTAATGAAAATAAATTTTGGGGTTCCATATATATATTTAATTTGCAAAGGACTTTCATTATGCAGCTTTTTATGTGTAGTAGACAGGTCCACTTTAAGGGTATAGTGCAGTGGAAGTTATGGAACCTAGGACAATTCTCATCAGAACACCCTTATTTCAACTGAGGGACCATATAGAAACCTATATAATTTGGCACCCTTTATATCTAATTGCTTTAGAGAGTGGGCCCAGGGCAACTGGGTGTCTGGAGGGCCCTAGCAGACCCGGGCTAACGATGGTTTCCAATAGTAACTGGAACAAAGCAACCCCATTCCCATAGTACTGCATATCTGTTAGGTCTCACTTGTTCACAAACAACTGTCAGAAGAACATTATTGTATCTTAGGAAGCTAGAACAGAACAGCTTTGCAATTGGTAAATGAGTAAATGAGAGCATCAGATCTTCTCATAGATAATAGTCCCTCTATTAACCTGCCACAGTTTTCTTCTCTCATACACCATTTACGCTGCATCTCAAATAAATGCTATTAAAGTGCAATACCAAGGCTGACATGTCTCTGTTATACCTCTCTCAGTATTTAATTCTTAGGTGCGAAATTCTTCTCTCCCCGTGGAATCCTTTCACCATGGTGACGTTAGCAAAATCTCTTCTGTATATACACACACACACATATATATATGTGCATTGCTCTACAGAAGGAGGCTCTTACGGCTGTTATTTGCATGATGGTAGGGAAAATAATGTGCATAGTGATGGTTCCAAATACTGGGAACAAGACAATTAAGCTAAGATAGTACTCTGAATCCACAGTAGCAGAAGGAATCTACGTAAGAGCATTATAAAAGCAAGTTTGGAACAAGTATGACAGTCAAAGGGCTCCTATGTGTTCCTTATGATCATACACCAGAAGTTTTTAGACTTTTGTGGTTCAAGCTCCCCTTTAAGGACCATTATTTTGTCATGGCTCCCTTAGCTGATAACAAGGTTACTGATCTGTGGAAACACTGTGGCCTCCACCTTTCAGCCATAGTTTCAAGAATACAGTATTAAGGGCAGCAAAGCCAGTGTGACCCTACAGTAAGTCTCAACATGACCTTCAAAATAGTCTTCAAGAAGTATCTAGTAAAGCAAAGAGGAAAGCTCCATCTATCTACTCAATTTGTCCTTCTGCATAGTCTCATGGTATCCTGACCATACAATTTTGTCACGACTACCTTAGCGGATAATAAGGTTACTGATCTTTGAAAACACTGTGGCCTCCACCTTTCAGTCATAGTTTCAGGAAAACAGTATTAAGAGCAGAAAAACAGTGTGGCCCTAAGTCTCAACATGACCTTCAAAATAGGCTTCAAGAAGTATTTAGCAAAGCAAAGGGGAAAGCTCTCTCTCCTCATATTGTCTTTCTGCATAATCTCACAGTATAGAATTTTGTCATGGCCACTTTAGCGGAAAACAAGGTTACAGGTCTTTGAAAACACTGTTGTATTGCACCTTAGTTTCCAGAATATTTAAGACAGCATACCAGTGTTACTCAAAGTCTTACTAAAGTCTTAACATGACCTGGGCAAACTGGGAAGTACCTAAGAAAGCATTCTCCACCTATCTCACCCAAACTGGCCTTTAGCATAGTCTTATAGAAGACTGGCCATATCCATATGGCTTTGACCAACACAACAGAGGTTGACTTCACTAACGTCTAGGATGCGTAAGCATCAAAGACGACATAAGAACACCTATGGTAGTGTAGGGATTTGAAAATCTTAGACACCCTTACACTTTACAGACAGGCACATCCCTAGTAATATGGACACCTTAGTGGGTCCTTATGGGGACCTTGTGCTTATGTAACCCCTGTAGTTCACACAGTGTACACCAGATGGCACTGTGCCAGAGTATAAAAGGTTTAGGAACCATGTGCTATGGGTCCATTGCTTTAGCCCAACCAAGCAGGCTGGAAGGGAATGGGTAGTGCTGACCCTAGGCGCCTTGGCCCTAGTAATTAGACAGCTATACTCGTTTTATAGATCGCTCTAGGAGTGATAGAGAGATTATTTAGTTGAGCAGCTCAAGGCTCCGCCGAGGAGATTAGAGGGATTAAGATCCCAGGGTATTACTGACCCAGAGTAAGGAACCAAGTGTTGAGATAGGGATGTCAGGAGTTCCCCTAGTCTGCCACTGGAAGATATCCTGAAAACTGGGCAATACCCATCACATGCTGTCAACTTACTCTCTGCTCTATATTCCCTAGCCTGTGGGGATTCAGCCTCTACGTGCTGTGAGTATATGCTTCCTTTATGCTGCTGTGTATGTTCTATACTCCATTGTCGATCAATGTGCTAAATGATCTATGTGCTATTGTTCAATAAATACTGTTCTTTGTTCAACTGTTAAAGAACTACTGGCGCCATCATTGTGCTATTGCACCAGGTTCCAGTTACACTACACCCTTGCCTCCACACCATTGCGAGGGCTTACCCCTGAGAAAGAGAGCTCATCGGTGGTCTCAGCCCACCAAGGAAAGTAGAGTAAACTGCCCTAGCACAAGTCAGTTTACTATAGCGCTACAGTAGCAATTTAAAGCCCATCTTGTACTCTTGAACTCTCATAGAGTTATGTTTTTACTTGGCACTGTTACCACTGGCATGGAAGCAGAAAGCCAAAATGATCTGCTCCACACAGGGTCTACTAATATTGACATGGTCTGATTAAGGCCACAGGTTGGAGCCTTGGGAAGCATTTGGACAACACCTAATTACGTATGGCAATCTAGTTGTTGCTAGACAAGTCTATGGCTTAGCTGAGGATGCTCAGAGTTGTATTTTTGCCAATGCATTGACGAAGAGTCTACCCCTTAGTGCCAAGAGAGCGTGAAATACCAAGCAACCCACATAAGGGCTGTTAGTGAAAAATGTTCCTTTGCACATGAAAAACAAATATAAAGCTTTGCACTATTTATAGACGCCTCCCCGGCATGTATATATTTTTTATACGTCGCCAACAACTATATGTGGGCACAATAAAAAGTCAACAAACAGTGCGTGTAATTCACAACAAGGATGAAAGGACGGGAAAGGAGAGGAAAGGTCACTCAGTAGTTCAGCTGTTGTTAAAATGTTATTTATTTACAACAAGAGCTGCGCAATTGGTTGGACAGTGGACTGAACTGGTTCAGATCCAGCTTGCAGAGTAGAGTGACCTTGGGCCTGATACTCTCTCCTATAATGTTCTTTGGTGTTCTAGTGCCAGGAATCAGAATGGAATCCTGCCTTTGATGCTGGCGTCATCCATCAACACTTACTGGGGGTCATTGATAAAATTAGCGTAGCGCATATTTATTCGCAAATGGTTGCACTGCATGTGCTTTTTCCTGAACGCTAATATATTACACTGCTCTGCCTGTCTTTCCGGTTTTTGCAAATTCGTATTGTTAATACATTTTCGCAAATGGCTCGCAAGTGAGACGGTTGTTTGCGCCCAATGTGCAAAGTTGTTTTGCGCGAAAATAGCATTGACAGTAACTTAAATTCACATTTTATTTTCTCCTCCACCAAAGTTGTGGTGTAATTCAAACACCATTTGCGATTTTTGACATATTCAAGAAGCTCTTATAGACATTCGCATAGCGGGAAAATAAATTGCAGTTCTTTTTGCACACTCTTATTCAGCTTTATAAATGTAACCATGTGCAGGGCAAATATATTCACTGTGCAAACCAATCTGCCCTGCGTAAAGTTTACAAATGAGCCCCACTGTGTTTAGCATGATAATGGAGATGTCTATGGAAATATCACAGATCTAACACGGCTGAATGTGTTTATTGCCAGTAACAAATTGTCCCCCCTCCAGTGTTTTCTTGAAGACATTCTTAAAGGAGAAACAAACCCTTAATAAAAAAAACCCTACCTCCCTACCCTACATAGATCATCCTTCCTCCTCCCCCCAGCCTAGTTACCCCAAATGCCTCTAAATCTTTACTTACCCCTCCGTGCAGATTCTGTCCAACGGAGTTCACGGGCGCCATGTTCAGTTGCTTCGCTAATCTTCGGAATGAGAGCGACGCTTCGGGATTTTCGTGAGTTTCGGCGCATGCGCAGTTGTCATGAAACAGAAAATTGCTCCAACTACACATGCGCCCCTTCGCCGGCCTCATTCCAAAGATTACAGAAGAGAAGAAGATGCCACATGTGAACTCCGCTGGACAGGATTTGCATGAAGGCGTAAGTAAAGAGTTAGGGGCGTTTGCCCGGGGTAACACCTAAGAAGGGAGTGGGGTCTATGTAGGGTAGGGGTGTAGGGTTTTTATTATTAAGGGTTTGTTTCTCCTTTAAAGGTATCTAATGTTTCTGCCAGTACAACCACCTCAGGAGGAGACTGTAACCCCATTCCACATATTAAGATAGAATCTCCTTTTATAAACTGAATAGAAGCCCACGTGTCCTTCTTGAAGATATTTAATGTACACTGGATTTTTTAAGCAATACATATTTTACATAGGTCTTTACTAGTCCTTTCCTCCCCCAAATTTATACCCTAATACCGAACAAAGCCTTTCTTGCCCTTCCTGACTGGTACTGCTTGCTGCAGCCCAGGGACGGAAGAGCGTCCCTTGATACATGTAATTTTAATATGTGCGATTTTTGGTGCAACTGACTGTTGGAAAGCCTACGGGACCTATTTTGCACCTAATCCCCTCCATCACCAAATCAAGTGGCATTGCAACAACAGGGTCAAAGCTTGCCCTGATTTAGTAAGGTTTATAGCAATTAAGCCAACGGCTGCTTCCACTGTTATATCTACTAAACTAGGTGAATACAAGCTAAATTATTATAAATATTTTTTAATTGAATGGAGCCAAGCTGCTGGTGGTACAAATAGTGGGGTTCCATGGAAGAGCAGTTGCTATGATGAATCAGAGATAGCAGATATGGGATGGCAACATGGCGTGCGGCAGTAAGATGTCTATATATATATATATATATATATATATATATATATATATATATATATATATATATATACACTTCTTCAGTGAGTATCCACACTCCAAAGCAATGCTCAATGGCGGGGTGCACGGTGATTATTTATGTATCAAAAAATCTCGTGACAGTAAGATGGCGATATATATATATATATATATATATACACTTTTGATCTACCAAATACCATTAGAAGATGCTGGAAGTTGAATGTCAACAACACTGTAAGTCAAAATTTGGCTTTGGATTTGCTCCAAACCTAGCACTTTTTGCAGGATGTAGGTGAATCATGAGTGCCTCTGCTGAATTGAATTTGGACCTTAGTCTCTAAGAAGGCATTCAATATATATTTATCGATATACTGCACATAGTAGTGATAAGTCTTATTCACTCTTGCTAAGTAATCTTCACTCTGTTTCACCAGTCATCCAAGTTGCTGCTTGAACTGAGTGGTAGGGTAATCCATGGCAGTTAAACCCTTAAAGTAATTATAAACTCACCACCGTAAAGATAGGATTAAGGTAATTGTACTATCCTCAAGCATTTCATTGCCATATAAACCCCTACCACATTCATAGTGACCTGAAACCAGCCATGTTTGTTTAGAGTCATATGGATAAGGGATGACCCTATTTTGTTAAGTGGATGGTTCAGCCCTACATGCTCAACACAGGGATATATTTACTTATATGTTAGCTTGACAGTGAGTGAAGCATGGACCCATCTAAGGCTTTTATCCACAGAAAGACACATCACCTGACTGTTTGCAATGTACAATGTACACACATTTGTATGAACCGGCCCAAGATGACCTTGTATTACACACCAAGCCATCTGCTCCTATGGAAAAAACCATAGTGAGATTGATTAGTGAGATGTAGCTCAAGGATCATGACTCCAACTGAAGCTGTACTGTATATTAAGTGAACGATATACTCCATTGTGATGAACAACCCAGTAGGTATAGCATATCGCTCAGTTGTCCCTATCTACATATTAATTGGTGGTACTGAATAGGACTGGAGTGGGTGGGATATAGGGTGGATTAAGGGTGTGCCTGGGTGTGTTCAGGAGAGACTAGGGTGCAGATACCAGAGACAATAACAATATAATGAAGGTATGGGGTGGGCTCAGTTACAAGGATAAATATCATCCTTAATACAGGTATAGGGTCTATTATTCGGAAACTCATTTTCCAGGAAGCTCCGAATTACAGAAAGGTTGTCTCCCATAGACAAAAAAAATTTTTCTCTGTAATAACAAAACAGTAACTTGATCCCAACTAAGATATAATTAATGCTTATTGGAAGCAAAACCAGCCTATTGGGTTAATTTAATGTTTATATGATTTTCTAGTAGACTTAGGGCAGAGGTCCCCAACCTTATTCACCAGTGAGCAACATTCAGATGTATAAAAAGTTGGGGAGCAACACAAGCATGAAAAATGTTCCTGGGGTGCCAAATGAGGGCTGTGATTGGCCATTTGGTAGCCCCTCTGTAGACTGGCAGCCTACTGGAGACTCTGTTGACACTACACCAGTTTTTTATGCAACAAAAACTTGCCTCCAAGCCAGAAATGAAAAAATAAGCACCTGCTTTGAGGCCACTGGGACAAAACATACAAGGGGTTGGGAAGCAACATGTTGCTCATGAGCTACTGGTTAGGGATCATTGACTTAGGGCATGAAGATCCAAATTACGGAAAGATCCATTATCTGAAACCCCCCAGGTCTCAAGCATTCTGGATAACAGGTCCCATACCTGTAATAACCAAGAGCATAACAAGCACTTCCCTCTTTATTTAAATTAATACATAATGCAGCACTACAGAATAGGCAGTTGTTTCAAAAATACTTATTATTAGGTATATTTCTAGCAAATCTGTAGCATTGTGGAGGACCCAATAGGTTTAATAACACTTAATTAGAATTCATTGTTATTTAACAGGGATTTGGTACAACCCTGGTCTGCAATATGATATTACTGATATTTACAATTACACTCTGTGCGTCAATCAGGCAAGTTTTGAAGTGGAGAAACTCCACAAAATCATGTTTATTGCATTTCACATTTATATGAACAGAGGCAGCTGCTGTACCACTGGCCGTGCCCATAATGTACATATGTGGAGGTACAGCCACATCAGAAAGTAGGGCAGGACGCTTGTGAGAGACAGGTCGAAACATTAAGAAAAGCAACAGACCCAAAGTGCTTGATGAGTATTCAGCTGGCGCAGCGAGGGGGATGTTTATTGTGTGTATGAGAAAGAGGCAGAAAAGACTGTAAAAAAAAACCTTTATGGAACAATGAGAAGGATGACTCCTCCAAAGCGAAGAGACAAATCCAGCACTGCTGGGCTGATAATCAACTGACAAAGTAACCTTGTTCTGCAGCCGAGACACTGCAAGCGTATGGCTAATTAGGAGGCTTTATGAATTTTATTGTCCCAGGTGTGTTTTTGTGTTGGAAGTTTTATTGTGTACGTTCAACAAATGGAAAGGCACATAGGGGCAAATTCACTAAGATGCGAAGTTGCGCCAGGCGAAACTTCGCCGCACTTCGCCGCACTTCGCCACACTTCGCCACAATTCGCCAGGCGTATTTTCGCCAGCGCTCCACAAATTCACTAAAATCTGAAGTTGCGCACAGGGGTAGCATAAGGTTGCGAAGTTGCGCTACCGTTGATTCGCTATATAAAGCGAAGTTACGCTAGCGAAGGCTAATTTGCATACGGCGCAAAATTCAAATTTCAATGGTGGAACACGTATCTGCACTACAAATCGCTAGAAAAGCTTCAAATCAGCAAATCAAAATTTTATTTTGCCCTACACATGTGCCCACTGTCTAGGTAAGTTGCCATGAGTCAGGAAATGTAGGGGGGAAGGAGGGGAGCCCCAAAAAAATTTTTGATCTTTTTCAGCCTATCACCCATCATGTAGAAAACACGCCAGCGTTTTTTGGGACTTAGAAAACTTAGAAAAAAATTTGACTTTTTTGGAAACAATCCCTATCTACTCTATTGCGCTTCGCCAGGTCTGAGGTGGCGAAGGAAGTCTAGCGTAAAAGGTAGCGTTCAGTACACTGTGCAAGTTAGTGAAAATTCGCCTGGCGTAAGGATGCGAAGTAACACTAGCGAAATTACGCCAGCGTTCGTTAGTGAATTTGCGCAGTACCGAAAATGCCAAACGCTAGCAAATTAACGCTAGCGTTTGGCGCTTCGGCGCTTAGTGAATTTGCGCCATAGTCTGTTAACTCTGCTGCTTCCTCCTCTTTGTTATGGCTGAGCCATAGAACACAAGGCAGCCATGTTTCACAGCCAAAATAGTCCAGACATACCTTCTAATTATTGAAAAAGTCTATGCAAAACACACCCATTATTGCCGACAGGTGCAACTACACCACACAATGACATTCATGAAAATTATGTTCTTCCCACTCTGTGGCAAAGATTTGGGGGAAGGATCTTTCCTGTTTCAATGCAATAACGCCTTCATGCACAAAGCCAAGTCCATACAGAATGGGTGTGCTGAGTTGAGAGTGGAAGACTTGCTTCAGTAGACCCCTTACCTCAACCCAACCGAACACTTGTAGGAAGAATTATAACCCTGACTCTGAGCCAGACCTCACTAATGTTGTCGTGGAGCAAATCCTATCAATATCTAGTGCAACATCTACCCAGTAAAGTACAGGTTGCTACAGGGGCAAGGCAAGGCTGACTTTATATTAATAACTGCTGCAAGGAATGGATAGCACACCCGATTTGAAAAAGCCAAAATTAATTTATTACAAAAAAGAAAACTATCTAACAGAAAAAAATACACAAAACAAAATCATAATGAGCCCAACGCGTTTCGACCTTAAGGGTCTTCATCAGGGGCACAAAAATAAACAGAAAATCAAAAAGGCAGGACATTTTACCTAGTATATTCTGATGAGGATAGTTGGCTTCCATTGATAGGCTCCTTAGTCACTATTCTCTTTAGCTGTCCTTTAGTGAAAACGACATGATTTATGGGTTATTGAGTCCTTAACATTGTCAACGATTTGTATGGTTCACGATAATAGAGGAGTGTGACATTTGCTAGTGTGTTAGTGTGAATGAGGTCAAAATGAAGTGCTATGCATTTCTATAACCTGACGGTGGTCGTGATCGTCTATGAATATATTATTGATATTTGTTTCTTGTTTTTCACTAGTGGATAACTTCAAGAATCACATTTGCCAGTAATGGACTTAATATATATAATTCTGCTTGAATTTGTGAGGCTCTGGCGCTATAGTGGAACGCATGTGCGTTCCAACTGGATTTTCAAGGGACGCTGGGCTATTCCTGTAAGTCTAGATAACCGGAAGTGACGTCAGGGGAGTGATCCGTATTTCAAAATGTTAGATGCAGAACGCACGCTATATTGGACGCATTTGCGTTCCACCAGGATACTAGGTGACGCTGCTTTACCCCCTAAGAACAGAGAGGCGAAAGTGACGTCAGACGCCAGATTCCTATAGAATGAACTCAGCATGGACTATAAAATGATACAGACAGTAAGGCTCATCCTGCCTTTTTGATTTTCTGTTTATTTTTGTGCCCCTGATGAAGACCCTTAAGGTCGAAACGCATTGGGCTCATTATGATTTTGTTTTGTGTATTTTTTTCTGTTCGATATTTTTCTTTTTTGTAATAAATTAATTTTGGCTTTTTCAAATTGGGTGTGCTATCCATTCCTTGCAGCAGTTATACATTACATGGAGACCCTTATGGAGAGTCACCTATGGATTAGCACCCTGTAATTTAATTCAAAAGGGTGTGCGCCACATTATACAAGGCCAACTACCCCAAGCTGTTGGATAAACTTAAAAAGGACTTACTCACTTGGCACACCTACCACCTCTCTTGGTTTGGCAGGATTGCTGCAGTCAAAATGACATTACTACCACGATTGTTGTATCTGTTTAGAACACTACCATTACACTTCCCTGAACAGTCCGCTCGTATCCTCCAAAAGGCAATATCAGATTTTATTTGGAGTGGTAAAAAACCTAGAATCAAGGCGGAGATCATGACTAAGCCGAAATCTATGGGGGGATTGGGGGTCCCTAACGTACACCGATACTATATAGCTAGCAGATTGGAGGCTATGATACATGTGCATGCCCCAACCAGCGAACCCTGGAAAGAAATTGAAAATCACTTTATCTATCCCCTCCAGCTAGCTCACCTTTTCTGGATTCCTAAAGCTTCCAGAAGTGCCTCCCTGAATATTCTACCCACGTCACAACAGGCTTTGGATCTCTGGGATGCGGTATCCATAAAGACAAGGTTTGAGTACTTCTAATTCCAGATTTAGGACTATTTTTCACAATACTGATTTCACGCCAGGTTGCTCTCCACTTGATTTTACTCCATGGATAGCGGCAAATTTGACTACCCTCACTGCCTTTCTGACTGACCAGACAATGCTCTCGTTTCAACAATGTAGAGAAAAACATGACATACCACACTCACAATTTTTCAGATATCTACAAATCAGACATTACGTGGAAACTGCCCTTAAGTCCGCCACAAACACTACACTAACATATTTTGAAACCATCTGTCACAACCGATCATACCCGACTCATCTAATCACCAGCCTCTATAGCAACATTGCATCAGACACCACTACTTCTCGCCAACCCTACATGACGAAATGGGAGGAGGACCTTGGTTTTCCGATTTCGGACAAAACATGGTCATGCATATGGGACATGGCCAAAAAGACATCCATTTGTGCAGTCTCTGCCGAGAGAGCATATAAGATTATATTTCAGTGGTACTATACCCCGTTACGCATCAGTAAACTCAGCGGCAATCCCGACCATGCTAACTGTTTCAGAGGCTGCGGAGAACGGGGATCATTTTTACACACCTGGTGGACGTGCACAGTTGCCCGGGAATTTTGGGGGAAGGTTGCCACTCTGCTTTCAGAGGTCCTCCATGTCAATATACAAGCCTCCCCACACACCTTCCTTCTAGGCATAAAAATCCCAGAAATACACTCGAAAAGTTCACACAAACTGTCCACGCATATTCTTACAGCAGCAAGATCTTTACTGGCAGCTAATTCGAAAAAGTCGCTAATACCGGGTGTACAGACCCTTATAACAAAAGTTAATTGGATCAGAGCAATGGAGTCCATTCGAGCCAGACTTTTGGATAGAAGTTATGAGGAGGAGCTGTAGTGGCATCTGTGGACCCGTTACTTTGAAATGCTTCGGCTGGGGACAAATATGGCGATGTGAGGCACTGCACTTGGACGGTGTAGGACACGTTGCCTTCATTTCGATGTACATCTATGGTTGAACGCACTGCTATTTCTGATACCTTTCTTCCATTTCTTTATTTTCTCTTCCCCTTTCTCTTTGTCTTTCCTTTCTCCTCCCCTCTTCCCCCTTTTATAATTGACGATACAGTCACTTTAGCTTTTTTAAGTTAATGGTTCATATGTGGAAACTACATTTATTGATCTGCTGAGTAGATACCTTCCTTGTTGTTACTTCAGCTGATGTCCTTTTGTTGCATTACGTTCTGCAGTCTATCCTGTATTGGTGAAAATCAATAAAAAATTCAAATTTTTTTAAAAAAAAAGGGTGTGCGCCTCATTTTTTGGATGACTTTATATCAATACACTTAGATCAAGAATAAGATGTTGACAGATAGAAATTTTTTTCTAGAAGAGTAGATGTTGTTATAGGGTCAAGGTTAGCAGTACCAAATTCAAATGAATCCACTTACTTTGGGAATGAGATGTTGGACAGGCAGGAGTCCACATACTTTTGGCCAGAGGAAAGTCTTTCTAGGAGAGTAGATGTTATGGTGTAAGACAGGCTCAATTTCATATTAAACCACTTGGATTTGGAATGCCTTTTGGCTGCTGGAAAGTCTTTCTAGAAGAGTCGAGGTTCTTACAGGGGCAAAGCAGGGCCTATTTCATATTAACACACTTAGTTTGGGAATGAGATGTTAGACAGACACTGTCTACATAGTGTACAAAATGTAATTTCTTAAAATGAACAGCTATTATAGGCAATTCTAAAACTTTGTCTCACTTCATAATTTCTTGAGGGTTCCTAGGGTTCTGGAAACATGACCTGGCAGTTGTGTTTCTTCTATTGTTACCTCCTCCCCATCCCACTGCAATGTTTTGGCTGTATGCAAGAGATAACTGCATTAAAGCAAGTGAGGAGTGGCAAACAACTATAAACAATAGCCCAAGTGCTGCCAATGGTTTGCCATTAGCAACTGGTCCTGCTCAAGGAGATAACCCAAGGAGAACATCTACAAGCATCTTCCAAACTGCTATCACTTGATGCTCATGCTGACTAAATATTTTCTGGTTGAAACTTCTTGTGAGGCATCACCTCAATTAATACATCTTCATCACTGTGACACATTCTCATAGTCACAACGATCTCTTAACCCAGCCATGGTAGCTAAACTACTGGACCAATTAGCCTGCTTTACACTTATATGCATGATGGGATACCAACTGCTTCATTGGTTTCTCAATACAGAGACCTGCATGAGCCTAATCACCTGCCCTTTTTACACACAATCTGGTCTGCTACCTGCTGCCCATAGTTGGACACAATGTCCTCCAATAAAATGGTTTGAGGGAACTGACCTGATTTCACATAAGCTTTTTCCACTCACTCTGGGATTAGTACCCAATCAAAAAACAACCACTTTCAGGGTATTCCACTGGTACCTGACTGGATGCAGGACTCTAGTCCAATATATTGTCTATGTACACAGTAATGGTGCAATACCCGCTTGGCTACAGGCTTCATATAAACATTATATATAGTTGAATATCTTTCAGAGTTTTAGCATATATTAATTCTAAGGCGTATCTATGTAAAACTGGTACTAAACAGAAAGGCAAGGTCACAGTTTCATGCAAATGCTCCACTAACAAGAGCTCCATAAGAGCAGCCTACACAATGCCCTGCTCTGGTTACCCATGCCAGCTCCGATATATGTGCCACTGCCCGAAATAACTATCTTTTGCCTGATCCCAAACTATCGCCACCCACGGGCTTTGTTATATACAGCCCTACCATTCCATTCAGCTCTGACCTAGAAGGAGAGACAACGGCATGTTACATGTTACCCAGACAATGGCACTTTTTATTCTCACATAGGCGACAATTGGAAACAGACATTGACACAGAAACCTAAATTCTGCCCATGACTCACTGTTCTCAGCTGCAATATTTACCGTTTTTTTCTGGGATGAAGCAGCATTATTATTCTTTTTTATTTCTCAACTTTTGATGGTATTGCTTAGGTCAGGGATGAGCAAGCTTTGAACGGCTCATAATGATTCTGTATTCATTCCAAAGGTTTACAGTTTCATTCATGTATTAGAGCTTTGCAGGCCCGTAATTGGGATTTAGAAATAGCGTGGGGGCTTTGCGTATTGCATGGAGATCTCAGACTAGGCTGATGTTTGTGAGAAATGGTACAGCCGCCCAACATATTAACACATACACAACCTACAAGTGTCCCTGTCGCTTGAGTTACCCTTTAATAAAATTAATCATGTATGTAGGAAAAGAAAGCACATTAAAATGGCACCTTTCCACCCCAATGTAATAACAGGCTCTCTTCAATAAGCGGGACATCTGGAAGTAGAACTTAACTGTTTCCTCTCTGGTTGCACAGGGGTCAAAATATCTGTTAAGTGTTTTAGGTAGCAGGGAAGCAATAAACTTAATCTCCCTTAAAACATGAAAGCTCCTAGATGTAGTAGGAACTTGTGATGCAGGAACTTCCCAACCTACCCTTTCTCAACCGGGCCCAAGGTTAAGAAGGAATATGAGAACCTGAGCTCAACTCACCACCCATGCTGATTGGATGGACCCCTAGAGAGTGTAGGGAATTACAAGGAATTCATAAGCAGGGAGAGGGCCTAGTTAGAAGTTTGACCTATGACTGGTCCCTTTAGGCAATATGTATGCTGGCCCAACCCCATGGATCCAGAGTTTTTTGGGACAACAAGCCTATCAAAAGAAACCTAAAAGCAGGTTGGGTGTTTCCCCTGCCTCACTGGGCAACATTAGCACAATTGTTGGGCTCCAGGTGACTACAGCAAAGTTTACAGAGACTGAGGACATCAGAAAAGTGATGGTAGATCAATTTCCTTAATGTAGCTCCTATGACTAAGGTCTTTCAATCTGCCTCAGGGGTCTTCAGGTTAGCAGTCTTCTTAAAATATCCATAACAACTTGAAAAATAACTGTCATAGTAGGAGGCACAAAACCAGAGAACTACCATTGGGTGCTAACTAGGTGTCCATATAATATGGTCAGTTGAGGAACTTTTAAATTCAAGCTTATTAAAGGCTTAATTACAAGTAAATAAGAAGTCTCCAGCGAGGGTCATCCCTACCAGAAATGTTATCTTGCCCTCAACTAACATGGGAACCAGACATTCTGAGGTAGGAATCAATCATGTTTAGGTGTTTGCAAGAACAAAGAAAGAAGCTCACAGATCAATCAGGATTCTGATTGGATGATCCCCTTGTATAAAGTGGGCCAAAGGACCTGGTGAGCTGGAGGATATGTTCTACTATACAAGAAGACATACTAGCATAAATCCATATTCCATAACAACCACAAAAACAGTATGCTGACTAACAGGAACATTAAGACAGAGATTGGCTGGCATATGCCTTTAGTTCTGTAACAGGAACACAAATAATGGATACCGTGAACTGAACTGTCACTTGACCAAAACACAAGCTTACATGGTGCCTCGGGGTTTCACTGAAGCATTTAAGGATAATTGAAGCATAGAACAAGCTCGTTAAACGTGGTTAAATGGTAGCACAGAGCTGGAAAGCCCTGGTGGAAACTGGAACAGCCGTATTAATGAGCTATACAGACAGGCACCTTAGCAGTGGCCGTTATATAACAGAACTGACCAACCCCACCGAAGCCGGCAGATCTGAAAAGATCTCTAGTCTTCATAATATGTTCCACTGTAGCGATTAGACTGAATTCTTGTGACGTGTAAACATAATGACTACACTAATTACCAACACTGGTTCCAGGGACTATTGACTACATTATTCTCTGCCACTATTCTTCCATGTATCGTCTCTCTTTTAAACTGTATATGTTAGAGGTTGAACCACTGGGGGGGCAATACTTTCTTGAAAAGTGCAATGCCGCCATCTTGCTTTCAATTATGAAACTCTTCTAGCAAGTATCCCAGGCCCATGCCTTTTGTTAGGTAAGGCACATACTAACCAAGAAGGCCAATTTAGCGATTTAACTTAATGGGAGGTGCACAATATATTGGCACCACCCTAGTGGTTAGACTTCTCCTTTAAGGACTTAAAGGCATACAGCTATCGGACTTCCCTATGAACCCAAAGCAATGTCATATTGTGTAAAACAGGGAACGTCTTAAAAAAAAGTTTCACAATGGTTATTGGCACATTTTTTACCTGCATTAAGGAATCCATTCCTTGAACATTCGTATTTGCTTTATAGCAGGGATTTGAGATGTAAGACAATGCAAAAAAAGCTTATCCAAAATTCTGCTGCTTGGAATTCCTGTGGCTAATTTAGCAATGAGAGTGAAAGGGATAAGGCGGTTTGCTGAGGCCAAGCAAATGCAAGTATAGAATCTTTAAACCACATGAATGTGTGAAAATTGAATCTCGTGCTTGTAACAGCACTTTCAATGTAGTTTTCAAGCCTTTGTTACTCTTCCCTTGACAATAAGAGAATAATACTAATGGCGAGAATGGCAGTAGTTAATAAGCAAGAAGAGAACATTAAACCATTCTTGTCCAGCAAAGGGCAATACATGGACAGCACAACAGTTAATAATACTCTGCAGGTCAGCAAAGTTATAAACAAAATAATATCTGTGAGCCTTAAGCCTCATGGTGCCGCCTGCTCATGTATCTGTGCCACCAAATACTCCAAGATGTTAGTATTATGACAACAATATGGGGAATGTGAGATGGGAAGAGGAGAGGAAAAAAGCTTAAAATCTGGCCATGACATAGATAGCCTTCTGCAGCACGAGGCCTAAAAAGCAGCTGTGAATCTAGGCCAGAGTGGCCAAAAGCAGCCACCTCACGTTCAGCAGTCAGATCAGTGACTCACGGTTAAATAAGATATTATGGAGCACTGATAGAAAATAACTATTCAATGAGATTGGCGTTTCTCTTCCGGTCGATTAGATGGAAAGCAAGCCATCGATTTGCGAGTTATAGCTGCCACTTATGACGACAGACTCTCCATTACCCTAAGTAGCACCTTGCTGATAAGAATTAAAGTTGCCTCTCCTTGTATAGCACATACACTGAATTTTAGGGCCTAGCAATAAAGAAGTGCTTGAGGATGAGGGACTGTAACTAAAGACAGGCTGTAAGAAGAATTTCACACAGTGCAGTAGAACCAGGCTTTTGTAAGATCTGAGGGCTCATCTACATGGGGTCGCACAGGGCGCAGAGTGCAACATGTTTTGTTCTTTGCACCCTGCCCAGTATCAGAGACTTGGAGAGAATACATGAATACAGTGTTACCTGCCTTCAGCAACACTGTATTCATGAGGCTGCTGGGCAGGAGGTGAAACATGAGTCTCGGCTTGGAAGCCTTCTAGCTTGTGTGTCATCCAGAATGTACTCACAGGAGAAAGCTATTTAATCTTGTCCTTATAAGAAGGTCTATTTCTTTGGTATGAAGATCAGGTGAATTGGCCAACAAAAGGGTCTCTAATCTGGGTTATTCAGACCACACAGACTCCCTGACCCACAGCACCAACAGAAGTGAATCATCTCTCGGCTGTACCAGGTTCCACCTAAACTGCGTTTACTTTAAACAAAATTCTTTTCTATTCAACATACTTGAGAAATTAGTGTGCTTGGCAATTCAAAAGGGTTAAAGCAGGGGTGCCCAAAAGTTACATCGGGATCTACCAGTAGACCTTTAGTAGATCTAAAGACACTGTCAACAAACAGCTTGTCTAAATCACCCTCATATTTCATTCTTTTCATTCTGATATTATATCATTCAGGCATATATGTTAAGGTTAAATAAGAAATAGTTGTTTGTTAAATATTCATTTTCTCAGACATAAATCATTTATATCAAAGGTATAAATCAATATTTAAGTAATATTTTCCATGGAGCAGAATGCTAACACAGGTTTTATGGCTGTAGATCACAATGGGAAATTATGACTACAAGTAGTAGTAAAGTATGGTAGGCACTGGACCTACGTGCAATACTGTGTTTTCTCTTTCTCCCTCTTCCTTGGTTTGATCAGATTCTGTATTATTCAGTCTTGTTCTTTTAAATAAATATGTGTTCCCTGTAACCAGGGCAACCGCCCAGCAGTTGCCATTTACTGGTCTAATGCAGTCCTAGTAATAAATCAAAATACAAAAGCCAAAACTCTATGTTATATATGCAGGCAATGTACTTGGCTGGCTGATTGTCTACAGAGAGCAACAGGCTGCACGTACCAGGATTACAAAATCGAAGAAAAAATTACCCCCCTCCCACCCCCACGGGAAAAAGAAAAGGAAAAACAAACTAGTTTATTTGCCAACATAAAATACCCCAGTGTCAACCAATCAAAAGGCAATAACAACATATGGTTTTGATAGTTATTATGCTTTAATATAGGGCCCAGCAGTTAATTTATGGATCAGAGGGGTCCGGGGGGTCTATAAGGGCAGCAGAGAGGGCCAATACGCTAGCGCAGAGAGTCTAACTGCGCTCTCTGCACTAGAAGAGCCAAATTTCTGCTCTTAAAGTACCAGGAGCGGCATTTTTGCAGCCCCTGGTACCCAGTGAGGCACTGCCATCTGAGGCGACAGCCTTAACTCGCCTCATTGGCGTTGGCGAAGCGCCCCTGATCCCCAGTACTCTGGGCCAAATGCTGAAAATTGGAGGAGAGCCAAAGCAAAGCAAAAGGATGGCCAGAATAAATTATTATGAATAATACTTCTCCTTAATTCTGGGTGGGAAAAGGACATGGTACAAAGTGTGAAAATTCCTCTAATATCTGAAAAACCTAACACCAATGGTTCAATGGCCAGTGCAGCTGGAGTTGTATGAAGGGCACCACCATTGGACTGCAGTTCACTGTGGTGGAATGATAATTGGCGTTTCACCATCTTGAAGTCTGCTGGAAAATATTGGGTTTGGAAGAACACTACTTGCCTAAAGGTATAATGCCAGTGGTAAGGACTGGTGGAAGAGGAATAATGATCTAGAGCTGCTGGACTGGGGTCTTTGGTTCCACTGAAAGGGAAGCTAAACACAACATTGTACAAAGACATTCTTGATAATTCCTTGCTTCCTATATTGTAGGGGGAGGGGCCCACAATCACCACCCCCTTTCACCCTTATTTAAATTGGTTTCTGAATGTGACACAATAGGCTTGATAAAGGACCCGGAGGGGTCCGAAACGTTGCCCCTTTGTGATGTATATTTTGGGCTTCAAATAAATCACCGTTTGGACACAATTGCAACAAGTGTTTTCTTGGGATTGGGTTAAGCTCTCCATGTTCGTGCATTGCTTCCTATTTTGTGGCAACAGTTTGGGGTTTCAGCCCAATGATGTCCCCATGCACAAAGCCAGGTCCATACAGAATGGTTTTGGATAAGATTGCAGTGACAGAACCTGGAGGCCTGACATCAACCCATATGAACAAATATAGGATGAATTGGAATCATGACTGGGAGACAGGCCTGGTCCCCCACATCAGTGTCCAAGTTCTTATGTATAAATAGAAGCAAATCAAAAATGGCGGAACACCACCATTCAGTGAAAGCCTTCTCAAAAGGTTAGGGGCTGTTATAGCATCAACTTCATAATAATCCCCTTGGTTTGAGAATGAAATATTGGACAGGCAGGGGCCCTGACACTTGTGGATACAAAAAGTATATTAGAAAGGTGCCTAGAATCATGTTGACAGAAGGGCCATTTTGGAGAGTTGAATTCTGCAACTAGTTTGTTACTTTGAGATAAACAAAGAAAACAAGTCATGCCGTGAGTGAAAACAGAACGGAAGCAATTACATTCTTAAGCCATGAACATATACACTATATCTTCTCTCTGCACACTAGTCGCTTCCACACCTGCCAACAGTGGACAGGAAGAAAACATGGTGGCATGATTCCCACTGAGAACAACCCTCTACTCTTTATCCATGTCAACAGGAGAAGCTTGAGCTACCACAGCTCACTTGGGAGACGTCAGCTAAGCCAGACCAAGCACAGAATCTAACAGTGTTTGCATTTATCCAATGTTTGTCTCCAGGATCAAACACAAGTTGGTTCTTGCCGTAGGAAAGTCTGGGAATGGTAAGGTGTCTGCAAAATGAAGCATTAATGGGTCTATTGTGTGAGTGTTTATTTTCTTCCTCAAACTCCCTATGAAAAATTCACTTTTCCTGCTGTTAAACAAGTGGAAAGTGAAACGGAAAGGGTACACTGGTGTTTTTGTTTAGGTCTGTGCCATGGTGGATATTTGTGTATCTTTCCAGCTCGTTTTGAGCAATGCTTTGCCGTTGTAAAGTTCATGTAATGTTTATACACACCCCTGTATTCCTATAAAATCCCAGCTCTGGAAAGTCTCCAGATGGCCATTCAGGTTGGCTGAGAAGTCAGGATTTCCAGCAGCTTTTGAGCAATGGGGAGGTAGCAGGTAGGACGGATGTTGGTGTCACTGTGGACACATGAGAAGGACACACTGACGTTTGTTACTGGAAAGGAATTGCAAAAGCCAAAATTCCAGAGTCTAAGGAAATGATGCCAGGGGGCAAAGATGAAAAGCGGGACCTTTACATTCACACCAAAGGCACAATATAATATAGTCCAAAGTCCTGCTTCTTCTCCTGCACGGGAATTCATACAATATACTCAGTATCTTGTGGAAAATGTACTGTAAAAGCCTGTGTTTAGTGCATTAAGGATCTTCCCACCAGCAACCCCTCTTTCTTTAGAAACACTTATGGCAAATGCACCATACGGGGCTGTTCTGAACATTTCACTTTATATACGTACACTTCTTGGAAATGCACCATGCAGGCCTGTGCTGAAAACTCTACAGACCCACATCAGAGGGACCACAACATCAACATTCCTCCTTCAAATAAATATTATTATTATTATCATTTTTATTATGGAAAATGCACCATGCAAGGTTGTGCACTCCCCTCCTTTTGGGGTATCCCAGCATCCTCAGTCACTGCAAGATAGAAACATTAAGAAGCCCTGAGCAAGGTGCAAAGTTTTTGAACTTGACTCCGGAGGTTGCACCTTAAGGTGCAGTGAGTTGTGGCTCACGATACATGAAGCATGGTCTATGTTCACTGTGTTGCACTAAGTGAACAATACAAGGGAACGGTTCCTTGCTTGCCAGTGGTGCAAAAGGAAGGGGGCATATGGGTATCTTAAGGTGGACATACATAAACAAGTGGATATTTTCCCGATACTGGGTTGATCAGATTGTTGGATAGTTTTAGGGAACCTCCGATGGGCCTCCCTGATCAATATCTGTTCTTTGATGTGGTCCTCGTTCTGACCACCCGTATACGTCTTGTTGTGATCAGATCGTTAGGACCTAGGGCCCACAATCAGATCAGCCCGATATCGCTTCCTGAAGGTGGGCATATCGGGGAGCGATCCTCTCTTCTGGCCACGTCGCCAAAAGAGGGGATCTCCCAGTGTATGGCCACCTTAAGAAAGGCCTCTGTCACCTACCCCAGGGCTGCCAGACATAAAACATTGAAGCAGAGGAGGGTGCAGAACCTCCCGCTGGATTCGGCAGACACAACACACCTCGGCAGCCTTTTATCTGCTCTGGGGCTGCACTTTGTCACAGGCTGCAGTGTTTGTTCTTTTGCATGACGGCACTTTGCATATGCAGGTATTGCTTCTCCTTAACCCAGCACACCACCCATCTGCTCCATGTCCTCCAAAGCCAAGGTTTATAGCTACAGTTATACCTGATCATCAGTGAGGCAGAGAATAAACACATACACTGGCCTCTATTTCCATTGAGAGGCACCGTGATTATTAGATGGGAAGGCAAACAGAACACATTAAAGGGAAAAAATAGAGATATAAGCAAAGCAACAGAAAAGTACAGAAAATTGTTTATCTTTGATTCAGAGAAAGCAATACACCAAGTTGGCATAAAAGAGAATAGTACCCAATCAACAATTACTTTTGATCAGGCTACTGCAAAAGCAGAGATCTGATTGGCTGCTGTTGGTAACTGCACTGACGCAGTTTAGCACCCGTGTTATTAAATCTGTCGGCACGGAAAAGTCAGTCTAGCAAAATGAACGGACAAATCTACGGCCCCTATCATATTCAATTCACATACAAGGTCATAACAGCTTATAATACACAATAGCCATGAATATCTTGTAAATGATATCCTTATAAACGGTGACTAGTGATGTCATCAGTTATGAACGGTGAGAAGTGATGTCATTTTTGTCACATGACTCACTAAAACTTGTCTATTATAATAAATAAATTACCCCTTGTTGCAAAATATAAGGATATTAGAAGTAACCTCAGAGTTCCATTACCTGTATGGTGATGAAACTCCTCCGTGACTTATAATATCCTTATATTTTACACTAGGGGGTACTTTATTCACTATATTATGTTGGGGAGCAGTTAGGCTCTAAATAAAGGTTCACAGACTTGCCAACAAACATCTGGAAGAAGGCAAAACTGATGTCCACTTACATAACCGAGGCATATGCTTCTACTGCTCCACTCCCTTTGCTTTTTTTTGGGGCCCTTTCTATGGTGTGTTCCTGGCATCCTAGCAAGCCTCAGGCTCCACATAAAGTCTTATGTAAAAAACTTCCCGCAAAAGGAGGGCGAGTGTAACAATTTCACTCTTACAGAGAATGTATTTATTAATCCGGCATGGGACGAGGGTCGACAAAGCAACCAAAAAACATATTAACAACTGTTTATGTTGCTTGTATGGATTATTAAAGGAGACATATAGGATAAATGAAAAAAACCCTAATTGTGTAGGCAATTCTAAGTAATATATGGTGTTACTTTTACATGGTGCTAAAAATTATTATCTTTAAAAATAGCCCCTTTATTAGAGCTCCCTATAGATGTTCTCTGGTCCCTGTCTGTGTTTCAAATGAGGGGTGGGCGTACCCTAACCAGAAGCTTAGTAGGAGGGGGACAGCCAATCACAGCTCTGCAGTCACACAAGCACAGACAGGCTTCATGTCCTGCTAGTTGCTGATTGGTTCCTGTCCTACAGTGCAGTGAGCTGAGAGCCGCCGGCTCCCCTACACAGCCTGGGAATTCAGGGAGCAGGAAGTGGAAGAGGAGGGAGGGATTATTAGGGTTTTTGTAGAAATATTCAATAAATCAGCCTGAAACACTACTTTTTTAAGCACAATTCTTCTATATCTAAATGAGTATAATGCACTGGTACATTCTTATTTTTTACACAATATGTCTCCTTTAACTGATGGTATTTCACCCAATACTAAAGCTACCTCATTTTGGATGACAAGCCCTGCCGTATAGCCTATCTAAGATTTTATCCAGGCGCCCTTTCTTTCTTGCTTGTTTAAAGCAGGGTACATCCCTGCGCTCTGTTCCGTTTCCATTCATTCTGTTGCAATACATCAGAGAAATCATTTTATGTACTTGCAATATTGTTTTTGCTTAATATTTCAACATACATGTTGACTCATGTTTTTCTCCAAAATTGAGAAAGCTACAATATACTGAATACAGGTATGGACCTGTTATCCAGAATGCTCGAGACTTGGGGTTTTCCAGATAACAGATCTTTCTGTAATTTGGATCTTCATACATTAAGGGGCAGATTCATTGAGGGTCGAATAGTAAACTTGTATTTTCAATTTTTTTTTGGTCTAAACTCTCAAATTCTAATTGTGAATTATCCAAACTCAATTCGATTTTCATTTCGAGATTTATAAAACGTATACCCTGGGAATAATAGGAATTTGACTATTCGCCACCTCTAAACTAGTCGAGTTCGTGTATAAGTCAATGGGAGAGGTCCAGTGACCAATTTGAAGATATTATTTGCCTTCCGGATATTTGAGTTTTTTACAGAGAAAATGTTACTGTTTTATTATTACAGAGAAAAAGGAAATCCTTTTTAAAAAATTGGATTATTTTGATAAAAGGAAGTGTATGGGAGACAACCTTCTCACAATTTGGAACTTTTTGGATAATGAGTTTGCGGATCACGGGATCCCATACCTGTACCTGTATTGTATACAAAACACCTCAGCTGAGACAAGCAGTGTGGCTTCTGTAGACTTCTAGATCAGAGGTCTTTAGGCTTTTATGATATAGGCCTCTTTTTTACAGTTCTGCATTTGGTTGGGACCCACTTAAGTCGTGCCAAGTGTATAAATATACAGTATGGCCAGTAACTGCCATGGATAATTAAAACATTAAATAAGCAAAGAGCCATTAGCTGTCCCAGTTTGAATTTCAGGTGGAGTCCCCTTTCCTCTGCTTTGGGCTTTGCTAGGGAGCCAGTCCAATAAGATGGGAACCCATGCTCTAGACCAGTGATCCCCAACCAGTAGCTTGTGTGTGAGCAACATGTTGCTCTCCAACCCCTTGGATGTTGCTTTCCGTGTTCTCAAAGCAGATGCTAATTTTTGAATGCCAGGCTTGGATTGGAAGCATGTTTTGGTTGCATAAAAACTAAGTATAGTGCCAATTAGAGCCTCTTGTAGGCTGCCAGGTGATTTAGGGGCAAACAAGTAGCCAATCACAGCCCTTATTTGGCACCCCACGGGACGTTTTCATGCTTGCGTTGCTCCCCAACTCTTTTTACATTTGAATGTGGCTCACGGGTAAAAAAAGGTTGGGAACCCATGCTCTGGAAATTGCATCCTACAAAAAAAAACATTGAGCAGCGCAGATTGGTGTATCTATTTCAGATTTATAGTGCATGTACGAATATCCTGCAGCTGCATGTTCTCAACCCTCTTATTCCTAAAAATACAAATAGTCCTTGCCAGTATATATGACATATTTTCCATGTAAGAGAAACCAGAATGGAAGTAGGCTCTCAGAGGTCAATTATCCCCTGTAATTATTAAGGCACACTAAATTGATACCATCTCTGGTACAAGTCCTGGGAAATGGAAGCAGGCGTGTGTACACCATTTCCAAGTAAAAAGGATGCTAACAGCATAGAATTATTGCACTGTTTACTGAGAACGGCCTCGGCACACATGGGACCATCACCCGACCCACTACAAATAATAACAATATAAGGGACATACTAAAGGCTGAACCAACATCCCAATAAATTGTATTGCAAAGTCTTCATAGGAGTTTTCTCTGATATCTTTATAATACACAAGCCATGAATAAACTGTGATCCCTATAAATTACATTTAGTGATGTCATCATGTTCTACTTGGTACCTTTTATACTGATGAGTGTTGGCCCATCTCTACCGGCATCATCCTTAGCATTTGGATTTTGTGCCTTCTCTAGCAGCAATATCCAGAGGCGGATTTACATAACGGACTCCCCATAGGCCCGCTGCTGTTTGCCGCCCTGTACCGTCCCTTTTATTAGCGCAAGCTTTCATCATCGGGATCGAATCAATGGAGATTGGCGCACTGGAAATTTAAAAAACGATCGTATTTCCTGCGCATCCCCAGTGTTTCTGAACCAATGTGGGTGTGGTTGGGCAGCATGCTGCCCCCTAAAATCCTGCTGCCTTAGGCCTCCAAAAATCTGGGCCTGGCAATATCTACACCAACAGGTGAGACAGACCCACTCTCAAAGCCCACAGTCATTGTGGATATGGAAGAGTCTACGGGGCTTATTTATAAACTGATTGGTTGCTATGGGTAACTGTTCATGGGCATTTTTGCCTTATCTTAAAAAATAAATAAGACCCCATGTTTATAGTTTACTTCCCAACCTCTTACATTTAAAACATGTCCTGACCTACCTAAAATACTGCCTACTTTTTTGGTGAGATATGGTATAAGTCTACGTATGACTGCGTACATTTGGTGGGTACATGTCACTGATTGACCCTGGGATTAAAGGAGAAGGAAAGGCTAAAACTAAGTAAGCTTTATCAGAAAGGTCTATATAAATACACCAGTAAATCCTCAAAGTAGTGCGTCTCTGAGTCCTCTGTCAAAATAAACACAGGATTTCTTTCCTTCTATTGTGTACTCATGGGCTTCTGTATCTGACTTCCTGTCTTCAGCTTAAACTTCCAGGGCTAGGGCTTGAGCATGCTCAGTTTGCTCCTCTCCCTCCTTCCCTCCCTGCTGTAATCTGAGCCCAGAGCTATGAGTGAACAGGAAGAGACTCAGGTAGGAATGATGTCACACCAAGCTAATATGGCAGCTGCTTTCCTAAACAAACAGAGAGCTTCTAGAGTGGTTTACTCAGGTATGGTAAAGCATTCTGCAGAATAAATATAGTCTTATAGCTTGCACTATTGTGGCTAATCTGTTGGCAATAAACTGCTTTGGTAGCTTTCTTTCTCCTTCAAATACTAATTTTTTAATTTAGGACTAGTGCAGCCTAGATAGCCATCTAGTTATGACAGGGATGAGTGGACAGCCCTAATTAATAGCTTACTGCCCCAGGCACTAAGTCTCAATGGAAGCTTGGCACAAGGTGCTAGAATCTACTTCCGTGTGGGTCGGAATGTAAACACAGGACAGACGTGACACATGTCAGCATCAGGAGAAAGCAAACAGCATCTGCACAGCGACGCGTAGGTTTCTATCCTGACTGTAATTAAATTCACATTTCACCTAATTACCTACTTTCACAAACAGGGGCCCAATCCCTCTGGACATATGTCAGTATAACCCATAGAAAGAGATGGAACAGCTGTTTCCGAGATGCCCTGTTTATATAATGTTCGTGGCCCTTATAACTCCTGTACTTGCGCCTGACCCCTGACACCTCAAGCGTCTGAACTTCGTGTTTAATTTTAAATATTTTTATCTATGAAGTTATTACAAGTTTAATGACATAATGAGATGCCGCCAGGGAAGGATCAGAGAAGTTCAGTGGGTTCATGAATTTCTGAAAGATCTGCAGTTTTATTATGTAGAAAAATTCCTTAACATTTTAAGAACAGCGAGGTCACAATGATATCAAAGGCTGTACCCTCCTTATGTAACTGGCCTGCTTGGGTGAAAACAATCACCCATACAAGTTTATGGTGTATCACAAGTGATTAAGGAGGGTGATGCTCCATGAAGAAAGTATTTATAAATCAGAAGTAACTTGAGCTTCTTCACTAAGGAACTTGGCACAAATCTTCTCCTCCCTTCACCATTCCCTCCACCTCCCTTCCTCCTCCATTCCTTCATTAACCTATGGGGTAGGAAGGCGCTACATACAGATCTAAAAGGTAAACTCCAGTAGATTTGCCTACAACTGCACCACCTCTTGTACACACGATACACAAAAGCTGTGGGACAAGTTTTAGTTGAGACCATCAAAACACTATTACACTGTCCATTGCAAGACCCTTTATCAAATGTTTATTTGTGGGAGATCACAAGCTGCTGTACACGGCTCCAGAAAATAAGCCTCATGGGACATACCTACAGTTGCACCTTCTCTTCTACATGGGAGTCAGCAGTAGGGTATGCTAAACATTTAAGGGTCCTAGCCTTAGCAGAGACTACTGAAACTCTCTTGCTTGGCCAATAAAAGACCCCTTACAAAATGTTGATGGCTTGGAGATCACAAGCTGCTGCACATTTGCTTGTGATCGGAACTTATAAGCACCCTTGGACATTTCTACAACTATACTCTCTCTTGTTCAAATGATAAAGCAGTAGAAGTTGGGGCATTAGAAGGGCATTGGGTCTGGTATTAGCAGGAACCACTGGAAAGCTGTTGCTAGGTACATTGCAAGACCCCTTACCAAATGCTGCCTTCTGGGACATCAATGGTGAGCGAATTACTCTTCTGCTGCAAAGTACTATTTTGCTTCCAGGGCAAGTATAAAGGGAGGACAACAAATGCACATCTAAAAAGAAATTGCAGAGGTTAAGATCTAGGAGGGTCATGTATATAATAGTGCAAACTTTGCTTTAGGTCTAGCAACCGATACCATGACCCCTAGTTCTAATTATGAAGGACACCATCATCAAGCACTAAGATACTCACTCTGACCTTTAGATGTCAAACAACATAGAATATGAACTCCAACTCTGGGTTGTTGTACCTTTGCAATGTTTGATCTATTAGAGACTATAAATACACCGGAGAACAGATTCTAACATCACTGTCCCTTGATGTCACTGACGCTGATCATGGTCAACTGTTCCCAAGCAGTCAGCCCTTACAGGCTCCAGGCTTGTTCTCTAAGGATACACCTCTATATATTCACTTTGTGCTTAACAAAAGTAATAATGAGAGATGAAGGTACTCGTTAATTACTATAAAAAAGTTCATTGTTCTATGTCAGATATCTGTCAATATTTTTGCAGGTTATATATCTCATTAATATGGACTCTGCTTACTTACCAGTGACTCTGTAGGATGACCAAGAAAATAATGACTAAATCCAGACTGTAGCACCCATTGTACGGAGACCCCGAACAGCCTAGTGATAGTGTGAGCCTGGTACTCCCATCTTGCAACCGCCAGAGATGTTACAATTATACTAAGTAACAAGAGATCCAAAGACCAGTTTGCAAGTCAATGAAAGATATGGTGGGACATTGTAGACTGGGCCAACAACAGGAAAGCAAAGCTGTAAATGATAAGGATATTAGAAGAGGGGTTGTTCTGTGACCATATAAAGGCACAAGGCTGCAGGCTGAGTTATACAGGGAACTCTGAGTATCACTCATGTATTATAAGGGATAATGTACCCCCTACTGTAAATGATAAGGATATTAGAAATCACTGAGGGGTTGTTCTGTGACCATATAAAGACACAAGGCTGCAGGCTGAGTTATACAGGGAACTCTGAGTATCACGCATGTATTATAAGGGATAATGTACCCCCTACTGTAAATGATAAGGATATTAGAAGTCACTGAGGGGTTGTTCTGTGACCATATAAAGACACAAGGCTGCAGGCTGAGTTATACAGGGAACTCTGAGTATCACTCATGTATTATAAGGGATAATGTACCCCCTACTGTAAATGATAAGGATATTAGAAGTCACTGAGGGGTTCTATGACCATATAAAGGCACAAGGCTGTAGTCTGAGTTATACAGGGAACTCTGAGTATCACTCACATATTATAAGGGATAATGTACCCCCTACTGTAAATTATAAGGATATTAGGGGATATGTGACCATATAAAGGCACAAGGTTGCAGGCTGAGTTATACAGGGAACTCTGAGTATCACTCATGTATTATAAGGGATAATGTAACCCCTACTGTAAATTATAAGGATATTAGAAGTCACTGAGGGGTTGTTCTGTGATCATATAAAGGCACAAGGCTACAGGCTGAGTTATACAGGGAACTCTGAGTATCACTCATGTATTATAAGGGATAATGTACCCCCTACTGTAAATTATAAGGATATTAGGGGATATGTGACCATATAAAGGCACAAGGTTGCAGGCTGAGTTATACAGGGAACTCTGAGTATCACTCATGTATTATAAGGGATAATGTAACCCCTACTGTAAATGATAAGGATATTAGAAGTAACTGAGGGGTTGTTCTGTGACCATATAAAGGCACAAGGCTGCAGGCTGCATTATACAGGGAACTCTGAGTATCACTCATGTATTATAAGGGATAATGTACCCCCTACTGTAAATGATAAGGATATTAGAAGTAACTGAGGGGTTGTTCTGTGACCATATAAAGGCACAAGGCTGCAGGCTGCATTATACAGGGAACTCTGAGTATATGAGGATATTAGAATTCCCTTTGGAGTTCCATGACTGTGTAACGGCACTCAGAACAACTATGGAACTCTTCGGGGACTAATATTTTACAACTGTAGTTATGTTATACCCTAATATAATTTACTGTACTTTGTACTAATCTTGATTATAGTCAATGATTAGAAGTAATTTATGGTTTCCCCTTTCTTTATTGTCCCATGCGATTGCTCCAAGTTCCTCTGAATGTTATTGTATGGAATTCAGCTATATCAATCTATATCAATATGACAACCTGAATCATTTATACTGTATTCCTCAGTCACAATCTGTACATTCCATCCTTTTTATCACAGTTTGCCATCCGATGTGTCATATTATAGCACTCAGCTCATACACAGCCTATAAGACTATTATCACTGACATGTTAACAGTTCAGCTTTCACATGATTTTTTACATCACATCCACCTTCCTATTTATCTACTGCTCATAGTAACTAAGGTCTATTATGATTCATTTTTCAATAACATACAGTTCCTCCACTTGCAAAATATTCTATGACCTGCTTTATTGGCACAGTCCATATCTGACTCAACACAGGCACTTAGTTAGCCCAAAGTGGCACCTTGATGGCTTTTAATTTGTCTTTTTCCATTGAATGCTTTCTATTGGCTGTGACAAGGGCTTAAAACCATCATGTAAAGGTGGCCATAAATGCAGGGCTGTATTTATATATAGGGCCTGTGCCTAGGGCGACAGGTTTTGGTGCCTATAAATAATTTTTTTGAAATTAAAAAAAAAAAACGCCCAGCCTCTTCCACGGAAATTGGAAATCCAGTGAAAAAGATGGGGAGGTGAGGGGTAGGGGGCCCGTCTGGTTTGCGGAAGTGATGCCATGCGTCACTTCAGCAACATCCTTGCGTTTGATGTCACACGCAAGATGCAATGATATCAAATGCACAACATAGGGGGCCTAGGGCAGCATCGGGCATAATACAGTCCTGCATATATGGGCAAATAAACGCTGCCAAAAGACCAAGTCGGCAGCTTATTGGCCAGTGTATGGGGCCCTGCGATGGATTTCCTCGACCTGATGTTATTTTAAAATGCTTCAGATCAAGGACTGTATTGGTTCACTGATGTGGTCCTCGCTCTGACCACCTGCATTCCCAGCAGGGGCGTAACTATAGAGGAAGCAGACCCTGCGGCTGCAGGGGGGCCCAGGAGGTATAGGGGCCCCACGAGGCCCTAATTCATATACAATTTCAATAAATATTGAGAAACAAGTCAACCTCTAAACATTTTGGGGGCCTGAAAAATAATTTGCTGTGGGGCCCAGTAATATCTAGTTACACCACTGATTCCCAGCGTTGTAATCTAATTGTTGGGCCATAGGGCCCACGATCCTCTCCTCTCCAAATGAGTGGATCTGCCCATGCATGACCACCTTATCAGTGAGCAGGATTAACCCTTAGCGGCACATGATGAGAGGTAATCACCAATGCTTTGCATTGCAAAAAGTTGCACAATCATTGCGGTTGAACCACTTTAAGTTGGCTACACATTGGCTGTTGATTGGGCCCTTTAATGCCAAGTCTGTGACTTTTCTGACCATGTATGGGCTCTTTCCAATAGGTTCCCCTGACAGATACAGATATATGGCCAATTTTCAGGCAGGTTTGAAAATCCCATTGGGTGAGGATGGCTGGGTGCGGATCGTTGATTTGGTCCTCTCTGGGTGGACTTGGAAAGATCTTTATGGGCAGCTTGTTAACTTTTAGGAAGCAATTAGAGCAAATAAGGGCGCCTAATGGATTCATCTTTTCTGAAATATAACTCAAACACAATATGGACCTATTTAATCCTGAAGGCCTTCGAGTTGTGACATTAAGGCAGTCCTCTACATTCATTACCGTACAGCTAATCTCGCTCCCTCACAACAGGTTCTCCGTCCAACGGCAAAAGTCACAGAACACAAAACCCAATATGTGGTGAGATAATGGAATAAAGAACCTGACAAAACTGTGCCAACATTGGCGTATAAACAACACCGACCTAATAATAAGGTCTCCGCTTGACTGAGCATGGACCTAGCACACAGATTGCACAGCCTGCTCCCATACAATATGCCAGGCACCTTGAAAGGGCTTTATCTCTATTTAACGATTTGAATTTAAATGCAATTAAAAATTAAAGGAAAGAGCAAACACAAGGCTGGTGATAATTTGGGAGCTGCAACATGTGTAAGTACAGTGTGTTGTCTTTTATTGCAAAACACATTCTGTAAATGAGTGTGTGTTTTGCGCTGCCGCTATCTCTTGGATTATACTGTTACATGCAATGGGCCGTGTTGCAATGAATTCAGGCTTGAATTAGCTTTTGCATAAAAGTGTAGTCAGTGATTAAACAGAAGGCTGAATTAACCCTATTTGTACCCTTCTCGAGTTAAATTCTAGAGATTAAAGTGTCGTTTTTGCAGGATATAATTTGCCTGCAACTGCTTGGTTCCCTGTGGTTATCTGGGCAAGGTGGGATCTAGGGGTAGACCTGTCTAGCGATGATAAGGAGAGGTCCTATGGATTGTGTTGTGCCTAGTGGTTACTTTAGTAGGCAGCTAACTTTATTCAATGATTTATTTCATTATGCCGAATGATAAACTTGGGCAAACATGGTGGGTTTTGATTGAATGATATTAATTGCACGTTTGAATAATTCTGACTCCCATTTCAATACTCTAATAGATGGGACATTGATCAAACCCACTTTTAGGCAAACAAATGCTCGCTCACCTTATTCATGGCTGTTATGTTAAAATTTATACAAGCGTGTGTGTATTTTAAGGTTTGAAGAAATAAAGTGTGTTTTAAAAACCTTATTCCCAGCAGTGAGACCCCTTTCTTAGCAATTCTCCATTTTCTTTGAAGGCCCTTTCTTTTCTGGGATCTAGGGGTAGGCAGAAGAAGCAGCTGATTAGGGTGCAAGCAGGGGGGCAGTCCTAACCCTCTTTTATTAGGGTGTTGAGTGGGGGAGCTAACGAGTAGCAACTGGAAGAAGAACTGTTGGGCAAGCCGATGGCAGGCAAGCAAGGCATGTGGGAAAACAAAAGTGGTGTAAGAGGTACTTCCTTGGGTGCTTGCAGCTCTTGGCCTGGCTCTGCAATATGGTAGGTACCGAACATTTATAGAAGTTAAGGACAACTGTAAGAACTACTACGAACAGCCCAAGACTCATAAAGCAAAGATTTTGGTCCTTTCAGCACTAGATCCTCAAGGCCTCTTGCTGTCAGCCAGACAAGACAATATCTGGACCCTAGTTGCATTTATAGAGGACCCACTGCAGTAATCTTTATTCCATTATTTATTTGAATGGGGCCTCAACATTTTAGGTGGTTGCCTTGAGGCCTACTGTGGGGTGAAGCATCTCTCGGCATCACTGGCTGCCTGGAAGGGGCATATTAGGGTATTTATCCAGCTAGCTGAAAGCCGGTGCACTCCTCTTTCTTCTCCAGACATAGCCAAAAGAATTACATCGCTTTGTTTTATGAGACATTGAATCTGATCTAAAACTTATATCTAGAAGCCTTGCCATAAAGTAAGACAGGACTGTTGCTGTTTGCAGGAGAGGAAAAAGAAAGATATGTATCGGGAAATACTCTACTCTTTCATACTGTAGAGTGGGAGTTATACTACCACCCACGGGTGTTCCAAATTGGGTTTGCCATATCGTGCAATTGTATGTGCACATGGCAGCTCAAGGGTTAAAGTATTTCATTCTGACACCACTGTCAAGATCAGTCTTTTTCTGCTTTTCAATGCATCCGCTTCTGTAGTTTCAGACCCACAGGGTAGAATGTAATCGGTGAACATTTCGGTTGGGGACGCACCGATACACCTAGGCCCTGATTTAAAAGGGATCCTGTCATCGGAAAACATGTTTTTTTCAAAACACATCAGTTAATAGTGCTACTCCAGCAGAATTCTGCACTGAAATCCATTTCTCCAAAGAACAAACAGATTTTTTTATATTCAATTTTGAAATCTTACATAGGGCTAGACATTTTGTCAATTTCCCAGCTGCCCCTGGTCATGTGCCCCTGGTCTCAATGTAACTGAAGGAGTCTCAGTGGGACCTGGATTTTACTATTGAGTGCTGTTCTTAGATCTACCAGGCAGCTGTTATCTTGTGTTAGAGAGCTGTAATCTGGTTACCTTCCCATTGTTCTTTTGTTTGGCTGCTGGGGGGGGGAAGGGGGTGATATCACTCCAACTTGCAGTACAGCAGTAAAGAGTGATTGAAGTTTATCAGAGCACAAGTCACATGACTTGGAAAATTGACAATATGTCTAGTCCTATGTTAGATTTCAAAATTGAATTTAAAAAAATCTGTTTGATCTTTTGAGAAACGGATTTCAGTGCAGAATTCTGCTGGACCAGCACTATTAACTGATTAATTTTGAAAATTTTTTTTTTCCCATGACAGTATCCCTTTAATAAAAGGTTTAATACTTTATTTAAAACAAGGTATACTCCCCCTTTTAAAGGGAAAGTAAACGGAGACATCGACTCAAATGATGGGCGAATGAATTCGCCAGGCGCACATTCGCGACAAGTTTCCGCTTTTTGCAGCCGGCGAATAAATTCACGAAACTGCCGCAAAAAGTGGTTCGCGTCAAAACCGTCACACGTCAACATTATTCGGACGCTCATTGACTTTAACGACGGCGTCAAAATTCACATGATTGTCAGAATTGACGCAGACGTCAAAATAGACGCAGTTGTCAATATTCAGGTTTTGCAAATTTATTTCTCTGTTACGCAAATTTGCACATTTTTTTAGAGAATCGAAGCAGGACTAATTTGCCCATCACTAATCTACTACTCGATGGAACATTATTTTCTCGCAATCAAGAAGGTTCTACAGAACAGATAAAAATTCCATTATTTCACATAACTTAAAATCTATTCAGTTGCTTTATAAAAGTACTTATTTTTTTTTTTTTGTGTTTTTCTTTATCATTTGCAGTGCAGAGGCCCCGGCTGTGATACCCAATAGCCCCTTCATATAATAAGGCTGCCAATCACAGCAGGGCATCAAGTAGGTTTAATAGCGAGGAGAACATTGAACCCACTCAGCCAATTAAAGCTGTACAAGAAATGTCAGGTGTCTTACATTCTGTCAAAGCGCAGAAAATGAATGCTTATATTAATGGATGTGCTTAATCGCTTTATATGATAGAACATTGCGTATAAAACACAGCACATTCTTGCAATAATTCTGCATTAAAGGACCACTAACCAGCGGCATAACTAGACGATGATCTGAGTAGCAATTCAGATCAATATATATCTATGTATATATATACAGTATATGAATAGTGTTTCCCCTCTCTTTCATAATGAATGGGAGCTGATATATTGCTTGGCATAAGAGATGAGTAGAACATTACAAACTCAATAGGGATGCAATTGCAAGAGATAGTACGCACGCTTCCCCTTTAAGGATGTGTTGCTGATATTTCTTAAGACTGAACTCTTCTTTTCCCACCGTGTTGTGAGGCTTAATTTCCAGGAATGACTTCAATGCCGGTGTGCAGCCAATGTGTGAATTGTAAATCAGAGACCCTGCCTTGCCGACCCCCTCGCTCAATAACATTCCCATCTCAAATGATCTCAGTGGCGACGGCGGGGGCCACTATTTGCCACTTCCAACCACAGCCGGAGTTATTTGCTCAAGAAATATGTATTAAAATATAAAGCACCCATTACTTCTGAAGATTCCCATTTTTTGTAGGCTGTCAGGACAGGTGTATACAATGTGAGAAAGGTTGAGGGCACTCTAGGAAGCCACATATAGATCAGCCTGAAAAACGATGGTTTAAAAAAGTAGAAAAAAATCTTCAAACAATCATCTCGAGCCTTACGTCTTTCGTGTCCCTAAAACGCTTAATCCAAGCCTTTGATTAAGTGTCTTAGGGACACGAAACACATAAGGCTCGAGATGATTGTTTGAAGATTTTTTTCTACTTTTTTAAACCAAAGTTTTTGGTCTGATATATATGTGGCTTCCTAGAGTGCCCTAAACTAGAGTCCTGGGGGCAAATTCACTAAGCGCCGAAAGCGCCTAACGCTAGCGTGAATCGTCAGTGTTGGGCATTTTCGTTACTTCGCCGATTCACTAACGGATGCTGGCGTAACTTCGCTAGTGTTACTTTGCACCCTTATGCCTGGCGAATTTGCGCAACAGACGTAACTACGCAAATTCACTAACGCTCGCACCTTTTACGCTAGACTTCCTTCGCCACCTCAGACCAGGAGAAGCGCAATAGAGTAGTTAGGAATTGCTTCAAAAAAAGTTAAAATCTTTTCTAAGTCCCAAAAAACGCTTGCATTTTTTTCTTTATTATGGGTGATAGGCTGAAAAAGATCGAAAAAATTTTTGGGGCTCCCCTCCTTCCCCCCTACATTTCCTAACTCATGGCAACTTAACTATACAGTGGGCACATGTGTAGGGCAAAATAAACATTTTATTTGCTGTTTTGAAGGTTTCCCAGGCTTGTGTAGTGCTGCTACATATACCTCCATTGTAACTTCAATTTGGTGCCGTATGCAAATTATCTATCGCTAGCGTAACTTCGCTTTACTTGGCGAATTAACGCTAGCGCAACTTCGCAACCTTACGCTACCCCTGAGCGCAACTTCGGATTTTAGTGAATTTGCGGACCGCTGGCAAAAATACGTCTGGCGAAGTGCGGTGAAGCGCAACTATGAATCTTAGTGAATGTCCCACCTGCACAGAACCAATTTCTAAGACCCAGTCCTGACCCGCAACCCGCAGCCCGCAGCCCGCAACCCGAACCGCAACCCGCATATTTATTCACTTTGATCTGCTTCCAGACCCGTACCCGCAACTGCCTTATCCGCAACTCGACCCCACAACCCGCCGATCACCATAAAACAAGAAATTATGGTGCCGCAAACCGGAAGTGGCGTCATCAAAAGTGGGCGGGGACAGAAACAAGTTTTGTAAAACTTAAAAAGGAGTAAAATATAGACAATATTACATAGGATAAGAAAATTAGATGAGACCTGCAACCAGACCCGCGACCCGCAGACCCATGGCTATACCCGCACTTGAAAATCCTCCCTTCATTCCGCAGGGTGCCCACTTTTTTTGCAGGTAACCCGCAGGTACCCGACCCTCTGACTCTATCCTAAACCTTTCTCACAATTGTATACGGATTGTCCTCTCCCCTGAGCTGAGGGCCTGGGGCAGGAGTACCTGGGCCACTATTCTACTTTGGTGAGTTATTCTACTATAAGTGGATGTTCTTATGCTTATTTATATGTCAGGATAGGTGGGCATGTTCTCCAGTTGAGAATTTGATATAGATATGAGATCAGCACTGACTGCAATTTCACCTATAACAAATTATAATGGAATGTACAAATGTGACATCATTATGACATCAGAGCTAACGTATGAAGTAGAAAAGCAGTCATAGCAAAGCTGCTTTCCTCCCAGTTAAAAGGAATGTTTTTGCCATAAGTACAGGTTGATGACCACCATTCCTTAGTTCCTTGGTAGCCATGCAGGGGCAGCAAACAGCCACAGAAAAGGTTGCCAATGGGTCGTTGCTGCCCTTGACACAGGGCCTCCAATGGCCGCCTCCAGTTGCCATTCAGCACTTGGGGAGTATGGGTTCTGCAACCACAGGGCCCCAGACTGCCCCTGCCTGTAAGCTCTGAGGTTCAGGGTTGCCTTGATGCAAAGATTGTTCAACTAAGGAATGAACATATATACAAACATATATAATGGATATATAATGCAGGCGGTGAAGCTGCTGAGACTGCTAGTTCATACCTCCCAACATCTTCGAAGTAAAAAGAGGGACAAAAACATTTTTTTGCACATAGAACTGCGAATGTTTTTGACCACGCCTCTTTCTGTGGCTACACCCCCTAATTACCCTGTTCATTTTTCAAAATTTGGCAGATTATGAAAGTTTGAAAATATTTCTCCTTATCTAAACTATTTTTTTTTTTGTGTCTCAAAATTGTTACAAAGTACCTTATTTGCACCTGTTCTGGGCTCTCTGCTAAAAGCCAATTAAGTGAGAAACTTTGTTTCTTTTTCTGGCTGTTCAGTGCAGAGAAAAGAGGGACTTTCTAGTACAAATGAGGGACTGCAGGCTGCAGAGCTGTCAAACGAGGGACTGTCCCTCTGAGGAAGGCACAGTTGGGAGGTGTGGAGTTATTGGCCATCAGGAGGTGCTGGAAGCTGTTTCATGATTGCGGCTACTAAAAATGTTGGGCCTATGGAGATGCACTTATACTTTTAACTATGATTTATAAAGACTTGTCTTTTTAACTTGTACTTTTGTCCCTGTGGATTCCAGATAGCCCTGTTTTTTTCCTGTGTATTTCGGTTTGCTGCTCCCTGAAGCTGAGGGTCTGGGGCTGGTGCACCTGGACCACATGATCAACTTGGTGAGATATTTACATTCTATTGACATTGTTATACTTGATCACCTTTCATTTCTTTTCAGTGTCAGTTGTAGTCTTACAACAACATGGCTGCTGAAGGCTGCACAGACTTAAAGTTCTGACTTTGGACCAGAGACTGGGCCTCTGTTTGGATTCCCCCTGCATAAACAAACAGTGCACAGCCAAGCTTTTCCCACACACAATGTGCTCTGCCGGGCCCATGAAGAAGGCTCTGCTCCTGTAGATAAGGGTCTCCAGCCTACAGCGCAACAGCAAAGTGACTCAACACTAGATATGAGCCCAGAGAGAGAGAGAGAGTGCCGCCTGTGTACCCAGTCTGTGACCCTGAGACCGAGAGGGAACACAGATAACACGCAGGTGTCACACATTGCAACACGGAGAGCTTGCGTCTCATACAGGTCAGGGCCACTGGGTAACGGGAAGAAGCCACGCATGATTACCCAATAAAAACGTGCCGTTATATCAAATGCATTTTTCCAATAAGAAACAATTTTCTGGTTGCTCACCTTTCAAACAGCTACTAGCCATGGCTCCTTCTTTCAGGACCGACTTGCCTTTCATTGAACTGATTGGCTGCTAAATTGCAGTAATTACATCTTTGCCTCCTTTTTTCAATCTGCTGTATGCAGCCGCTGGTAGCTGCACGTTCAACACCTACAGTTGTTAGTAAGTGCAAGGGGTTTGTATGTTTTCAAAACAGCCTATGAATAAGTGCCCATTTGGCAAGAAACGCGTTAGGCAACAAATGTCCTAATAAAGATTTTTTTTACTATTATAATTATATAATACTGCATTATTATTGGGTCTCTTCTAATCCATATTGTAAGTTTTGAACGTTTGTATGTTTTCCTCAAGGGTCTTTTACCAACGCAAGAGTGCAAAGTACAATGCCATTTGCCACCACAATGCCATTTCCCACCATAATTCCAGCATAATTGGGGCCATGAGGGGGAGATATAGCTGATGCAGCATGAAAATGACAGATAGGCTTGGGCGTTTCACAAAAAATTAGCCACTTGTGAAATGTCGTCGACAAATTTTTGAAGCGCACCAAACTCCCACTAGTTTGGGTCCTTCTGTAAGTCTGGTGGACCAAATCGCCCATGGTGGTCAGGTGGCAGGATAGGGGCATGACTGGGGCCCTTACCTTTTCTCCCAGCAGCCTCCATGCATTGCCGATTCTTCATTAGGAGCCATCTGAGGCAGATCAGGCAATGCCACAACCCAGCACTTACCTTTCTTGCACTGGAAGGGATCCGGGAGAGGTGCATCGCTAGTGCAGAGAGTGCAATTGAGTTCTCTTGCCCTAGTAAAGCCAAATTTCTGGTTTACAAACCAGAAATTTGACTCTTAAAGGAGAACTAAAGCCTAACTAAAGAAGTAGGCTAGAAATTATGTACATTGTGCCTTGGGCTTCTGTACCAGTCCAAGGCAACCACAGCCCTTTAGCAGTAAAGATCTGTATCTCCAAAGATGCCCCAGTAGCTCCCCATCTTCTTTTCTGCTGATTCACTGCACATGCTCTGTGCTGCTGTCACTTACTGAGCTTAGGGACCCACTCACAATATACAGTATACATAGAATAGAAATGTCACAATATAATGCTGATTAGTAATTAATACAGATAATTACTACATGACAGCACAGAAACCAGTGCAATTAGCATCAGAATTGAATAATCAGCAAACCTGTAGCATCAGCTTATATTACAGCCAGGGAAGCTCATTTTCTGCTGGATAATTAGTGACGAGCCCTAAGCTTAGCTTCTCAACAGCCAATCAGAGCCCACTGAGCATGTGAGTGTCACAGACACTTTCCAAGATGGTGACCCCCTGTGACAAGTTTGAAGTCCTGGATCATTGCTGCTATTGACAAGCTGAAACTTTAGCCTCGTGCAATAAGTTCACTATATAAAATATGGCATTTTTCGCCACATTCATTTTTTAGGGTTTAGTTCTCCTTTAAAGGTACCAGGAGCGGCTGTTTTTACTACCCCAGTACCCTGCTCTGCAATGTTTTTTAACTCACCTCATTGTTGCAATGCTCCACACTATCAATGAGTACACATGCATGCAATTTGTAAGAAGATGCAAGATAGACATATCGGCGCCAAGCACAACTATACCAAGTGCAAATTTTACTCAAATCAATTTGTGCAACTACTACACTTTTTTCCCTGCTGCAGCAACTGTGATTACTGGGTACTCCAGTTTCCTACAACATTCAGGCAGGTAATGTCTCTGGATAAAACTGACGTGTGTGTCTGTGTGTGTGTTTTGGGGCCTTGGGGGGGACTGTAAGCTCCACTGCAGAAGGGACTGATAAGAATGATGCATAATGTCAGTACAAAGCTGGGGAATATGTTGGCGCTCTACATAAGGTTAAAGGAGACATTAGGCTAAATGGGAAAAGCCTAATTTTGTTGGCATTTATAATTAATATATGGTGTTGGTCTCACAAATTAATATTACATGTAAAAATAGGCCTTTTATTGGAACTCCCTATAGATGTTCACTGGTCCCTGTTTGTGTTTCAAATGAGGGGTGGGCGTGTCCTAACGGTCGTGTCTTAACGGTCCCAGTAGGAGGGGGACAGCCAATCACAGCCCTGCAGTCACACAAGCAAAGACAGGCTTCAGTTCCCTATCAGGTCCTGCTAGCTGCTGATTGGTTCCTGTCCTACAGTGCAGTGAGCTGAGAGCCGCCGGCTCCCCTGCACAGCCTGGGAAAGGAGGCTGTAGCAAGTGGAACAAAGGGGTGGACTAGCAGTGTTTTTGCAGATATTTTCAATAAAGTAACCATAAACACGACTTTTTTTAAGCACTTACACAAAATGTAAACAAAACCTTTACCAAAAAAACCCTACCCCCACCCCACATAGACCCCCTCCGTCCTCCCCCCCCAGGGGAAATGCCCCTAACTTTTTACTTACCCCTCAACACAGATTCAGGGATCGCAGTTCACCGCAGCCAACTTCTGGGTCCTCGGTAAGCTGAGACAGAGTCTGGCGAAGCAGTGCATGTGCAATCGGAGAAATTTACTGGATTGCAACAACTGTGCACAGAGGCGGGCCTGGCTGATCAGGCGCCCAAGGCAGTCCAGCCAATCAGCTCGCCCTCATCGCTGCCCCACGTGCGCGCGCAAGGATGACATCAGCACGTGCGTCATCAGCGCGTGCGAGTTACCAGTGCTTGCGCGCGCATGCGAGGCATCAGCGCTCGCATGCGCAGCATCAACACTCGCGTCCGTGGCAACAGCTTTCACATATGCAGAAGGGCCATACTCAGGCTCAATTCTAGTGCCAGGTTTGGAAGTAGGCAGAAGAGGTAGCTGCCCCCCAATCGTTGCGCCATAGGCAGCTGCCTCCTCTGTCTACCCCTAGTTCCGGCCCTGACTGCGCATGTGCCGATTTGGACGGAAATTGCCAAAGCGCTGGAAGAAGACACGAAGATCCAGAAGATGGCTGCCATGAACTCAGATGCCTGAATCTGCACCGAGGGGTATGTAAAAAGTTAGGGGCATTTCCCCAGGGGGCAGCTAGGCTGGGGGGGGAGGAGGGAGGGGGGGTCTACATGGGGTGGCGGTAGGGATTTTTTTGGTAAAGGATTTGTTTCTCCTTTAAGAATAAATCAGGCTTAGCTGCAGTTCAGATACTCAGCTCCAGCACTTGCTAAACATCCCCCTAAACAAGTACCGGGGAGGGGGGAAGTGATAAGCTTCAAAAGATTAATGATAGTGACAACACTGCCATAAACAATGAGAACATAAACAGCGAGTTAATTTGTACAGGTGGATAATGAGCTCATTTAAATCTGTTCTCTCTGCAGGTTTTTCCTATAAATTACGATGACTGATGAGATGTGGCCGCGCGGGGTGCGTTAGGTGCATGCGGATGAGCAGGCGGCTAATTGGCTCTTTAGTGACAGCTGACCCCCTGCCGCTGGTAGGTAATGAAAAAAGAAGGTAGTGCACCCAGTCTAATTACCCCCCACGGCAGAGGGTTAGAGAACCCTGAACCTCAGCACTTGGAAATTGCCATCTCTCATAACAAAATGATCAATAGGATCAGTGCAAGTATAATTATAAAAGATTTAGCTACATCACAGGCTTTTTCCATAGGTGCACAATGCAGAAGCAATAAATGCCCTCTTGGTACATGGGCCCATCTGTTTCTACAGTCTGTCTGCACATTAGGTTATAGGGCTCTAAATGGGTGTGATGTCCACCCACATCCGGCAGATTTAGTAAGACTCACCTTCCCAGTAAATCTCCCCTGTAATTAACTGCTCAGTATGAAGCTGCCTATACATAGACTGATATAGTTTGCCCATTCAGACCCTCCGGGCTGAGCGAGTAGCCTCTGGGACCTGCTAATTGGAACTCTTGATTAGTATCTGAATGACAAATATCACCCCTTTACATATTGAAGTCCTATAATCACCAACTACAGCCCAGAAAGACCACATTTAATTTTTAAGAAACCGTATGGTCAAGCAATGTGGCCCAAAATTGCTGTGTATATGGTCCCCAACAAACCATTCATGCAATGTGTATTATACCTTTAGCTTTTCCTGTTGAATTATAGAAATACCATCGTTGGCATACTTTTACAACAGCTTTCCATACTTGTTTAAATTTGGGGTGTTGTTCCTAAGGCTTCTATGCCTGACGTATTTTAGGGCTGGGCAGACCACTCCCTTCTTCAGCTAAGTCCCACCTTCTGCCGGCTTCCTTTTGTCATAACACAACAGGAGCTTGTGGCCAGCTTGAGATACAATGGAAGCTTAAGCATAGAGGCGGGACAGATATTTGATTGACAGCTCAGATATTTAAACATCATTATAACAGGTATGGATGTTTGAATGAAAAAAAATAGTTTCATCTTTAATTTGCTATGGACTTTCAGTATGCCGCTTTTTATGTGTTGGTGACAGGTCCACTTTAATGAAAAATAAATCTGTCTCCAATACCTGAGTGTATGCAGTGAAATCCCCCCTTTGTTTTACTTGCTTTGATTGCAGCAGATAGAAAACTTCAGACAGTCCCTAACTTACTTCCCAGAACTCGAGCAGCTTTGTTTGTTTCCCTATAAAGCAGTCGGAGACTGTGTAGAGATTTGTATCTGCAAGACCCAGTGCAGTCTGTATCTTCTCATTATTAATCAGTCTTGCTATATCAGCTACTAAGGCAGAAATTATTTAATTGTGCTGTTTTGATAATTTAGGACACTCCCTAAGCTTAACCTCCCAATTGAAGACCAGATCACACTGAGCATGTGCATGGTCTTGGTCTTGCAAAGATTGTAAACAAAGTTACAAGATGGTGGGCCCCCTGGGGCCAACTTTGAGAGCATAAATCATTTGTTTTATTAGGCTTCTGGTGCAGTAAGTTCATGTTTATATTTAGTATTCAAAATACAGCATTTTTATAGCATTATTCTATTTTAGACTTTAGTTTCCCTTTAAATGGAAACAATTAGAGGGAAGAGGGAGAATTCTCTTGCATCTGTAATTGCAGATAGAATGCAAAGGAGGAGTTTCCTGGAAGACTTGTGTCTTATTTAATTTTACCGATGGCACCTGCCCATTTAATATAATGGGGCACATAGAGAAAAATTATTTTCTATGTAAACCGTACCCTGTCTGATTCAAAGCATAACATCATCAGGAAATAATCCACAATTATGAACAGCAACAGTGGGGTAACTAGATGTTACTGGGCTCCAAATTCATGTTAGGGCCCCCAAAATATCCAGAAGTTGTCCTGTTTTACTAATATATGTTGACATCGCTCATTAATTAGGATCTCACGGTGCCCCCTATACCTGCGCGGATCCATTTTTTGGAACCCATACCCGACCCGTACCCGCAATCCACAACCCGGACCCACAACCTGCATTCTTACCCGCTTGGATCCACTACCCGACCCGCAAGTACCTTATCCACAACCCACAGGGCCGGATTTACATAGAGGGCGCCCCTAGGCCCACTGCTGTTCGCCACACCTGTCCCCTCCCCATTATTCATGCAAATTTTCATCATCAATGTGGAAATTTAAAAAATGATTGTATCTCCAGCGCATCCCCAGTGTTTTTTTAACCAATGCGGGTGTGGTTGGGCAGCATGCCGCCCCCCTAAAATCCTGCCACCCTAGGCCCGGGCCTAGGTTGCCTTTCCACAAATCAGGGCCTGGCAACCCAAACCTGCTGACCATCAAGAATCAGGAAGTGATGTCATTGTAAACCCAAAGTGACATCATCGGAAGTAGGGGTGATCAGAAAAAAGGAGTAAAAATCGCTATTGAGAAGACCCGAGGCCGTGACCCGCGACCTGCAGAACCGCCGACCCACGTCTAAACCCGCACCCGGAACTTTTACCTGCAACCCGCAGGGTACCGCAGGTTTTTGCGGGTAACCCGCGGGTACCTGACCCGCTGCAGGACTCTGCCCCCCTTCTACGCATGTTCTGCTTCCTCTCTAGTTACATGAACATGGTCTGCAAACGCACGGATATTTCTAGGATAGAAAAGTCCGAATGTGCTCAGCAAGTGACAGAACAGTCTCTTCTCCTATTTGCCGTATATCAAACAGTTTCATGTATCCTAAGGTCCGTGTACTGAAGCTGATGCAAAAAATAACTTTCTATTAATCCCAGGACAGACCCTGCAGCATTGAATGTACCTGGGCAATTAGCGTGCACATCCATAAATTTGAATCTTTGATATTACGATTATTAAATAAGCTTCTCTGACTGTTGAATGAGACGGCTCAATATAATTTCTATTAATATTCCTAACCCTTTAACTGTCAGATGGAGCACCAGAAAGTGGATCACACTCACTATCCCAATAGATTCCCCACCATAGATTGCTGGGATACAGGATCCATGTTGGCATTTTCATTGTTCTTAGTGATAAGGCCGGGGAAGGGGGCCCAAGAGAATGGGGGTTAATTTAGAAAAGACCAAGAGGGGTTACATGAAAATAGGGATGCAATGAATGCACTTTTTGGGCAAACCCTGAATCCTTCATGAAACATTTGTGTGAATTGCAATATTAAGTGTAATTTACATATGCAAATCGGGGCTAGGAAGGGTTAAAGAGAGTGTGCGCAGTTAAACAAATAAGTAACTTCTTCGTTTGTATGATGAAAAGGAACATCATTTTAAGTATTCAGTTCGGCCAGGCACTTGGGTTTGGCCAAATCTGAATCCTGCTAAGAAAAAAAGCCAAATCCTGAAATGAATCCTGGATTCACTGCCATTGTTTTATTATTTTACTTTTTTGAGCCCTATATTTTCTCTTCCTGCTCATCATCAGCTTCTGTTAGCAATAAGCACGCAATGTGACTAAGTGCTGTTATGGTGAGCATCAAACGCGTCACACTGATAGCTCATGCATTCATTTACTAGCCTGGCAGAGCACCTCTCCGACATACATTCATATTATACTTGACCTGCAGCATTTACTGTGCAGTCAACATTTTCTGTCTTGCATAAAACAGGGCATTAACTCAAGGGATGAAAACATAATTCTGCCTCTTTATAGGTCCCTGGTGAGGCCTCATCTGGAGTATGGGGGCAGTTTTGGACTCCAGTCCTTAAGAGGGATATAAATGAGCTGGAGAGAGTGCAGAGACTAAGTGCAACTAAATTGGTTAGAGGGAGGGAAGACTTAAATTATGAGGGGAGACTGTCAAGGTTGGGGTTGCTTTCTCTGAAAAAAAGGCGCTTGCGAGGGGACATGATTACACTTTACAAGTACATTAGAGGACATTATAGACAAATAGCAGGGGACCTTTTTACCCATAAAGTGGATCACCGTACCAGAGGCCTCCCCTTTAGACTAGAAGAAAAGAACTTTCATTTGAAGCAACGTAGGGGGTTCTTCACAGTCAGGACAGTGAGGTTGTGGAATGCACTGCCGGGTGATGTTGTGATGCTGATTCAGTTAATGACTATAAGAGGGACTTGGATGATTTCTTGGACAGACATAATATCAAAGGCTATTGTGATACTAAACTCTATAGTTATAATATGTAACATCCTGAATTGCCCTAAACTTGTGGTTTACAACCCCCCCTCCCCAGAGCAATGGCAGGGGAAGTCAGTCGGAAACACATTTTGGGTGAGATTTGGGGGAACACCTTCTTGCACTTCTCAATACTGCTAAAAGCCAAGCCTGATGGTCAATTAAGGTGTGATTTTGAACACTTTGTTGCTCTTCTATATATTCTTGGACCTATAGCTGAACGGCTCTTACACCAATGTGTCTAAAAAATTCCGTCCTTTTTTTGAGCTAAAGGAGGCCCTAGCCAACAATTACCTTCATGGGGATCTTCAACCAATACATTATGAGCTAAAGGAGGCTCTGACCAACAATTACCTTCAAGGGAAGCTTCAACCAAAACTTTATGAGCGAAAGGCACCCTGGCCAATAACTACTTTTAAGGAGAGCTTCAACCAATCTGTTATGAGCTAAAGGATGCCCTGACCAATAACCACCTTCAAGGGGAGCTTCAAACAAAACGTTATGAGCTAAAGGATGCTCTGGCTGATTACCTTCAATAGGAACTTCAACCAAAACATTATGAGCTAAAGGACACCCTGGCCAATAACAACTTTTAAGGGGCGTTTCAACCAAAACATAATGAGCTAAAGGACACCCTGGCCAATAACTACTTTCAAGGGGAGCTTCAACCAAAACATTGTGAGCTAAAGGACATCTTGACCAAAAACAACCTTCAAGGGGAGCTTCAAACAAAACATTATGAGCTAAAGGACGCTCTGGCTGATTACCTTCAATAGGAGCTTCAACCGAAACGTTATGAGCTAAAGTACACCCTGGCCAATAACAACTTTTAAGGGGAGCTTCAACCAAAACATAATGAGCTAAAGGACACTCTGGCCAATAACTACTTTCAAAGGGAGCTTCAACCAAAACGTTGTGAGCTAAAGGACATCCTGACCAAAAACAAACTTCAAGGGGAGCTTCAAACTAAATGTTATGAGCTAAAGGACGCTCTGGCTGATTACATTCAATAGGAGCTTCAACCAAAACAGTGTGATGTAAAGGACATCCTGACCAACAATCACCTTCAAGGGGAGTTTCAACCAAAAAGTTATGAGCTAAAGGATGACCTGACCAACAATTACCTTAAAGGTGAGCTTTTACCAAAAACTTAAAGACAACCACTACTTTAAACAGTGAATTTTAACCCAGCCCTACATTTGCCGGTGATATTAAACACAAGCCTGACCCAAACATATCACCAGAGAAGGTGAAATAACAGTGATGACTTTATAGTTGGATTGTAACAGACCTATGACATCACCAAAAGAAAAAACTACCCCATGCTGTTTGCGATGTACTTTGTCAGCTTAATCTGTTCCTCCTCCAGTGGGATCCACTTCCACCGTGGCTAAATATTCTCTTATAAATCTAGATATAACCTCAGCCATAAAGTATAACAAAACCACTGCTAGTTTGAATAAGGGTCCAAAAAGAGCCGACCAGTTTATATCAATTTTATTTCATATTTTAAAATCTCATCTACTAACTAATAAAAATGTGTAGGTTGTGGCTAGATTTTCCTAAAAAACAATCCCTAAATCCCTAAGTGGGCTGTATAGACCCCAATATTTTCCCAAAAATGGTTAGTAGCCCTTCTAACTATGGGGAGACAGATCAGCTGATGAACCAACAATCCTCATACTCCTTATGATGGGTTTCTGCATACTCATCTGACATTCCTGAACCCCCCCTGGATCATGCTGAATTACTGGATCCGGCTGAGAATGAATACCTCCAAATAAAGTGTGCAGCTCAATGACTCAGTTCTGTGCAACAGAAGGAACAGAAGGTGAGATCTATCACCTACAAATCTAAAATCGAACGCACATGATAAATCACTACGTGGTGAAAGAAAAGAACTTTTGAGCCTCTAAGCAGCAATAATACCGCATCATAATGCATTCAAATCAATTCCTCTCTTTTTTTTTATTTTTTTTTGGGTTACTAAATATTCACAAAAACCGTAAGGCACATGAAACCTGAGCAGAATGCGTTATAGATAGAGAGTGCGTACTTCTGAATCATTAATACATACCAATCCTTTTTTTTGTTTAATTGACATATAATACCCAAGTTTTACCTTGCGTTTAAAGGGATTGTGACCCCCCCCTTTTTTTTCCAAGATCGGTGCAATAAATAGAAATACTTTGATCTTTGGGATCAAGATTGGGATCAAGAAGTAGAATGTAGCTTTAGTTTCATTTTCATATTTTACCCTATTTAGAACAAGAAATAAAAAATACCATAGATATTTCCCAATTTAAAAAATGGTCAAAAGTATGTTCAGAACAAGCCCTATTCATTGTACCAATGTTAAAGGGGAGGTACACACACATACAGGTCTATCAATTAGGGATGCACCAAATCCAGGATTCGGTTCGAGATACAGCCTTTTTCAGCAGAATTCAGATTCAGGCAAATCCTTGTGCCTGGCTGAACCGAATCCAAATCCTTATTTGCATATGCAAATTAGAGGCTGGCAAGGAAGTAAAAAAACAAGTTATTATTTATTAACATTATTATTATTAACATGTATTTATATAGCGCCAACATATTGCGTAGCACTGTAAAGTAAATGTGATTATACAACTACATCACATGAATTACATACATAGAACATATGGAGTAACAAACATCACAATCAATACAGGTACAAAAAGGTGAGGAAGGCCCTATGCATAGGCATACTGTCTAAAGGGAAGGGAGTAATACACAAGGTGTGGGAGTGGGCAAGATCGAATTAAGTGGGTGAGAAATGTGGTATTGTATGTGGTATTGTATGTGGTGTTGTGTTTGGTAGTTAAGCAGAGTGAGGGGAGGCTTCTCGAAAGAAGTGCGTTTTCAGAGATTTCTTGAAAGCAGAAAGGTTGGGAGAAAGTCGGACAGACCGTGGGAGAGCATTCCAGAGGAGGGGTGCAGCCCTTGCAAAGTCTTGAATGCGAGCATGTGAGGAGGTAATGAGAGAAGAGTTGAGTAGCAGGTCAGTAGAGGAGCGTAGTAAGCGGTTGGGTGAGTATATAGAGATGAGTTCAGAGATGTAGGGTGGGGCAGAGTTATGAAGCGCTTTGAAAGTCAGTGTCATTAATTTGAATTTGATTCTGAAAGGTAACGGAAGCCAGTGCAGGGATTGACAGAATGGTGAGGCAGAGGAGGAGCGGTTGCTGAGGTGTATGAGCCTCGCAGCAGTGTTCATTATGGACTGGAGAGGTGACAGTCTCTGGAGGGGGAGGCCAATTAAAAGAGAGTTACAGTAGTCTAGACGTGATATGATGAGACAGTGAATAAGAATTTTGGCAGCATCTTGGGTGATAAATGATCGTATTTTGGATATGTTCCTTAGGTGGAAGTGACATGATTTAATAAGTGACTGGATATGAGGAGTGAATGACAGGGCAGAATCTAGGATAAACCCAAGGCACCGGGCCTGGGGAGAGGCGGTGATAGTGGAATTGTTAACTATAATGGATACTTCCGGGATGTTACTGGTGTTATTTGGAGGAAAGAGAACCATTTCAGTTTTAGAGAGGTTTAATTTAAGGTAGCGTTGCAACATCCAGGTAGAGATAGCGGACAGGCAGGAGGAGACGCGAGTTAGGAGTTCTGGGTTGAGATCAGGAGACGAGAGATAGATCTGAGTATCGTCAGCATAGAGGTGGTAGTGGAAACCATACGAATTTATTAATTTGCCGAGGGAGGAAGTATAGAGGGAGAATAGTAATGGTCCCAAGACAGAGCCTTGAGGAACTCCAACAGAAAGAGGTAGGGGAGAAGATGATACTCCATTGTAGGAGACACTGAAGGAACGATTGGTGATGTAAGAAGAGAACCAGGATAGGGTTGTGTCACGAAGGCCAAGCGAATGGAGGGACTGGAGGAGGAGAGGGTGATCTACAGTGTCAAATGCGGCTGAGAGATCAAGCAGTATTAGTAGTGAGAAATGATTGTTGGCGTTAGCGGTTAAAGGGTCATTAGTTAGTCGAGTCAGGGCAGTTTCTGTGGAGTGTTGTGGCTTAAAATCAGATTGTAGGGGGTCCAGCAGGTTATTGTCAGAGAGGAATGAGGTTAGTCAGTTGTAGACTAGGTGCTCAAGTAGTTTAGAGATGAAAGGTAGCAGAGAGATAGGTCGGAGGTTGTCAAGAGTGGAGGGATCAAGAGAGGGTTTTTTCAGAATGGGGGTGACAAGAGCATGTTTGAGAAGGAAACAGTCCAGTTGAGAGTGAAATATTAAATAGGTGAGTTAAGGCTTTGATTAGACAAGGATTGGTATTGCGGAGAAGTTTTGAGGGAATTGGATCAAGAGGGCAGGTGGTAAGGTGAGAAGAGGCCAGAAGCTTTGAGACTTCCTCATCAGTGACAGGGGTGAAGGAGCACAGGAGAGACTGGGGAGTGTTGAGGGAGGGTGGTGGAAGTCTAAGGGGGTTGAGTAGTGTAATGTCCCTTCTGATAGTGTCAATTTTGTTATTGAAGAGCTCAGCAATATCTTGAGCAGAGACAGATGTGCATGGAGGGGGTGGAGAAGGGGAAAGGAGAGTTTTAAAAGTGGAGAAAAGTTGTGCTGGTTTTTTAGAAAGGGAGTTAATGAGTGAAGTAAAGTATGTTTGTTTGGCTTGGAAGAGGCTGGTGTTAAAGGAGCGCAGGGCAGATTTGTAGCTCCAAAAGTCTGATTCTGAACGGGATTTGCGCCAGCGACGCTCAAGTGCACGTGAATGTCTTTGGAGCTTTTGTATGAGGAGTATGCCAAGGTTGAAGTGGTTTGGGTCTAGAACGTTTAGTTTTTATAGGAGCAAGCTCGTTTAGGGTAGTGGTGAGAGTACTACAGTAGACAGAGGTAGCCACATTAGGACATGAGATGGCTGAGATATTAGAGTGAAGAGAGTCAAAGGAAGAAGAGAGATGAGAATACAGCTTGCAAGTCACAGTAAGTACGTGTTTGGGGAATAGCAGGGGGTGAGGAGGGAGTTAGTGAGAGTTGAAATGTGACCATATTGTGATCAGAGAGGGGAAATGGGGAGTTAGTAAAATTGGTGGTTGAACAGAGTCTGGTAAATATGAGATCCAGATCATTACCATTGGAGTGAGAGGGGGAGTCTGAGCACAAAGATAAACCTAGGGAGGAGGTTAGTGAGAGAAGTTTAGAGACAGAAGGGTTGTTAATGTTGTTAACTGGTATATTAAAGGCACCTAATATGATGGATGGGATGTTAGATGAAAGAAAGTAAGGAAGCCAGGCAGCAAAGTTGTCCAGAAATTGTGCAGTTGGTCCTGGCGGTGGATATATAAGAGCAATGCAGAGTGAAACAGGAGAAAAGAGCCTAATGCAGTGAGCCTCAAATGAGGAGAATGATAAAGAGGGAACAGGTGGAAGAACTTTAAAAGTACAGCGGGGAGAGAGAAGCAAACCTACCCCACCTCCAGGTCTGTTACCAGGTCTGGGAGTATGAGTAAGGTGTAGCCCCCATAGGACAGGGCAGCAGGTGAGGCAGTGTCAGTAGGAGAGAAACAGGTGTCAGTAAGTGCGAGTAGGTTAAAGGAATTTGCAATGAAATGGTCGTGTATAGCGGTGAGTTTGTTGCAGACAGATCTGACATTCCAGAGAGCACAGGAAAGATTAACTGGGTTTTTGGGTATAGGAATAAGAGTTCTGTACTGTTTGAATTTGCTCCGGAGAGAAGGAGCTCGTGGCCGTGATATAACTGGGATGGGGTAAGGGCCAGGGTTTGGGGAAATGTCCCCAGCTGCCAGCAATAGAAAGGAAAGAAAGACTAAGTAAGAGTGAGATTTATAAGTCCTTAGTTTGTATGAAAAAGAGGAGTTTTGTGGAATAGCTAAACAGAGTACTTTATAAACTTCATGTGTGGAGAGGGAAGGAGAGGAGAGAGGCTGAGATTTGTATAGAACTGGGATTTGATGGAGGAGGTAGTGAAAAATGCTTTATGAAGCATGAGAGTGAAAGGAGGAGAAATGCAGGATAAAGCAGGTTTGGAGTAAGAAGTAACAAACTAGCAGGTACAAACAAATCTGTTTTCTTTTTGTCCCAGATGGTTTCCATGCTTTCCTTTCCTGCCTCTAATTTGCATATGCAAATTCGGATTCAGTTCGATATTTGGCCGAATCTTTCACATAGCTATATCTATACTGAACTGCTTTTAGGTGGGTTCCCCTAACCCAATACGATTGCCACGTTTCCTTTGCAGGAATACCAGTAATGATACTGGGGATCATAGGATGTGTCTCCTCTTCTTTATTTTGATTGCTCTTAAATGCTTTCCCCTTCTATCCCCTTAACGTTTTCATCTATTGTCCCTTTTTTCTGAAATTTCCCCTTAATTTGGCCTTTAGTCTCTCACCTTTCTCTGCTGTTTTCCGCCTTTCTATTCTCTTTCTTTTCTGCTTTGCCCTCCTGCCCGACTCCTCTCCTATTCTCTATACTTCTATTTTCTTAAATGATCTCCTTTTTTCTGCCCTTCATTCCTTTTTCTTCTCCCATTCCCTTGCATGCCTTTGTTTCTGTCTGCCCTTAAAGGAGAACTAAAGCTTAACTAAAGAAGTAGAAATGTTGTACATGATGTTTTGTGCTTCTGTACCAGCCCAAGGCAACCACAGCCCTTTAGCAGTAAAGATCTGTGTCTCCAAAGATGCCCCAGTAGCTCCCCATCTTCTTTTCTGCTGATTCACTGCACATGCTCTGTGCTGCTGTCACTTACTGAGCTTAGGGACCCACTCACAATATACAGTACACATAGAATAGAAATGTCACAATATAAGGCTGATTAGTAATTAATACACATAATTACTACATGGCAGCACAGAAACCAGTGCAATTAGCATCAGAATTTAATAATCAGCAAACCTGTAGCATCAGCTTATATTACAGGGAAGCTCATTTTCTGCTGGATAATTAGTGACGAGCCCTAAGCTTAGCTTCTCAACAGCCAATCAGAGCCCACTGAGCATGTGAGTGTCACAGACACTTTCCAAGATGGTGACCCCCTGTGACAAGTTTGAAGTCCTGGATCATTGCTGCTATTGACAAGCTGAAACTATGCCATTTTTAGCCATATTAATTCTTAAGGTTTAGTTCTCCTTTAAAGGCCATATAATATGAATCTATACTGTAATATGCTGTATAAATGTAAAACTCAGCAATCAGATGACGAATGCTATTTATTTTCCATGTAACCCAGGCCACTGGTCTCATGCTGTAACCGGTGACCATTAAGCAAAAACAAGGAGCTCACAATAAGGGGCCAATTCACTAACTTCGAGTGAAGGATTCGAAGTAAAAAGACTTCGAGTTTCGAAGTTTTTTTTGGGCTACTTCGACCATCGAATGGGCTACTTCGACCTTCGACTACGACTTCGAATCGAAGGATTAGAAGTAAAAATCGTTTGACTATTCGACCATTCGATAGTCGAAGTACTGTCTCTTTAAAAAAAACTTCGACCCCCTAGTTCGGCATCTAAAAGCTACCGAAGTCAATGTTAGCCTATGGGGAAGGTCCCCATAGGCTTGGCTAACTTCTTTTGATCGAAGGATATTCCTTCGATTGTTGGATTTAAATCCTTCGAATCGTTCGGTTCAAAGGATTTAATCGTTCGATCGAAGGTATAATCCTTCGATCATTCGATCGTACTATCTGCGCTAAATCCTTCAACTTCGATATTCGAAATCGAAGGATTTTAGTTCTTAGTCGAATATCAAGGGTTAATTAACCCTCGATATTCGACCCATAGTGAATCGGCCCCTACAGACAGGCGTCTGTCTCAGTACATTACATTATTATAATAATAGAAGTCTGTAGGCTCAGCACCTACTGTCATTTGCATCAGTTCAGCTCTGTGCCCTCTCTGTTTGCACAAAGGATTTGACAGTGACACCCGCTAACACTTGTTCATTGTAGCACGACAAGTGTGTGATTCGCCACAGACAATTTGTTCCTTCAAGTGGCCTAAAATAATCACTTCTGCTCCGATGTAATAATCCAGAGTGACAATATGTCTGAGGTTAATGTGGCATCTAGTGCTGCGGTAGTACTAGGACTGCTTCCCCCTGTAGCCTTTGTTATTATCATTAATAATTATAATACTCTGTGTTCTTCCTCTCCTCCCCAGTCTATAATGGGTGCTGCTGCCAGGCCCATGCTCTTCTTCTGACACTCCCTACATCTCCTGAATAGGAAGTCGAAAGGAGTAAGGGAAAGATTATTTGGGAACATTAAATAAGGTACAACGAATTCCCATAGGGAGGAAGCACACCAAACATATGATTTTGCCTTTTAGGACATTTATTCAGCAGTGTTGGCACAAGCTTTCGGGGTCAACCCCTTCCTCAGGTGCACCTGAGGAAGGGGTTGACCCCGAAAGCTTGTGCCAACACTGCTGAATAAATGTCCTAAAAGGCAAAATCATATGTTTGGTGTGCTTCCTCCCTATGGGAATTCGTTGTATGAAAACCAGGCTTGGAAGTAGCTGGAGGAGTTGAATGCACCCTAAAGAAAAAGTAAGTGGTGTGCCGAAGAATATGTATGCTGGTATACATTAAATAAGGTGACATGGAGAATAATATCTCAGAAACAGAAGGGGATAAGAGGAGAGCCTCAAAGGAAAGGATATGACTAAGAATAAGAGAAAAAGGAAAGAGTCTGAAATGATAACGACTAGAGATGAGCAAGACAGGTGAGGAGAAAAAGTAAAGAGCAAAAGAAAATTGAAGTGACTTCTCCTACTTGGCATGGAGATTCTGTTCTGATCTGTAAAACATCTAAGGTTAGGGTTGCCACCTTTTCCCCCAGTGAAGACTGGGCAGGGCGGGCTATGGTTATCTGAGGAGGCAACTTGCTTTTCGTATTCAGTCCGGCAATTTGGAGCTTACCAGCAAAGCCACAACCTGTTGCCAGACCACACGCATGTCCCACCTCTAAATCCCCTAAAATAAGCAAGAGAAAATGCTTCATTAGTCACTTACGGTAACTCTCTTGCAGACAGAGAAGGGGGACCTACTGTTGCAAATCATGATATTAGTGGTGTTAAACTGCTAATTTCATGAAACAACTGTATGTAAACTGCAAGAGCACTTTGAGCAATTTTATATTAAAGGTTGTAGAGCATTATTGAAGGCAATGCTGAAAATACATTCTGCCCGTTCTCTTACATTTTTTTTAACTTTAGTTACAAAGCAGTGACCGAGCTTTGTTTTGCTTTCACACTCCCCTGTGATTAGCTTAGTAAGTTTAAAGGGATACTGTCATGGGAAAAAATGTTTTTTTCAAAATGAATCAGTTAATAGTGCTGCTCCAGCAGGATTCTGCACTGAAATCCATTTCTCAAAAGAGCAAACAGATTTTTTTATATTCAATTTTAAAATCTGACATGGGGCTAGACATTTTGTCAATTTCCCAGCTGCCCCCAGTCATGTGACTTGTGCCTGCACTTTGGGAGAGAAATGCTTTCTGGCAGGCTGCTGTTTTTCCTTCTCAATGTAACTGAATGTGTCTCAGTGAGACATGGGTTATTACTATTGAGTGTTGTTCATAGATCTACCAGGCAGCTGTTATCTTGTGTTGGGGAGCTGCTATCTGGTTACCTTCCCATTGTTCTTTTGTTTGGCTGCTGGGGGGAAAAGGGGAGGGGGAAGATATCACTCCAACTTTCAGTACAGCAGTAAAGAGTGACTGAAGTTTATCAGAGCACAAGTCACATGACTTGGGGCAGCTGGGAAATTGACAATATGTCTAGCCCCATGTCAGATTTCAAAATTGAATATATAAAAATCTGTTTGCTCTTTTGAGAAACGAATTTCAGTGCAGAATTCTGCTGGAGCAGCACTATTAACTGATTCATTTTGAAAAAAATGTTTTTTCCCATGACAGTATCCCTTTAACTTGATATTTGTTTTTTTATCCCATAATGCAGCTCTTTTCACAGAAATCCAGTATTGTTGCAGTCACAAGGGGACCAATAGTTTAAAAATTAATGCAATTGAGCTTGCACTTCGGTTGTTGTCATTTCCGGTGTTCGGTGTGAAGAGTGCGTCCCATTCATATGTTTGAAGGAATTAGATACTCGAGATTACTCCTAGCTAATTTATCCCCCTAGTTAAATTGAGGTCTGCAAATTTCAGATAGAATTAAATTGATTTAAAAAAGAACCCCTCTTCCCCTCAACTTTGGGCGACTATTGAAAACGCATCGCCGCGTGTGCATTAGCACAGGCGATTTTGCGCTGTAGCCTATGGGGAAAAAACGCTGAGGCAGTTTGGGGAGATAGACGCGCAAAAGACGTGGCGATTAGTCGCCAGGCGACAAAACCTCCCCGAATCTCCTCGTCTGGCCTTACCCTAAAGGGGAACTAGATCCAACACTTACCAATTTTATTTTTTTACTACAGGTATAAGATTTATTAACTGGAAACCTCTTATCCAGAAAGCTCAGAATTATGGGAAACTTATGACCCTTAGACTCCATTTTAATCAAATAATTTTTTTTTATTAAAAAATTAAGAATGTACCAAAGCGTTATACTCATTTAGAATAAGAATTGTGGTTAAAAAGTAGTGTTTCAGGCTGATTTATTGAATATTTCTGCAAAATCCCGTATAATCCCTCCCTTCTCTTCCACTTGCTGCTCCCAGAATTCCCAGGCTGTGCACTCAGCTCACTGCACTGTAGGGCAGGAACCAATCAGCAGCTAGCAGGACCTGATAGGGAACTGAAGCCTGTCTGTGCTTGTGTGACTGCAGGCCTGTGATTGGCTGTCCCCCTCCTACTGAGCTTCTGGCAGGGACCGTTAGGACACGCCCACCCCTCATTTGAAACACAGACAGGGACCAGAGAACATCTATAGGGAGCTCCAATAAAGGGGCTATTTTTAAAGATAATATTAATGTTTAGCCCCATTTAAAAGCAACACCATATATTACTTATAATTGCCTACACAATTAGGGTTTTTTCATTTATCCTATATGTCTCCTTTATTTTAGGAAAATAAATAAAAAATATATTTTAAAAAATTTACTTTTTGTCTGTAATAATAAAAAGGTACAGGTATAAGATCCGTTCTCCAGATTGCGGAAAAAACGTTCTCCATAGACTCCATTATAATCAGATAATCAACATTTTTAAAAATGATTTCTTTTCTCTGTAATAATAAAACAGTAGCTTGTACTTGATCCCAACTAAGATATAATTAATCCTTATTGGAAGCAAAACCAGCCTATTGGGTTTATTTAACGTTTACAGTTTTTTAGCAGACTTAAGACATGAAGATCCAAATTACGGAACGACCCCTTATCCGTAAAGACCCAGGTCCTGAGCATTCTGGATAACAGATCCTATACCTGTACCTTGTACCTCATCCCGACTAAGATTTAATTAATCATTTTTAGGTAAAACAATCCTAATGGGCTTTATTAATGTTTAAATAATTTTCTAGTTGACTTCAGGTATGGAGATTCATATTACGGAAAGTCCCCTTATCCGGAAAACCCCAGGTCCCGAGCATTCTGGATAACAGATCTCATACCTGTATAACCATATATGGATCTAATATGTGCCCTCTCAACCTCAGTATTTTTTCTTGTGTTACCCACAAGGACCAGCATTAAGCAGTAACAAAACAGATCGATTCGAGAGTCAAAGTTCTGGATGGAGGGGAATTAAAAATAAAAAAAACTGAAAGTGTGTCAAGAGTTCACTGGGGTTAGTGTTCATATGAGCCCTAAGGGCTGGAAAATACAAACAAATACTTTAGTGAGTCTGGGGGCCTTTTAGCTTCATACGAGCCGGCAATGCTTTTTACCCATAACCCTCTGATTAATGGCAGTTCCGAGAAAGCTGTACATTGTTCCGCATGTTAGTTTGTTCCATGTGTTAATCATATTGCTGGCGAGTAGCAGCCCTGGACCACAAATGGACCAATTTTCTGGACAATTTACAAAACAGGAGTAATGAAAAGCTGAGAGTGGATGGAATCAATGTGCATTAGTGAGGGAACGAAGAGCCTGGATTGTTTGCCTTTCTATTAAAGCTCAAAAAGAGAAATTGTTGTGCCTATACAAGTGGATACATTTGAAATGATTTGAAAATCTGAATTTATCATTTCCCTATATATTTTCCCTACTTGTGCCAGTCATCAATAAGCCCCTACCTGGCAAGAAATGCTTTCCATTTGCTGGAAGGACAAGTCTGCCCATGTGTTTCTCATTTCAAAAACGAAATACAAACCCTGTGCCAAAGTAGCAAGTTGGACGGGATACCGCAACGGTTCTAGGTGGGCCCTTTTTATCTTTCTGCAGCACAGAACCCTACATGAATTTTTTGCTTCCTTTTCCAGGAGAAAGTTTCCGAAATAGGAACATTTTTTAAATCTTAGGGAACCTATGTACAGCGGGTTGGGTTACCTGCAAAAAAAAAAACGTTTTACCGGCAGGTTTCAGTAGGACTTTCTGATAAATGTAGAGTTGCAGGTTGGCAGGTTGCAGGGTTGGGTTGTGGATCTATAGCAGGGTTCCCCAACCTTTTTTACTGATGATGAGTCACATTTAAATGTAAAAAAGAGTTGGAGAGCAACACAAGCATGAAAAGGTCCAAGGGGATGTCAAATAAGGGCTGTGGTTGGCTGTTTGGTAGCCCCTATGTGGACGGGCAGCCTACAGGCAGTACAGCAGGTTTTTATACAACCAAAACTTGACTTCAAGCCTGGAATTCAAAAATAAGCTCCTGCTTTTATGTCACTGGGAGCAACATCCAAGGGGTTGGTCAGCAACATGTTGCTTCCAAGCTACTGGTTGTTGACCACTGGTCTATAGCATGTTGTACTCCTTTATAAATAATGTAATCATTGTTTCCATCACTTCCTGTTTAATGGCCATTATGGGGTCACAGAGAAGGCAGTTGCATGTTGGTTAGTGGATGGGTTGCAGGGGCAGGTCGTGGGTTTAAAAAATGAGTTACATGCAGAACTTTGTGAGCCTCACCAGACACACCAGCTTGATTGCATTATAAACCACACACATCGTCAGCATGCCCATTTCATCCAAGCCGTTCCTGATCCAACCACAAATGCCTTTCCTCCACCCAGGCCACCCTCCATGACCACGCTACCTGTTGTACAACCCACCTGTTCTGGAGAATTATATGTGTATTAAATACGATTGAATGGCTATTCAATTGCTATTGTTGGGAAATGAGCAGGGGTCCTGGACTTCTGCTTTCCATTAAAGGGGCTGGAGTTTGGGTGGATTGTGGTTGGGTTTGGGCAGATACGAGACTAGATCCTGCATTGCTATGCACTCTAAAACTGGTTGGCAAAGGTCTCTGTCCCCCTTCTCAGGTATTTAAATCACATATTTCATTTTTAAAAATACTCCGGAAAAATGTCTAAACCTCTAACCAACAGGCAAGGCCTGTAAGTTGTATTTTTCTCAGCAAAAATAAAATGTGTAGGTTCTCCATTGGCCCCTAGTGCCCTAGAAGTAGGTTTTTTCTGCAGCAGCAAATAGAATTCTCTAGCCAAGTCACTTAAGCAAAACCAATCACAGAAAATTACCCATATATTCATACATTAGCCTGTAATACACTTGAAGCAAATGATACTCTAAAGGCTAAAGGGTTCAGATGTCTCTCGTCCCTTTGCCTGTTGTGCAAATGTATCGGAGACATAAGATATTGTATTTTGGAAAGCTTGCAAAGAACATCAAGATCTCGGCTCTCAGACACACTGCTATAGAATGTGCTCGTAAAAACCCATTCCCAGAGGGTCTTCTTTTATTGCCCAACACAAGTTCCGCATAGTATAGAATGTTCTGTTCTACTTCTTTCTCTCCGTATAGGGGGAGTGTAATGGGTTTGATACAAAATAATCCAGGCAATCTCCAGCCGTTCAGATGTTGAGGAACTCTAACTGCCACCGACAGGCTTTTACTGAAAAAGCTGGGAATTGTAAGGCACCAAAACAACTGACCAAAAATAACAAAACAAAAATACTCTCTTTTATTTAAAGGAGAACTACAGGTTAAAACACTGGGGATGGCAATAGTTTACGTTGGGTACTCTGCACGGAAATCTGCAACCTGCTGACCACCATTAAACAGGAGGTGGTGTTGCTGCAAATCAGAAGATCAGAAGATGAATCATTAGAAGTGGGTGGAGCAGAGACAAAGGAGTAAAATATAGACAATATAAATAATAAAACATAAGATAAAGAAATATAGATAAGACCTGCAACCTATCCCGCAACTGGCATCTATACCCGCACCCGAAAATTCTATCCACAACACATGGCTACTTGACCTGCTGAAGGACTCTACCCCCCAGTAAGGTGGGTTGCTAACCACGTGGAATGGGCCAGTGTGCATCCTCCATCAAAATCACTTTGTCCCAGGTTAAATTCTTAAAGGGCATGTAAAGGCAAAAATATTTACTTTAATGAAAAAAGAAACCTATCTCCAATATACTTTAATTAAAATATGTGTACCATTTTTATAAGAAACCTGACTGTATGCAGTGAAATTCTCCCTTCATTTACTGCTGTGGATAGGAATTGTCAGACAGTCCCTAACTGCTCTGCAGGGAAACAATCATATTTATGAACAACTGGGGGAGCCTTACTTCCCAGCCATGCAGAACTCAAGCAGCTTTGTTTGTTTCCCTGTAGAGCAGTTGGCGACTGTGTAGAGATTTGTATTGAATTTTATTTTTGCCTTTCTATTCCCTTTACTGTTTCCAACTCCAGCTGCAGGGACAAAGCCAGATTTAAACAGATAATCTGGGATTCTATTTGGAGGATTATTTTGCTGCAGCCACTGGTTCTGCAGAGTTGGAGAAAGTTTGTATTAAACAATACAAAAACTATAAAATCCACATTAGATTACATGACAACACAGGACCCAGTGCAGTCTGTATATTCTGATTATTAATCAGTCTTACTGTATTGGCTTCTGGCAGGTATTATTTGATTTGTGCTGTTTTGATAATTTATGACAATCCCTAGGCAGCCCAGACCACACTGAGCATGTGCACAGTCTTGGTCTTGCTAATATTTTTAACAAAGTTACAAGATGGTGACCCCCTGTGGCCAACTTTGAAAGCATAAATCATTTGTTTGATTAGGTTTGTGGTGCAGTAAGTTCATGTTTATGTTTAGTATACAAAATACAGCATTTCTAGCCTTATTCTATTTTACACTTTACTTCCCTTTTAAGGGAACCAAGCCTTCATGTTGTATCCATTCCCCACATATTTCCTGCCCCCTAGAATGGAGACACTCTAGAATAAATCATCATGAGCCAGTAAGATTATCATGGAAGTTGCATACCAGCCCTAGCCCAAGGTTTGTATACTGCCTCACTTGGGTGTGCCCAAGTTCTCCTTTAAACCTTGTCTGCAAAATCCCTCACATGCATGGAAAACAGGTCAATAGTGTTTATATAGGGGGATTTCTGTATATATGAGATCAACTATTGTATAGCCTCAGCTTGTGATTTGCTAAAGTAACATTCTAAGAAATATTAAGTAAAAGGTTTACATTAAAACAACGCCCTATGACTGGCAATCTGTGGATTCTGGCAAATGCCAGAGGGGCTGCTGTAAGGTCCCATAGACAGTCACTATTTAGTGGGCTGGTGGAGGACTATTTGGGCCTCTGTGTACATGGAATTCCAGGGCCTATTTTGACTCCCAGTCCAGACCTGCGCCCTATGATTTTTTAATATCATTTTTCCATACTCTTTGCAGTAATCCTATGTTCCGAGTCCTTGGGAAAGAACATATTGAACGGAAGGGGTTGGGTAGCCATAGACAAAGAAGTTAACAGACCTTTCACACAGAGCAGACCAACATTACACGGAGGTGGTACAGTCTGTACCTGCAGAGGCTGCTGAAGCACGGCGCTAATATCAAAACACAAGCAGCAGAGGAAACCCAATCTCCCAGCCTATGCACGTTCCAAATCCACAATCACTAGATGTACGTGTCCATTTCATTGCCCACAGCCTGCCACCACTGGGCTCTCAGCTTTAGTTTGCGGAATAGTTTTCCATATCCTCCAGTACAACGCCCTGTGGAACATTTCCCATGAATACAGGAACGGGGAGAGCAGTCCCATGGCTGAAATTGCGTGAAATGGCAAAAGCGGAAAAGAACACCATGATACCAGCCAAAAATATAAAGTGCATGACGTGACAAAGGAAAGTGCCCGATTTATCTCTCCTGTGGGGGGCTTTTTTGGATATTTTGGCTCCTACAAAAGCAAAAAGTCCAAAATCACACAGCACACCAACACTTAATACGCTGAGGAGGTTCTTTAATACACACAAGGTCCTGCCACCTTGACAAAGCTTTATGAAAAATATAGTTTAGTAAAGTTTCATTACAAACAAGTTTGGTACTTTTTTTAAGCTTCATGCGAGGAATTATGCAACGCAGCTGCTGCCTCGGAGAGAACACTTGACCACACACAGAGCTGGGAGTCCTACGTCCTTTAATTATCAAATTGTATTAATTTCTAAGGATCCAGCCGCTCTTCCTGGAATCCTAAAAAAGTCTAATAATCATCACATGTGACAAAAACTTATATTCTCCATTTTTTAAGGGTTGAAACTGGTAACCCCTGCTGTCTGTCAGACAGAGTGACATGTAGTGCCGAAGCCCTCCATCGTGTCTTAGTAAAATTTGAACAAGCATACAAAAGAATAATTCCAGAGTGCCGAGTTGTTAAGGCAGCAATAAATAAGCCGACTTCCAATGTGGGAAAAAGCCCAAAAGACTCACAAGACTGACTGCCAATATAGATGCCTGTACTGTCCAACAATGCCCCTTGTCTCTATTACACCAAGATTTGACCTTACTGCACCAGCCTAAAGGTTCACAATCTCTATAACAATAATGATCCAGATCTACAAAGCTATGCACAGGAGCTCCCCATCTTGGATCTTGCTTTAAGTGTCAGTGGCACTGCACGTGCTCAGTGTGCTCTGGGGTGCTAAGCACACGCTATCAAGCAGAAAATGTGGTTTGCCTGTTATTGAAGTTGATGCTACAGGGCTGATCAGTAAATTCTGATGCTGAATGCACTGGTTTCTGAGCTGCCATGTAATGTGAATCTGAATTAATTACTAATCAGCCTTGTTTTGTTACTTTATATTGTATTTATACTGTATATTTTAAGTCAGTACCTGGGCTCGGGTAAGTGACAGCAGCCTAGAGCAAATCAGCAGAAAAGAAAATGGGGAGGTACCAAGAGCATAGTTGGAGGCACATTTGGGGGCACAAATCTCTATTGCTAAAGGGCTGTGCTGGCCTTGGGCTGGTAGAGAACCCAAAACATAATACTCAGCATTTATAGCTACTTCTTTGTTAAGATCTAGTCCTCTGATTCTGTGGGATTGCAGTTGATCTACAAAAATAAAATTTAATCTGCCAATGTACCATGTGATCAGATGAGGAAGTAAGACAGCTCCTCTAACTTCCTCCATAGCAGTTAGCTATCCCTCAGTATTCTCAGTCGTACAATATCTGTTGTAAAATATCTTTTCAGACCAGTCAGCTAGAGACCTGCACGGGTCTGTTTAAATACCTTTACTGGCTTTCTTATACTCATACAATTCTTTCCAATCTGTTCCCACAGTAAAGCTGCAAAAGGGGATAGACCCCTATGGATTTATTGTGTCAAACAAGCACAACGTTTCGGGGGCTGGCCCCTTCGTCAGGTGATGTGGCAAGCTTATACAAACAGCCCTTAAATAGCCTAAAAGGCCCTCCCACCAACAGGAAAAAAAAGTAAAAAAAACTTTACTGAAAAAGACTTTTTGCTCAAAAAAAACATTGTTTGAAAAAATGTCCATTTAGATCAGTAAGTCCATTCACATTAAGAATCCAAAAACTGGTAAATTAATAAGGTGAAAAAAAACACAAATAAAGGTACAAAGCAGAAACAGGTTATACTTTCCCTAATAATGGAATTACCTTTCCCTTGGAGAAAAATCATGCACAGAAGTTTATCTGGAAGGTAAAAAGATACATAGTCAGTTATCAATCTCCTGCAATATTGAGACATTTGTAACAAACATAGTGAAACAGTTTTTGTTTTAAATTGTGTCCACTGCTAACCTCCACCCTTTCCAAGATCTGCCATCGTAGCTGTGAAACTTCGTGTTTAGTATGTTTAGTCAATTTATTTTTATTTTTTTCATCTTCTGTTACAAATGTCTCAATATTGCAGGAGATTGCCTTGTACCTTTATTTGTGTTTTTTTCACCTTATTAATTTACCAGTTTTTGGATTCTTAATGTGAATGGACTTACTGATCTAAATGGACATTTTTTCAAATAATGTTTTTTTTGAGCAAAAAGTCTTTTTGAGTAAAGTTTTTTTACATTTTTTTTCCTGTTGGTGGGAGGGCCTTTTAGGCTATTTAAGGGCTGTTTGTATAAGCTTGAACATCACCTGACGGAGGGGCCAGCCCCCGAAACGTTGTGCTTGTTTGACACAATAAATCCATAGGGGTCTATCCCCTTTTGCATTCATTTCTGTGTGCCGTATCCTCATTTGCTTGTTTCCTGTGGAACCAGGGGAGTGCCGTCTCCCTAGAGGACTGAGCACCAGATAATTGCATTACGAAAAGGCCAGGGAGTGCATACGAATTTCACTTTGACCCACAGTAAAGCTGGCCATAGATGCAAAGATGCGATTCCTCGGATCCTCGAAAGGATCGGACTTCCCCATCTCCCGACCTGCCACTAACCATTCTGATCAAATAAAGTAGTAAAAGAACAGATCAGCCGATGTTCTGCCCCTGACAGCAATCGTACAATATCTATGTCCAACCAAAGCTAGTGACAGTCTCCTACTGAAAATCATACGATCGGCAATACACGCAGAGATATTATCGGCAGCCGACAGAAATCTTTTAACCTGTCCGATAGACCAAACGATTGATCTCTGGACGGGACTCTCCACACATGGTCCGAAAATCTTATGAATCCTCAATTCCTATGATCGGATCTTTGCATCTATGGCCAGCTTAAGAGCTTTAACAACCAGGAGCAACATCATTTGTTGATCCCATTAAAATTCTAAAAAAAGTAGACTTTCATTTGTTCCCCCTTAAATGGTCACCTGTAGTCAATGTGACTGCAGCTAAAGGGGACCTGCAGGCCACCTACACGGTGGGCACATTAAGTATATTCCAGCTGGGTATTTGCTCGATCCACTACAGGATTCTGCAGCCAGCTACCTTAAAGAGGTGGTCAATGCATGGCCAACCTTTAATTAGGGACCTCTACTGGTATAGGTGTATGGACTACGGCCTCAACTGTATTTGGTTGAGCAAATACTATCTTACATGTCCCATCATTGGCTGTTCTTTGCCAACAGGAGCATGAAACAAATCTGCTGCATTTCCGTGCTGATTTAGACTACTCTGTGATATTATAACAATGAAAACGATTAGATTGAGCCCTTCGTCCTAGACAAATATATACACGTCCTGTGAGAACTGAAGGAGGCAAGTGATGCTAGAAGAACTCCACAAACAAGATGCCAGGCTCATGTGAGGAGGTGTTAAAAGGATCCCAGTCATGAGTAACTAAGAATTCTTTTATAAGTTACACAGCAGTGCAAGTTCACTGGGCCGTGGGTTTAGGCAAATCACTGATATTTTATCTGTCCATTAAACAATGCGCAAACTATGGATGGTGAATAAGCAAATACAGATGACAATAATTCTTGCACTTGATGACTTCAAATAATAAAGAGATTAAAGTTTGATTTTTTGTGGTGCCATGGGTTGTCCAGCATTTACTGTGCTCCCTAATATTCTTTCTCTTATTTTGAACCATATCCAAATTACGATGTTTTGACACTCAGAAGATGACCTAACAAGATCCAAGATGGGGAGCTGCTGGGGACAATTTATTTTAAAGGTCTGGATCTTCTGTGATAGGGCTGCTGAACCTTTGGGCTGGTACAGTAAGTCCAGTATACGAAGCACAGCATTGATAGTCATATTTTTCTTAGGGTTAAGTTCTCATTTAAAGGGCATGTCCATCTTAAAATCAAAGGTGAAAGAACATATAATTCTGTCAGAGGAACACAGATTTCATATTACAGTACAAGGTATATTGCACATAATCCAAAAACTACCCAACATGTAATCATTAAAAAGCACATTCAAAAATATCAGAGGTTTAAAGAGAGAACGAACAGCAAATCAACACTAAGAGGGTTATTTATTAAAGTCCATAGACTAAAAATTAGAAAAATGTGAGTTTTTGTACTATAAAGTCCGAATTTTAAGTGGAATAAAAAATTTGAATTTTTCGAGATTTAGTACACCCCAAGGCTGCAAAAAGTCAGAATCCAGAAATCCGCCATTTCAGACCTGCTAAGTGTTTATATAAGTCAATGGGAGAGGTCCCTATCCTATTTGGAAGTTTTTGTGGTCTGCGCTGGAATTAGCTCAAAAATTCTGGCTTTTTAGCAAAAATCTCAAAAATGTGTGCTTTTCATAAAAAAGCCTGAAAAAATAGTTCAATTCGGATAAAACCTCAGAAAAAAATTTGGGTTTTCACATGATTTTATCGAGTTTTTGCTTGATCCAATTAAATCATGCTTTTTTAATAATAAATAAGGTCAAATCATGGATTCTAGTTTGGTTGGAATTTTTGTAGTAATTAATCAGGAAAAATTCGGATTTTGATAAATAACCCCCTAACAGTTCATTCTTTAACTGCAGTGACCATACCTTCCAGCTACTATTAAAATTATCTATTTTTTTTAATAATTATTAAACATTTGTGTGCATTTTAGTGTTTTACCTATCATGAATATTTTACGTTTTAGTGATCACAAACAGATTTTCTTTATTTAATTGTACACATTTCTCTACATTTTTAGCAGTTTAAATGTTTCACATATCCCTTGACCTTTTAGTATTTACATTTTTTTGTATCTATTTTTTAATAGTTATCATTGTAGTGAAATACTTTGCTTGTTTGACATTTTTGACATTTGTGATTTAAATTTTTGTAGATTGTTTTAAAAATATTTTCAGTGTTATATTGAATAAGCACAATCCAGTACACAATACAGCTCTTCGCCAGTGAATTTGCGCAGGCTTAAAAAAAACGGATGCCATTGTAAAAAAAACAGACACCGGTGTTAAAAACGGACACCGGGTTCAAAAATGGACGCCGGCACCGTTTCGCTAATTTTTTCGCAGTTTAGCGAAATTCGCGGGAAATTCGTGAATTTTCCGGTAAAGCGAAACGCCCCAAATTCGCACTACTCATTCGCACTACTCATATTGACAAAGCAGATAAAAGATAAGTTGCACAGAATATAATGGTTGGATAAACAGGGATCAAATGCTATTCATGGCTCTTTACACGACTATAGAAATAAAATCTTTCTTAATTAAAATAGGATACTTGTTTCCAATATAAGGTTTATTTGTAGATGTTTGATTAACAAATACAAACTTTAAAAGTAAAATGTTTAACATTACTGGTATTTTTCCTATTTTTATCCTTTTTGCACAGATGGAAATAGTTAACACACCGCGGCACGCTCTGATCACAAATAACAGTATTGTTGTGGTTTTGCCTACTTGGCACTGGCAACTAAGGTCAGACAGGAACCTCCCTTGTCTTAATTGAATACAGTGTATGATTCTGTCCTGGTATTTGTAATATTACGAGGCATGACTACATTGCTCAGATAATCTAAGAGACTGAACTTTTCACACTGCGGCCAAAGAACACACGTGATCTGTGTTTCATTCAGCCATCATTTTCCTTCGTCAGTCCATTTCATTTTGTGTGTGATATGGCAGCACCCTTTCTCAGAACACTGCAGAACAAGTTCTGGGAGGTCATCAGATGGGGAAAGTGTGGGAGGGGAAGGTTTTCCTAGGATCTAGTACTAACCAATCAGATGTTGGTTTTCTGTATTGGAACTGTTAGATCCATGCAGGGCTGCCATTAGAAATCACGGGGCCCCGTACAACAAAATTTTTGGGGCCCCGTCCACACTGACGACCAAGCTCCACCCCATATGCCGCCCACTCCACATCGCAGTTAAAAGACCACACAGACATCAGCGCTAAAAAAGTAACCCCCCCCCACACAAGTTATAAAAAGCTGTTGATGGTCAGGGCCCCCTTATAAAAAATTGCCCCCCCCCCAAAAAAAATGTTTTTTTAAAAAAACATTGGTGGCAGGGGCCCCCTTATAAGTTAAAAAAAAACTTGGGGCCCCAACAAAAAAAAAAAATGTAAAAAAAACCTGAAAAAAAAACTATTGGTGGCAGGGGCCCCCTTATAAGGTAAAAACAAATTGGGGCCCCAAAAAAAAAAAAACATTGGTGACAAGGGGCCCCTTACAAGTTAAAAAAAAAATTGGGGCCCCCAAAAAAATGTTTTACAAAAAGATTGGTGGCAGGGGCGTATAGAATATTAAAATAATACATTGGTGGCCAGGGGATTAAAAAAAAAAAATACACAAACTGGTTTTCAGTAGAATTGAACTCACGGCTTCAGTACTTCAACTTCGCCTCCTTTCGTGACTTTGGGTCTTTGCGCCGCTTCAGGACTTCGGCTGTTTTCGTGACTTCGGGTCTTTTCGGCGCTTCGTGACTTCGGGTCTTTTCAGCGCTTCGTGACTTCGGGTCTTTCCGTGACTTCGGGTCTTTTCGGCAGATCGGCTTCGGCTTTTCGGCACTTCCGCATTCGGCAACGCAGAGGGAGGACGTACGGCTCGGGCGCTCGTAAGGGGGGCCCGGATCTTCAAAAAATGCAGCGCTGCCGGGCCCCCCTTCATGCCCGGGCCCGGTACGCTTGTCCCCCCTGTCCCCCCCTGATGGCGGCCCTGGATCCATGTACTTTAAAGTGGACCTGTAATCCAGACACAAAGAGCTGTATAATAAAAGTCCTTTTCAAATTAAACATGAAACCCAAATTATTTTTTATTTAAGCATTCATAGCTGTTGTAAACTCATTTATAAATCTCAGCTGTCAATCAAATATTGTCTGCCCCTCCTCTATGCCTTGGGCAGACAATTACTTTCACTTTCCATTCAGCACTTCCTACATGTCACTGCTCTCCCCACATTCCCCGTTCTCTTTACTGTTTAATTGTGTAGCCAGGACATGGGGATGGACATCAGGTCCCCCATTCTGGTGCACAAACAAGATTCTGAGATGATGCAAGGCTTGTCTTAATTGATTTACTATCCTTAGTAAATCAACTTTGGCTCCCGCACACCCTCTGGTAGATAACAAACAATACCTGGTGCACAAAGGTAGAGGATCGGCCACCTCACAAGCAGTATAGAAGAAAGAATCCCAAGGCACACTGGGTCAATGCAAGCAAGCTGCCTTGCGTGTTTATTACGAAGTGCAACATTTCGGGGTCACGCCCCTTTCTCAAGCATAAAGAATATAATGCAAAGGGTGAATATAAAGCAATTGATATGCAAATTAAGTCAATTAAAGTCCATCCACCAATGGTGGATCATCCAGAAGTGCGCATCCTCAGTGGGTCAGTGATCCTGTGTAAAATTAGTGAAAATATTCTTCATTCATAAAAAGTTAAATGCATCCGAAAACCAAGAAACTTGTAGATATAAAGGGTTAAGATACATTAACAGAAAGAAGTTAATTTACCCGGTGCATTAAAGTGAACCAATCAAAGGTATAAAACAGACATGATACAAAATAGAATTTACAATTAATACAATAAAAATATAGTGTATTCACACTTCTTACCCTAAACGAAGGGGAGGGGCAAAAGGAAGCTGTCCCTGATATAGAAGGGAACAATACAGAATTCATCTGGCAGAGAATAAAGTCAAGATAAATATTATAAAAAGCCAGCCATATTAAATTCTTCGTTTAATCCTTTAGGATGTCTAGCATGAAGCAGCCATATCCAGTAACACTCACGTTGGAGCATCACTCTTTTTAAATCTTGACCCTGTTTTACTAAAACTTTTTCCAGAATTTGCCACTTCAACTGTGACACCTGGTGACCACATGCAAAAAAATATTTGGCAAATAATGTTTCTTTTTTCTACTTATTTAGCCTTCCCATTTATTTTACCAACCTCCTTACTTGCCTCATGTACATCTCCGGTATTGGCAGGTTTATAGTTGCGTATCACGGATTTGTGCTCATTGAGACGTACTTTGATATGTCGTGAGGTCGGGCCAATATAGGCCATTCCACAGGGGCACTTGATGCAATAGATTATATTACAACTGTCACGTGTTGCAAAGCATTTGATACTATGTTTAGAAGCAAGTGTAGGATGCATAACACAATCCCCAGGTATTATACCACTACAATGGCCACATCTCCTGCAGGCAAACGTGCCCAGTGGCCTAACTACCGAGGAAGCAGACCCTGCAGTCGCGGGGGGCCTGGGGGTACAGGGGGCCCGGGGGGGCCTGCATCCTCGGTAGTTACGCCACTGGTGCAAAATAAGAACTGTTTTTCATTATAGTTAAAATTAAAAGTAACTAAAGGCTCGAGTGAGGGGAGAGAGAAAACACGCACACGCATTGTCTCTATTCCAGCAGCAGCACATCACTTGTAACATCACAAGTCACAACAAAACATTCTTTCCAGGTGTAACCAGTGCCCCGTGCGTTACGAGCCTTGGTGCGAATCTTGCGTTGGGATTGGTGGAGTCTAGTCTCAGGGCGAGGCTTGGGACACTCTTCTGTCACCGGTAGCTGTGTGTGTAAATGTGATTCGGGCGTACCATGGTCTGAATAGAGAAGCAACGATTAGTGTGTATGGTGACTGCTGGGTACCGGCCACAGGTGGGAAGGGGGTTGAATTTCGTTTTTGGGGCAGCTGCTCGCACATAGGTGAATACACAGTGTAAATGCAGCCCTGAGGCACCAGCCTGGCCAATAACTGCCCTTAATACATTACAGGCTCCCCCTGACACATACTCACTCCCCATACACCTTGCACTAGCTTATAGTGTCCTGCCCCCCCTCCTCCTCATACTTTATAATATACCCCCTTATATACTGTACATTGGTATCTCCCATATAGTCTGCTGCCCCTCCTCCTCCTCTTCATACTTTATAATACACCCCCTATGTACATTGGTATCTCCCATATAGTCGGCTGCCCCTCCTCCTCATACTTTATAATATACCCCCTATATACATTGGTATCTCCCATATAGTCTCCTGCCCCTCCTCATACTTCATAATATACCCCCTATATAAATTGCTATCTCCCATATAGTCTCCTGCCCCTCCACCTCATACTTTATAATATACCCCCCCTTTATACATTGGTATCACCCATTTAGTCTCCTCCTGCCCCCCTCATACTTTATAAATATACCCCCATATACATTGGTATCTCCCATATAGTCTCCTGCCCCCCTATCTCATACTGTTAAATATACCCCCCTATCTACATTGGTATCTCCCATATAGTCTCCTGCCCCTCCTCCTCCTCATACTTTATAATATACTCCCCTGTATACATTGGTATCTCCCATATACCCCCTATATACATTAGTAGTTCTAGGGTATTTATATGTGAAATCGCTACTGTGCCATACTTCTATAGTACTGTGGTATTTATACATGGAATTGCTACTGTGCCATCCTTCTGTGAGTTCTGAGGATATTATACATGAAATTCTCCAACTATTTTGTGCAGAGGGGGCCCTGAAATTTTTTTTTGCAGGGGGCCCTGGCATCCGAAGTTACACCACTGAACATGCCCTTAGTATTAGTGGAAAGATGTAAATCCTTACTAGGTAATTGTCTTGACTTAATTAGATCTCCTATGTTCCTTCCCCGTCTATAGGAGAACAAAGGTGGTAACTGAAATAGGTGACCTACTTTAGGATCAGATTTAAGGATATCCCAATATTTCAAAATGATCTTCTTACACATCTTAGAATTGGAATCAAAAGAGGTGATAAACGGTATACGTGACCTTTTTTGTACACTAGTGACTTTCTTTTTAAGAGTGTCCTAAAGGGGTAATTTCCTAATTTCCTCTTTTGCTGCCAAAAGGTTTTTTTTTTATCATATCCTTTTTCGGAAAACTTCTGCAGGACTTTCTCAGATTCTGAATCAAACAGGGTATCATTAGATGTAATACGCCTGACCCCTTAAAGTTGACTCCTAGGGAGCCCCTTTAATAATCCAGGAGGATGGAAACTAGTCGATCTTACCAAATTATTTGGTGGGTTTAGTGTACAAAGACGTTGTAAAAGTATTATCCTTGTAATTTACATCAAGGAAACTCACTGGAATTATATTCAAGGTTAAACTTGATGGTACTGTGTACATTATTTAAATATGTTAAGAAATCATGTAGACATTACAAAGGCCCAGTCCAGATGAAAAAGGTATTATCCACATACTTCATTTATGAATGTACTGTAATTCATAAATTGTATAGTTTTCCTTTAAGGCTATTTACTGTCCCTGCCAATCTAGCTGCTCAAAGTCTTCCTAAATCACAAAAAGGTCAATGTAATTACCCCTCAGAATATTTCCAGCTGCCGATGTGCTCCTTGCTGTATATTTTTAGTTCTGCTGCAGTGCGGAGGTTCTCTGGGCAATGTGGGTGAGTACAGGTGCAGTGTGAGTAGCTGGGTATGTTATGTCTGTAGACTGTGATGCTCAACCCCATATATCTTGGTCAGGATCAGTGATGGTCACAATACGCAGTGCAGGGAACAGCTGTTTCTGACCTGGATCTCCCCACTGAAACTCTATACCCCTCTGCGCAGCTCACCTTTCATGTATCATGCTGTCCTTGTTCTTCCCTGAAAATCCATAGTGATTTATTCATTCTCTTTCTATGCATGCTTTTCCCGACAATTGCCCATACATATACATAATGAGTCTAGGGGTCTATTACCTGGAAACCCGTTATCTAGAAAACTCCAAAATATGGCACTACCATTTGCTCAGGAGTCCTATTTAAACGGTGGGAAGGTCGTATTCCAAAAACAAACAGTTTTTTTTTTTCTGTGATAATAAAACGGTACCTCTTACTTTGGAAACTAAGCGGCATAAATCCATCATGGAGGCAAAATAATCCTTTTACATGTATTTAATGTTTTATAGTAGCATTGAGGTATGGTGATCCAAATTACAGAAAAAAAACCCTTATCTGGGAGACACATTTGCAGAACAATGACCTAGAGGGGGCAGACGTTTGGTGAGTTTGATGAGAGAGGTGGGGAGAAGAAACTTACCTGGATATGGGGATTGGAGGGGGCAGGATGACAGGTAACACATTTATTGGCAAAAGTATAATAAAGGCCTGGCCTTGGCTGTTATTTTACCAGCTAGGAAGATGAAATACTGGTCAGGTGACAACCCAAGCCCCAGGGCCAGTGGCGTAACTTTAAGGGCCCGGTCTCCCCTGCAATTTTTTTTCCCCATCCCCTGCAGAAATTATAGATTGCCTGAACCAAAATAAAATATTGTGGGTCACTCATAGTGCAAACAAATCATGTACTGGGAGGCAGGGTCAATTAACTTGGGTGCCCTTGACCCTGGGTGGCAGCCTCCCGGCAGGATGGGTTCCCACTGTCCTGAGATGGTTCCAATAAACTCATTCTCATAGGTCTTCTATTGAACCCCCCCAACTCTGGACCCTATAATCCTATGGCAGCTTTACTCTTAAACTTACTGCACCCTAATTGTTCATTTCTTTTGTTCATCGTTGGTCTAAAGAACATTTTCCCCTCTGTGACCTCTCTCTCTTCATATTAGAGATCTAGTTTTCCTCCATATAAATAATGCATGTAGAACAATCTGTTTATGAACAGCTGGTCCCAGCACTGATCCTGGGTCGCTGGCAGTGCTTGTTCCTAGAACTCACAAGAGGCAATCTTAATGGACAAAGACACAATGACCTATACATTTCTGCATATACAGTATACTTGGGAGTAAAATAAAAGAAAGGCCAATTATAAGTTAATTATACCCTAGGGCTGTGTGAAGAATAATGAAGAGATCAACAGTTGTTTTCATATATAGTTATAGGTCCTCCAGGTGAATATGAGGAGTCACCGTCGGACTGGAATGTCTGGGGGCCAACTGGGGCTGCCGCCTCAGGGGCCCCACACCCTTCCCAGGTGCCCCACCCCAATTGTAGGTCAACATCATGATTCATATCATCCAAGGAATATGCAATGCCACAAGCCCTACTCCCTCCACCACAAGCACCTTTTAATTTCCAATGTGACTGCGATTGGGAGGGGAGGTCAGAGTGGAACAAGGCGGTAACAATGCAAGGGGCGGGGGTTACAGGAAAAGAGGTATTGATCAATGTGCACTTTTAATATTTAGGGGATGGAGGGCATCTGGCGAGATTTTCTTATGGATCATGGCACTGAAGATAATTTATAAGTTAGTGGGCATTATAGGGTTGTCACCTTTTCATAAAATTTTCACCTGCCGGTGGTGGGGGTGGGAACAAAAGGAGCGGACGGTGACATAAAAGAGGTGGGACGTGATGTAAAATGGGGTGGGGAGAAGGTACGTTTTGAGCAGATTGGGGGCGGGCCAAGGGTTTTGTTAGGGGTATTACAAATTTACCGTCAGCTACATTGCCGGTAAATTTCTAATACATACCTCCCAACATTTTGGAAGTAAAAAGAGGCACAAAAAAAATTTTCCCGCATGTAGCGCAGCAATTTTTTTGACCACACCCCTTTCTGTGGCCACACCCCCTAATTACCATGTTTGTTTTACAAAATTTGGCAGATTATGAAAGTTTGAAAATATTTCTCCTTATCTAAACTGTGTTTTTGTGTTTCAAAATTGTTACAAAGTATCTTATTTGCACCTGTTAGCTGTTCTGGGCTCTCTGCTAAAAGCCAATTAAGTGAGAAACTTTGTTTCTTTTTCTGGCTGTTCAGTGCAGAGAAAAGAGGGACTTTCCAGTACAAATGAGGGACTGCAGGTTGAGCTGTCAAAAGAGGGACTGTCCCTCCGAAAAAGGGACAGTTGGGAGGTATGCTAATACCGGGTCCAGCCTTGGCAGGTGTTTTACCGGCTATGCCGGTAAAGCACCAGCCGAGGTGGCAAAATTTTTGGAAAAAAATACTAGTCTTCCTATATATCTAGATTTTTTCCCTATTAATAACATTGGGGTCAAGCATAATTTTTGCCGGTCAGGCCGGTAACATACTGGCCAAGTGGCAACCCTATGTGGGTAGAAGCCTTAAGGAGTAAATAAACAGATGTGAGGTGCAATGTGGGTATATCAGTACTGTTCCCTTTAGTTATATTTGTCTTAATGGAGAACTAAAGCCTAACTAAAGAAGTCGCTAGAAATGTTGTACATGATGTTTTGTGCTTCTCTAAAAGCCCAAGGCAACCACAGCCCTTTAGCAGTAAAGATCTGTGTCTCCAAAGATGCCCCAGTAGCTCCCCATCTTCTTTTCTGCTGATTCACTGCACATGCTCTGTGCTGCTGTCACTTACTGAGCTTAGGGAGCCACTCACAATATACAGTACACATAGAATAGAAATGTCACAATATAAGGCTGATTAGTAATTAATACAGATAATTACTACATGGCAGCACAGAAACCAGTGCAATTAGCATCAGAATTTAATAATCAGCAAACCTGTAGCATCAGCTTATATTACAGCCAGGGAAGCTCATTTTCTGCTGGATAATTAGTGACGACCCCTAAAGGTGGCCATAGACTCAAAGATCCGCTCGTTTGGCTACATCGCCAAGCGAGCGTATCTTTCCCCCGATATGCCACTAACGGCATGGCTATATTGGGGGTAATTCAAACGTTCGGCCGTATGGCCGAACGATCGAATTACGATGCACCAAGGGGCTCCGACGGGTCGGTCGGTTAAAAATCAAACCTTCCCGATCAATATCGTGGCCAGATATCGATCGGGAAGACCCGTCGGAAGCCCCCAATCACGGGCAGATCAAATCGGTCCAAACGACAGATATCGTCAGCTTTATCTGCCCGTATATGGCCACCTTTAGCTTAGCTTCTCAACAGCCAATCAGAGCCCACTGAGCATGTGAGTGTCACAGACACTTTCCAAGATGGTGACCCCCTGTGACAAGTTTGAAGTCCTGGATCATTGCTGCTATTGACAAGCTGAAACTTTAGGCTGGTGCAATATATAAAATATGTTTTTTTTGTCCATATTCATTTTTAGGGTTTAGTTCTAGTTAGTTAGTGTGAGTTACAAATGGAGGTGGCGCACTGGGAGCACCCAGAGGAATTGTTTGCCTTGCACATGGAATCTCCCATAAAAAAAACACACTCGGAGCTGTGAAAGAAGAATATGGGGTTAATGTAATAAAAAAGGCACAGTGTGTGCATCAGATCTAGTAACCCCTAGCAACCAATCAGATGGAGAAAATGCTATATAGGTTATATAGGGCTGTAATGGAAACAAGAACAAAAGGGAATTTTCCCAAACTAGGGGTTGACTGGGAGATTGGCAGGCCAGTCCTGTTTTGCTTATGCAGGGCCCTTATCTAGAAATATACAAGAACAAATGAACAGGTCTCATTGTTCTAACTGTACTAGATGAGTAAAAGGCAGCATCTGTTATGGCTTATTAGACTTTGTCCTTTTAGAAGGAGCTTAACACTCGCAGGGCATGGGCAAGGCCTCTGTTATATGAGAAAGAACTCAGCCGGTGAAGAATTTATTCTGCGGGATAATTAAAAGCCACAATGATGGCCTCTCATTACAATTTGCCTAATGGATTTATTGCCATTATCAGCCCCAGGAGCTTGTCATTTCTCGGCTTTTAGATTTGTTTTCTCTTTATATAATTTTCATTCAATCTTATAATTTGATTAAAAAAAAGAATAAAAAAAAGCATTCAAGGAAAGCTGTAATTGCCTTGCTGCCGCCAGTTATTTTAGTGCGCGTGTGGGCGAGATGAGAGGTGATCTGCTAAAGGCCCATTAAGTATTCTCAGTTATTAGCATTATATGCAGGACAGAAAGGTTCTTCAGTGTCTTTCACTGGGTGCTTGTTAAACTGTAACTCTCTGCCTTCTCTCCCCAAGCACCACCCCCTCATTACCCACATATGTCCTTTTGTCCTTCCAGTCTACAGGTTTTTTTAACTCACCGTATATACTCGAGTATAAGCCGTCCCGAGTATAAGCCGAGGTACCTAATTTTACCTCCAAAAACTGGTAAAGCTTATTGACTTGAGTATAAGCCAAGGGTGAGAAATGCAGCAGCTTCTGGTAAGTTTCAATCAAAAAATTGAGGGTTTCTGCTCCCATTGGAGGTGCCGGCGTCTCGTTTTTGGACGCCGGCGTATATTCTTGGAGACTATTCTTGGTCGCCGGAGACTATTCTTGGATGCTGGCCACTATTCTTAGGCGCCGGCGACTATTCTTAGAAGCCGGCGACCGTTTTTGCGCTTGACCCGAGTATAAGCCGAGGTAGCGTTTTTCAGCATATTTTGGGGGCTGAAAAACTCGGCTTATACTCGAGTATATACAGTACGTGGTCAATTAATTGTGTTCCTTTTTTCATTTTCAGGGGGCCTGAACATGTTTACAGGCCCTATAACCCAGTAGAAAGGCCACATTATGGGAGATATAGAGCTGGGCAGTCAAACGTTCTAGACCACTGGGTTCTACTGCAGGCATTCTCGACCTCTTCCACCCCAAGGCCTTACAGCACAGAATATTTAAAGTATCATACCATAATTAGCCCCCCAAAGAAAACATACTGTATTTATCCCAATCCATAGCCAATATGGAGTCTTGTTTCTAAGAATCCTCCAGACTCATCAATGGGATTGAATTAACCATGTGAATTTTCTCAGCTCTTTTTCAGAGCTATGATGAAAGGAGCTATTTATCTCCAATTACCTGGTCTTGAGATTATCTCCCTAAACACAATTATCCTTATAAGACAAGTAAACCTTTAAAATAAGTGAATGTAAAATTGATGAGGGGGTATTCTAAGCACTTTTTTTCATCTACATTCATTATTTATTTTGTTTTTATTCCAAGATATTAAGGGATACGTGTACTGTTAATATGAATGAATTTTGCTCCAACATCACCACCTGCTGGTCAGTTTCTGACCAGTCTGACCACCAAGTAGTCAAGGAAGTTGTCAGGAGAAAGAAAGAGGCTGCTCTGATGTTCTTCTGCTTAGGAAAAAAAATAGAAACCTTTCTCACATCTTTCCTAAGCAGAAGAACATCAGAGCAGCCTCTTTCTTTCTCCTGACAACTTCCTTGACTACTTGGTTGTCAGACTGGTTAGAAAATGACCAGCAGGTGGTGCTGTTGTAACAAAATTCATTTATATTAACAGTACATGTATCCCTTAATATCTTGGAATAAAAATAAAATAAAAAAAGAATCTACATTGCACAAGTGCTTAGAATAGCCCCATCATCAATTTTACATGCACTTATTTTAAAGGTTTTCTTATCCTTTATACAGTAATAACATTCTGCAGGCAAGTAACCATTAACATAAACTTTATTCCAACACTTTATGTAAGGCAGCACCCTCTGGGACATTGAAGGCATGGCCATGAAATGAGATTAGGCTGGAGAACTCAAGTTGTCTGTCTCCTTGTTGCTAATGCCCAGTGTGCTTGTTATTCCATAGCATTAGCTTTCCCCTCACTTACACTGGTTGGCAGAGCCTGGAAGGAGAGTGTAAGGCCAGGAGTATTGTAATATCAGTGTCTTCTCGGGACAAGCAGAATGAACACAAGGAAGATGTTTATGTAGAGTGTCAAGCTGTACATGGTTATGGAACACAGCCTGCTTCAGGTTTCTTAATCCTTGTCTTCTCTCCGCTCAAGGCACAGCTGTCCGGGATCAGGCTTTAGAGATAGCAGATTAGTCCAAAAGTAAATAAATGGAAGAATTGTCTATTTTTAGGGATTGGCCTTAAAAAAACTTCCAGCAATGAAGTTAAATATTGTCATAAAGCTTTGCCATCAGCCCAAATATGCTGCATCTATTCAACCTTATTGGTCAAGGTATTATGTGAGGCCACATAATCCGTTTGGCCCTATCTATTTAAAGGAAAGCTACTCGAACAGTTTATTGCCAAAAGAATAACCACAATAGTGCAAGCTATAACATTATACTTATTTTGTAGAATGCTTTACCATACCTGAGTAAACAGCTCTAGAATTCTCTGTTTGTTTGGGATAGCCTCTGCCATATTGGTGGGACATCACTTCCTGTCTGAGTCACTCATAGCACTGGGCTCAGATTACAGGGAGAGGGAGAGAGGAGCAAACTGAGCATGCTCAAGCCCAAGCCCTGGAGGTTTAAGCTGAAAACAGGAAGTCTGATACAGAAGCCCATGAGTACACAATAGAAGGAAAGAAATGTGGTGTTTCTTTTGACAGAGGACTCAGAGCAGCATTACTTTGAGGGTTTACTGGTGTATTTATATAGACCTTTCTGATAAAAATTACTACCCCAGCTGCAACCCCACTTCTGCCACCCAGACCCCTCCACCCCAGCTGCAACCTCCTGCATGCACCTTATTTCCTCTTCTTGTGTCCGCAAACTGGGGTAGATCAGTTTCAGGCAGGGAGTGCGTCTGGGTCAGTAGGACCCATATGGGCCGCAGGTCCAGTCCAACCATAGGCAGTATAGACAATTTTAATCTCATCATAATATCACACAGATATAATTAATATAATATCAAATTGTATTGTTACAGATGCAACATGCCCCTGTGGGTGATTTAATGGTAACCACCTTGGCCCTTCTGGTACATTTGTGGATCAGGGTCTGTCCCATGCCTGACCACAGAGTGCACCTATAGGGTCCAAGCAATTACCACTGAAGCAAACGGGGGGACTCTGTTACCTGTAAGTGCCTTATTGCCTGTATTTATTAGCTTAATTATTATGTAATATTAAATTATTCCCATAGAACGACAGCTGTGAAGCAAATATCCATGCATTTCTGAGCTGTCCTCACACCAGAGGGAGCCTGTTACATAAGTAATTGTGAACTTGTTACTCGGGTCCTATTTTTCTTTCTAAATTACAAGGCAGTGGAACCTTTCCATCTATTTAAAATGGCTCATAATCAGTATATCAGCATGGGGCTGGCAGCGTTATGCCGAAATAATAAGTCAACTTCTTGATGCTGAGTTGAAAAGGAACAGGCCGAGCCCCAGGTGTCCCCAAGATATCTGTGTGCGAGATGCTTGTGCATGCAATCAATGTGATGTAATATGGTGATGGCGCTATCTTAAGCTCTTTTCAATGTTCTGTCCTCAAAAGGCGCAATAACCTGGTGCCAAGAGACTCTCACGGTGGTGGCAGAGTTTAAATCGTTTTATTTGACAGAAATAATGGATTCATACATTTTTATAAAAATAAATGTAAAGCAATAAAACAGAAATGAAATTGTGCAATGTACATGATAAAGGAAAAGAAACATTGTTTCTTGCCATACTTTTTAAAGTCACAGCCTTTTATCAGTAGTTTGCTTTTTTTTTGCGTAAAATAAACTTTAGAAAGCAGCACTTCCAAGCCTTGCCAGTCTCCATTTCCCTTTCCGATCTGAAGATGCTCCATGCACTGGACAACATGGTGCATTGACATGAAAATGTCTGCCCAATTTCAGCACATGGAGTTGGTCACATTCAGACAATCATAATCAACTTAATTTCTTACAATATTTTTGGTACGTGCATGGACAGCTTTAGCAGTTTGGCCTTTGTTGACTTGCCCCAAGCACCAATGCTTTTTTTGCACCATTATTGTAAATAAGGTGCAATGAGCAATCCAAGAGATCACCAATCTTTACAGCAGTTTTTGATCCAGTTTTATGTACAGGGATCCAAGTGTCAACGTGCACCGATTTTGCTTCCAAAATAGCTCATTGCACTTGCCATTGTGCACTCGTAAAAAGGGAGTCTTAACATTTTGTTTGATAGACTTACCAATAAGGCCATTGAAGAAAACCGATTCAGGGTATTGAATTAACTCCAAATATGCCAGTAAGATCAACTCAGCAAATTGATCCAGAGAATTGCCTCAACTCCAGACATGCCAGTAAGATCATCATAGAAAATTGATTCAGAGCATTGCTGTAACTCCAGACATGCTAGTAAGATTATATTAGTAAATTGATTCAGAGCATTGCCTTGACTACAGACACGGTCAGTTAGATGATCTTAGAAAATTGATTCAGAGCATTGCTGTACTCCAGACATGCCACTAAGATCATCTTAGAAGATGGATTCAGAGCAATGCTGTAACTCCAGACATGCCAGTAAGATTATGTTAGAAAATGGATTCCGAGCATTGCCTTGACTCCAGACATGCCAGTAAGATCATCTCAGAAAATTAATTCAGAGCATTGCTGTAACTCCAGACATGCCAGTAAGATCATCTCAGAAAATTAATTCAGAGCATTGCTGTAACTCCAGACATGCCAGTAAGATCATCTCAGAAAATTAATTCAGAGCATTGCTGTAACTCCAGACATGCTAGTAAGATTATATTAGAAACTTGATTCAGAGCATTGCCTTGACTACAGACACGTCAGTAAGATCATCTTAGAACATGGACTCAGAGCATTGCCTTAACTCCAGACATGCCAGTAAGATCATCTTAGAAATGGATTCAGAGCATTCCCGTAACCATACCAATAAAATCACCTTTAAAAAAAGGACTCAGAGCATTGCCTTAATTCCAGACATGCCAGTAAGATTGCTGTCAAAAATGGATTTAAACCATTGCCCAATCCCATACCTCCCAACTGTCCCGTTTTCAGAGGGACAGTCCCTCTTTTGACAGCTCAACCTGCAGTCCCTTGTTTGTACTGGAAAGTCACGTTTATCTCTGCACTGAACAGCCAGAAAAAGAAACAATGTTTTTAACTTAATTGGCTTTTGGCAGATAGCCCAGAACAGCCACAGCTGCAGATAAGATACTTTTTTAACAATTTTGAGATAAGCAAATAAGTAATTGTAACAATATAAGATAAGCAGGTCTCTTGGGAGAAGTTAGACTCACAGCTTAAAGCAATTCACCTTCATTAGCAATGAATATAATAATAACTGAAAAAAAAACCCAGAAATATGTTCAAACTTTCATAACCTGCCAAATTCTGTAAAATTAACATGGTAATTAGGGGATGTTGTGACAAAAATTGACATGGTCAGTCGCCTTGCCTTTGACCTGGCCCTGCAAAGCTGGGCCAAGAAGTGGCAATCTGATAACTACACCCCCATGGAAGTACTTCACCATTAAAATTAGTAGCAGAAACAGACAGATGCCATTTCTGCTCACCCCTGGTTCTGGCCCTGAGAATGATATGTCACCGGTTAAACAGACAGGCGGAGAGCAAAGCATGAAGCTTGACATACACTTTGTAATGGAGACAAGGGACAGAGCAAGTGGCCACCAATCAGAACACAGAATCATTTGAGTTTCAGTTGTGCAATACTGTTATACAGGGAATAATGAGGGGTACATCATTTCTTATACACCAGCGTTGCTCAATATGAAGTAGCTTTAATTATCATCAACCCCCTCCTGTTACATAGTTACATAGTTACATAGTTAAATTGGGTTGAAAAAAGACAAAGTCCATCAAGTTCAACCCCTCCAAATGAAAACCCATCATCCATACACACACCCCTCCCTACTTTTAATTAAAATTCTATATACCCATACCTATACTAACTATAGAGTTTAGTATCACAATAGCCTTGGATATTATGTCTGTCCAAAAAATCATCCAAGCCATTCTTAAAGGCATTAACTGAATCAGCATCACAACATCACCCGGCAGTGCATTCCACAACCTCACTGTCCTGACTGTGAAGAACCCCCTACGTTGCTTCAAATGAAAGTTCTTTTCTTCTAGTCTAAAGGGGAGGCCTCTGGTACGGTGATCCACTATATGGGTAAAAAGGTCCCCTGCTATTTGTCTATAATGTCCTCTAATGTACTTGTAAAGTGTAATCATGTCCCCTCGCAAGCGCCTTTTTTCCAGAGAAAACAACCCCAACCTTGACAGTCTACCCTCATAATTTAAGTCTTCCGTCCCTCTAACCAATTTAGTTGCACGTCTCTGCACTCTCTCCAGCTCATTTATATCCCTCTTAAGGACTGGAGTCCAAAACTGAACTGCATACTCCAGATGAGGCCTTACCAGGGACCTATAAAGAGGCATAATTATGTTTTCATCCCTTGAGTTATTGCCCTTTTTTATGCAAGACAGAACTTTATTTGCTTTAGTAGTCACAGAATGACACTGCCCAGAATTAGACAACGTGTTATCTACAAAGACCCCTAGATCCTTTTCATTTAAGGAAACTCCCAACACACTGCCATTTAGTGTATAACTTGCATTTATATTATTTTTGCCAAAGTGCATAACCTGCATTTATCAACGTTGAACCTCATTTTCCAGTTTGCTGCCCAGTTTTCCAGTTTAGACAGATCACTTTGCAAAGTGGCAGCACCCTGCATGGAACCTATAGTTCTGCACAATTTAGTATCATCTGCAAAAATAGAAACAGTACTTTCAATGCCCACCTCCAGGTCATTAATAAACAAGTTGAAAAGCAAGGGACCTAGTACAGAGCCCTGCGGTACTCCACTAACAACACTGGTCCAATTAGAAAATGTTCCATTTACCACCACTCTTTGTAGTCTATCTTTTAGCCAGTTCTCTATCCAGGTACAAATACTATGTTCCAGGCCAACATTCCTTAATTTAACCAGTAACCTTTTGTGTGGCACTGTATCAAATGCTTTAGCAAAGTCTAAGTAAATCACATCCACTGCCATCCCAGAATCGAGGTCTCTACTTACATTCTCGTAAAAAGAAATTAAGTTAGTCTGGCAAGATCTATTACGCATAAAACCATGCTGGCACAAACTCATAGTATTATGATTTGCTATGAAGTCCAGTATCTTATCCTTTATTAACCCTTCGAAAAGCTTTCCTAATACTGACGTCAGACTAACTGGCCTATAGTTTTGAGGCTGAGAACGGGATCCTTTTTTGAATAGAGGCACCACATTAGCAATTCGCCAGTCTCTCGGCACAATGCCAGATCTCAATGAATCCTGAAAAATTAAGTAAAGAGGTTTGGCAATCACAGAGCTAAGCTCGCTAATTACCCTGGGATGAATACCATCTGGCCCTGGACCTTTGTTAATCTTAACATGTTCAAGTCTCTTTTGAATTTCTTCATGTGTGAACCATGCATCATTAGTTGTATTACTAGAATTGGGACTGTTAAGAAGGAAACCTTCACTTACTGGTTCTTCATTTGTGTACACAGATGAAAAATACGAGTTCAGAATCTGCGCTTTTATTTTATTTTCATCAACCAGCTGACCCCCCTCTGATAGTAAGGGTCCCACCCCTTCCTGCTTCATTTTTTTACTATTGACATATTTAAAAAATAATTTTGTATTTTTTTTACTGCTTGCTGCAATATCCTTTTCTATAGCAATTTTAGCTTGCCTTATAGCTTCTTTGCATGATTTATTGGCCTCCTTGTACCTTATAAATGTTTCGGCTGTACCAGCTAACTTGAAAGCCTTAAAAGCACGTCTTTTCTTACCCACCTCAACACCAACGCTTCTATTGAACCAAAAAGGTTTTGCTTTGCAACGACGTTCCTTGCTTACAAGTGGAATATACTGACAAGTATATTTATTAAGCAGCATTTTAAAGACTTCCCATTTTTGTTCTGTGTTTAACCCTGTGAGAAGCATTTCCCACTTAATATGTTGCAGAGATGCCCTTATACTGTCAAAGTTTGCACGTCTGAAATTTAGTGTTTTAGTTACTCCCTTATAGAATTGCTTCTGCAACAGAATCTCAAAGGAGACCATGTTATGATCACTATTCCCTAAATGCTCACCCACACAAATGTTAGAGATGAGTTCAGTATTGTTAGTTATTACAAGGTCCAAAAGAGAGTTATTCCTAGTAGGTTCTTGAACGAGCTGGAATAAAAAGTTGTCATTCAGCATATTTACAAACCTACTAGCTTTTTCTGTCTTAGCAACCCCATTACCCCAGTCAATGTCTGGATAATTGAAGTCACCCATAGCAACAACTTGACCCAGCTGTGAAGCCGCTTGTATCTGCAAGAGTAGCTGGGCTTCATACTCGACACTTATACAAGGTGGTTTATAACATACACCAATGATAATTCTTTTTGATACCTTTTGCCCAGTCGAAATCTCTACCCAGAGTGATTCTACACCCTCACCAGTGCCAGCTATTTTTATTTCTTTAGCGCATGGCTTTAATTCAGGCTTTACATACAAACACACTCCTCCACCCTTTTTAATCCCTCTATCCCTCCTAAAAAGGGTGTAACCATTTAAATTCACAATCCAGTCACATGTTTCATCCCACCAGGTCTCAGTGATACCAATTATATCATAATTTTTAGAGCATGCAATTAATTCTAGGTCTCCCATTTTACCTGACAAACTCCGTGCATTTGCAGCATACAGCGGAGGTTATTACTTTTACTTTTGAAATGTGCATTACTTGGTAAAGAATTATACGTTAAGTTAGTATTATTCTGTTTTCCTTGTAACAGAGGGACCTCCTTAGCTGGTAAACTGTATGCCCCCCTCACTCCTCCCCCATGACCCCTTACTAACCCCACTGCCCCGTCTACACTAGCTTCCCCATAATCCTTTCTCTCACCCACCCCCCCTTGCCTAGTTTAAACACTCCTCCAACCTCTTAGCCATTCTTTCCCCTAGCACCGCGGACCCCCTTCCATTGAGGTGCAAACCGTCACGGCTGTATAAGTTGTACCCCAACGAAAAATCAGCCCAGTGCTCTAGGAACCCAAACCCTTCCTTCCTGCACCAAGACTTTAGCCACGCATTAAGCTCCCTAAGCTCCCGCTGTTTTCCTAAACTTGCACGTGGCACAGGCAAAATTTCAGAAAAGATTACATTGGAAGACCTTTCCTTGATCTTAGAGCCTAGATCCCTGAAATCATTCTTTAAGGTCTTCCATCTACCATTTATTTTGTCATTAGTACCGATATGTACTAAGACAGCTGGGTCGTGCCCAGCCCCACCCAATAATTTGTCTATCCGATCAACCACATGCCGAACCCTGGCACCAGGTAGACAGCAAACTGTTCGATCCGGACGACAAATTACCCTATCCACTTTCCTAATAATTGAGTCCCCTACAACCACAATCTGCTTAGGCCTGACTCTACTCTCCCCCCCACCACTACTAGAGAAACTGGTCTCCCGGCTGTTAGAGAGATCAGCCCCATCTAGAATTGCCAATCCAGAGTTCATACTCCCATCATCTTCACACAATCTGGCAAATTTGTTGCGATGTATAATCTCCGGATCAGCCTCCATTTTCCTTTTGCCCACCTTAGATTTTCTAACTGTCACCCAGCTAGCTGCCTCAACATCCTGCTGCTGTTCTGTTCCACCCAAACTATCTGACCCCGCTAGGTCCTGCTCAGTGAGCAAAAGACTCCTTTCAAGATTGTCAATCGACCGCAATGTTGCAATTTGTTGCTCTAGTGCTCTAACGTGAGCCTCCAAAGTGGCAATTTGCTCACAACCACCACAGAGGTAAGCATTTTGGATCTCTTGTTCCAAATCTGCATACATATGGCAGACTGTGCACTGAGTCAGACCTTCAATCTTGCTAGCACTCATTATCCCAGTTACAGATCAAAACTTGCGAAAGATGTCACTGCAAGAAAAAAATGCAATGAAATACCAATTACTGTGACATCACAGTGAATTGATATCAACGAGAGATTCATTTCAATCGACTAAATGAAGCTTGGAAGCTCTCTCCAGCTCCGATGTCACGCCTAGCAACGCATTTATTTCCAGCAAGCGCTGAGATCTCTCATTTCTTAGAACTTCTAAAGCTTTAACGTTCCTTTTGTGCTGCTGATTGTGGTGAACTGTGGGGGAATAAAACGCAGAGCGACCAATAAAAAAAGGGCTTTTTACGCAGATTTTTGTTAAAGGGGAAAGCTATCTGTCTACAGATTTTATTATTTTTTTGGTGGGGCCAAGTAATGAACAAAACCTTGGGGCACAGCTAAATGGTCATCCTTGACCATAACCATCACATCATGTCCATTGTAAGCAGATATTACCATGCCTGCACAGTGGTACCTGATATTGATTGAATAAAATAAAATAAACAATGTTGCCCCCAGGTCCAGCAGCCCCAGTTGTCCTCCCTGATTGTGGCCTCCTAGTTTGATTGAGGCTGGTTAAGATATTGTACAGTGGCCTACCTTGACTTTCCTGAACCCCAGTGCAAAATAATGGTTGAGACCCATCCATGTTGTGTTACAGTGCCATCTCCCCCACTGCACATGTGAATGCATGGATTGGGTGCAGTACAGTTGCAGGCAGGGTGCCAGGTCAATGTCTGTCCTTACCGGGTACCCAGGTCCCCCTACAGTCACATGGTCTGCTGGAAGTTACATCATTGGATGAATCACAGACCTGGGCTGTTCCATAGGGATGTGTGGGTAGACCCAAAACCCATGAGACCTGCAGGTCAGGTAAATTAAGGCCAACCAATGGCCCCCTAGAGGCAGATCATGTGCAGGTGGAGGGTCAAATTCACCAGCAGCCCAGCCACTCCCTGACCCCTCCACGCTGTCCCAACTCTACGATGTCTTTAACCCACAATCCATTGTAATAAATAATATCATTATTGCAGCTGAGATTGTAACATTTACAACTGGGGCCATAAATAACCACGTCCCCATCGGTCCTACAAGTCCCCAATTTGGTTCTCTGTTAGATAAATATATAAATAAGGACAAATGTTAATACTTTAAGAAGTAAAAGACAAACAAAGGCACCAGAAACGCATTCCAGTGGAGCACTCATATCCCAACACCCTCTATTAATTTCAGATTTACTGGAGCACATCAGTAATACCTAGGGTTGTCACCTGGCCAATATTTTGCCCACCTGGCCAGTAAAAATGATGGCTGATCCCAGTGTTTATAATAGGGAAAAAAGATAAATATATAGGAAGCCCGGTATTTTTTTTACAGAAAAGGTGGCAACCCTAGTAATACCACATAGTGGCGCTGTTTTATATAACACCAGTATAGCTTTCTTCCAATGTTCTGGCCAGTCTGACCTTGTTAGCGAGGGAAATGCCATACGAGGTTCTGTGTGGATGAGGCATAAGGCTATGAACCAAGACCGTTATACATTAAATTGAATAAATATATGGATATAAGAAAAAGAGTAGATAGCAATCTTGCTGGGCAGCTGCTGCAAAGACGAGTAAACCGCAAGCATGCATAATAATGAGAACAGATTTAAGGGCCTCAAACATAATAATGCGTAGATGTAATTCATTGGTCGCAGTAGTTTCGAGAGGCCATTAATAGAAAGAAATACGGGAACTAAAAAAGGTCACCAAACAATAAAAATGTATGAATGATTAAATGAATGGCTAATCAATCATCTCTTATCGGGGGGCTTTTAATGTGCATTAGAGGTCATGGGTCATGGTTATTTGGTGACCTGTATAAAAGTACCCCCCCCATCTGTGGTCATATGTTTCTGTCCTGACTATATTTACCTTCCCAACTGTTCACAATGGGATGGAAAGTGGTGCACTTACGGGTAAATGGAGTGAATAAGTGGCATTTAACCCTCCAATAAGGCCTCTGCCGGCTCCGATTGGTGCTCATCCAGACGTAGGAAGACACAAATGCCTGTAACATAAGTTTTGGCACATTGAGTGAATTCAGGAGAGCAATGTGAAGCTGGTGCAAGTCCTTACTGTCAGCGGGGGCCTGCGGCACCCACAGGGGGGTGTGGTAAGGATCAAGGAGGAAGTTCTTTTCCAGTGAGTCCAGGCAAAGTACAATTCAAGGGAAATCCAATAGAGAGGTCAAGTCCAGGCAAGAGTTCAAGATGGCAGGCAGCAAGGTTCAAGGTCAGGAAACAGGCAGATGATCAATAACAGATATAACAGGCAAATAGGGCAACCCAGGAACACAATATAATATTGAGTTATACTCGGGCATCGAACCCGGGTCTCTGGCGTCCTTTTAAGTTTAAATTTGGCGCCATAGCGTGTGACGTCACCGCACCGGCGCTCCGGTGCCTGCGTCTTGCGCCCATGTGTAGTCCTGGGCGCCGCCATCTTGGATCCGCCGCCGCGCCGGGAGTAAGGTAGGGAGTGCCGAGCGCTCATCGTGACACTTACCTGATTGCATTGTGTTCAAGGGTAACTGAATGTTTCCATAGCAGAAGAGAATAGTATTCTTGCTGTCTGCACCCACTCTGCCACTTCAGCTAAGAAGCAATTCTACACAATTAACACTATGAAAGCTGAGCTTGTCAGCCAGGGATATCATGGAGGCTCAGGTAGAAGAAACAACAGAAGTGCCAGTCCTGAGAATTCAGGGACAAACATCAAGAACATCACATCAAGCATGGGGGAGAATAATGAAGATTTAGAATGGCTTAGCTTTCCCAATATGAGGGCAACTGCTATATGTTCATATATAATTCTAAGTCTAAGCCAATGGAAAGGCCTCTGTTGGAAGCCTACCCAACCAAAATGTTACCCTCCTCCCATTGAGGATGAGAAAGAAATTATGGAAGCCAAGAAAAAAACAGACGTCATTATTGTGGCATCACAGTTCTAAATTAGATGATCTAAATTGCTCACTAATGATTTTGTTTGTTGTGAACTCTCTTTCATTTGATGACAGTCACAGGCAACAATGTGGTAAAGAGGGCAACAAAGAGTGCAATAACAAGGCGTGGCCAGGTTGTGACTAGGTTTGCCATCCGGCTGGTATTTTACCACTCTAGCCCGTAAAACACCTGCCAAGGCCGGTGCTGGTATTACAAATTTACCGGCAATGTAGTTGCCGGTAAATTTGTACCCTTGAAAAAAGGCCCTTGGATCGCCCCCAATTGGCTTAGAACTTACCTTTTTTTGGCCTTCTGGCCATCGCACGATGTGGCTCTGACCCGTTTTGTGGCACTGTGACGTGGCTCCACTCCTTTTGCATCACAGAACTCCACTTTTGTTCCCACCCCCCATCGGCTGGTAAAAACTTTGAGAAAAGGTGGCAACCCTAGTTGTGTCTGAACAGGGGTGCAAGTACAGGGAAAAGTGGTTACCGAAACATCCAAAAATATATTGAGATCCAGTAGTGTTGGGCCTAGGTACAGGGAGTTCCAGGGTGGCAAATGATAAAGGGACTAGGAGTGATAACCTGCCTGGAGTTGAACCGGGGACCTGGTGTCCCAGTGCTGTCATTACCGTTACTCTATGTGAGCAGACAGCTGGTTCACTCCTATGGCTATGCTTGGTAATTGCTAGTAAGCAGGGCTTGTTTCACCTGTTGCCAATCTGGCCACAGGTAATTTGTGTAAGCCATTTGACTGGCTATAAAACGGCTTACTCTGCTGTAACCTGTTGCCCAGTATAGGTCTATGTTCAGCAGTTCCTGGGTGCGTTATATTGTCTGATTCTGTTTCTTGACCACTGCCTAATCTTGACCTTCACATTCCTGCTGCCTGAACTGAACCCTGCCTTTGACTATTCTTTGGATTTGATTTGGTGCTGCGCTTCTGATCTGTGTTTGACCTTGGCCTGTGACCTCGACTACGCTTCAGCTTCCTGAATTGGTACTCTATTGTCATTTCTAATAGGACCTTTCCAATTGTGATATGCAGGTTGACCCAAAACCTGCAGTAACCCGCGGGTTGATCACTGGTTGGGTGGGTTGGTCACTGGTTGGGTGGGTTTGGGTTCATCTCTCTGTCGGGGTGCCCCAAGGGTTTGTCTTAGGGCCTTTTGGCTTCTCTCTTTACATTCTCTTTCTTGGAGGCTTCATCGCATCCTTCATTTCTCCATTACACAGATGACACAGATCTTGCTTTCCTAAACTGATCTCAGCCATTCTGGCCAGGCAAAAATCACACTGTAGCATCTTGGATGGTTGCTCACCGGCTGAAATTTAACATTTCCAAGACTGGACTGCTCATATTCCCACCTAAACCTGATATCCTCATTCCAATTAACGTTACAGTTAACAACTTCACCCAACATCTAGTGTCCCTACGCAGGTGCCATAATACAACTTTAGACCTTGCAAGAATAAATTCCTTCTTCTGTCCCTAAAGTTCTACTGCTAAACCACTGGTCCAGGCCCTCATACTCTCCAGGATAGATAACTACAACATATTACTAGCTAATGTCCCTAAATCTCATCTCCACCCACTGCATTCCACCCTCACTCCCCCAACATCATCCCACCAGCAGATAAATCCTGCTCAACCACCTCATTACTAAAGTTTCTCTCCTGGCTCTCGTTCAAGAGGCACATTAAGTATAACATTCTTGTCATGTCCTTCAGCATTTTTCTGCTCATTTCTATATATCTGCTGTCATCTCCCCATACACTCCATCCTGGGCCCTCAGAAGGTCAGGACAATCTCTTGACCTCATGGTTCACCAAAACAAAAAAACTTTTTTCGCTGATTGCACCCCCACCTCTGAAATGCTCCACCATTCAACATTGAATTAGGAAAGCTCCCACACCAACAAGCTTCTCAAAGCTCCTTAAAAATCACTTTCTAAAGGAAAAACTTAGCTAGTCTCCCTGTAGCAACACTCCTTGACCTATGCATTTGTTCCCCACCCCTCTCTGTCTTTCTCCTGTTCCTTAAAGGCTGTAAGCTCTTTAGAATAGGGACCTCGTCATAACTGTGTAATGGAACACCTAGCACTTTTGAAAGATAAGTTATTATAACTGTACCTTGTTTGGTGCTAAATAAATATATACTGTATATTCAACTTTAAATTATAACAGTTCTAAAGTTCATTATACTTCAATTTTTTTCTTATGCTAAATTTTCATTTTTTATGAGTGGGGTTGCCCTTTAATATAAGTGCATATTCATAGCTTCTACATGCCGGTCCCTGTTTCATTATTGGGCTCCACATAGGGTTGCCACCTTTTCTGGAAAAAAAATACCGGCCTTCCTATATATTTATCTTTTTTCCCTATTAATAACATTGGGATCAACCATGATTTTTACCGGCCAGGTGCAACCCTAGCTCCAGAGTGTAATTATCTTTTAATTCAACTTACATAAATACAAATTGACCAGTAAAATAATTCTAAATATAGTATGTCTGCCCAATCATTGCGCCATATTTAGCCTCCTTCCGTCAATGAGCGAGTAAACGTTATTAGAAAGAGGGAGTGATTCAGGGCATGTGTGCAATAAGCAGGCTTCCGTTCTGCATGATACAATGACTGATGCTCTGCAGTCTTCCCAGGAAATCAGATAATGACTCGCTCAGCTTTCCATTCTGAGATCAGCCTCATGGCAAAATCAATTTATTTGTGCCCTGGCGTTGAGTCCTATCATAAAACTTTGACCAATTAGCCACGAGACACACTGAGAGGGAAAGGGCAGTTGCTGAACTCATCACAAAAGTCAATGAGCTCAGAAGGTCTCATTTTAAAGGGCAAGTTACATCCATGTATTCCTTCCATGTCTGCAAGTAGCGGGCCTCTTCTGTACATGTGAAATGTTCCTTCCCTTGGTGTTTAGAATGTCAAGAACTGCATCCTAGCAGTGTATACTGAATAGCTCCCATACGATTTGACTAAGTATCTGTCTTTCCAACATCTGATTCTGAAACCAAGGGAATTAAAAGTTGGACCTTTGTTTTTAATAACAGTTGCTGCTCTTCCAGAAACGGTTTCCACTATATGGTGGAACATAGCTGGTGGGATTGGCTTCCATGCATACATAAGGTACTGACCACTCATATTGGGAATTAGGCCTTGGCTCACAGTCAGGATTGCATTAAATTTAACAGTTGTTCAGTTGGGTTGAGGTCAGATCGAGTTCTTCCACTCTCATATCAGCAAAACCCATTCTGTATGCACCTGTCGTTGTACATGGGGCACAAAGGAAGAGTCCAAACTGTTGAGCCACAATGTTGGAAGCAGAGAATGACCTTAAAGGAGAACTAAACCTCCTTAACTTCATGCCTTTCCCCCTCCCCTCTCTCTCCCTCACTGTGCATTAGTCATTGGCCCCTGAAAAAAACATCTGACCCTAAAATGCAGAGTTCACATTCACTTCCAGTCTCATTGGAGAGGGGCGCATGCGCAGTTGATACCGATTCCTGATTAGGTCTAACTATGCATTCTCCCATAGTCTTTGTGTTGGCAAAGAGACCTGAAAGAATTCGAACAAGCAGAAGATGGTGCCCGGGAACTCCACTATGCTGCTCTGCATTTTAGGGTCGGGTTTTTTTTCAGAGGCTTCTTTTTGACTAATGCACAGTGCAGGGAGGGAAAAGGGGGCAATGGGGCAATTTGTTACTGGGGGGTTTAGTTCTCCTTTAAGAGTTGCTTTTAGTGGAAATTGGGGCCTTCACTAAACCATGGAAACCAGCTGCAGACCTCCAATTAAAGTGTACTACAGGGCATTATTTATTCCTGCAAGTAGTGTTCTCCTGGCATCTGACAAACCCAGACTTTTCTATCAAACAGCCATTTATCATTTCAGAGGAGACATTTCCACCGCTTATTTGTCCAATGGCAGTGTCCTCTACACCACCCCGGCCGATGCTTGACATTGCACATGGTGCCTCTAATCACCCATAGAATTCATATGAATGTTGCTGTGCTGACTTTGCTTTTAATGTTGCGTTTAGTTGTATAGCGTATTAGCGTTCATTATCTGCTATGCAAATATGTGCCGTACAGCCCCATCGGCATCCATGCAAAGTTCCCATTTGAATAAAAGGCATTTTACTATGTAGCCATCACTTTGTTGCCTAAAGCATCAGCCCAAGACACACTGCATCCAAAAAAGATAAATGAATAAGCCCAAAGCCACGTCACTCAGAGAAAAACCAATGCAATTAAAAGAATGTTCCAACCTTGTGCGTACCAATTACTATGTGAGAATCCTTATTAAATTCATAATCTCCTTAACGGATCAATATCTCAACCACTTGCAAAACTGCAAATGGGCAATAATATGCACTGGACAGAAATAACTCTCAAAATCAATAATTCTCAAATGATGTTGTTAATGGCCCGTTAATATATCACAGTGGCAGGTCTATGGAAAAAATGGCACAGATGTTTAATCCTCTAAATTTATACTTAGTTGTCTATTTATAATTGGTAATCCTATATTAATGAAGTCATTAGCAGAATTTGGCTCTATGTGCTTTCAGTTCCTAGTCATTGTGTTCAGGCATATAGAAACCTATCCTTAATATGGCAGAGGCAATATGGATGCACCCTTGTATCTCTAATGTCCTTCATTAGCCTGAGGAACGCCTTCTTTATGACTCTTCATGATGGTCACATTGACCGAAAACATTACTTTGCTGACATCACTATCTTATAATCATATCACACTCACCAGTACTGACTGAATGACTGGCAGGGCTCAGCCCACAAACATTGCAAGAACAGTTATTGATCTTTGGGTCCAAAAAAATATTTTAACCAGGTAGTTCCTAAAACCAAAGACAATAAGCCATTTGGCCTTCAGAACACGAACAGAGACAAATCTCTAGCCAGATCCTAACATTTGAATGAACTGAAATAGACTGATTGTAGCCTATCACAGCTAAGAATATTCACAGGCAAAGGCCAACATCAAGCAGCAGTGCAATGGAATGTCCATAGAGCTGCAGCCAACCAAGAGTTCTTGAATGTTCCAAGACAAGAACCATCCTGTAGACAATCAAAGAATTCTGGAATTTGCAGAGCTTGTCCAACCTGGAGCCAATCCCAGAGGTAGGGCAGCCTAAAGCAACATTACAATGTTTACAGAGACAGAAGAACATTTAGCCAATCAGAGACAGAACAACAGAATGATGACAGATATATATCTGTAACTGATCAGAGATTGCCATCTACTAATGACAAGAACATTTATGTTCTAAAGAATTTACCCATGATATTTTTAGGGATAACAAATATATAGGAAGGAGCTTTGTCAGCAATGATTCCCAATATAAAGTTACAGGCTACATATTAAAGAAATATTCAGGAGTTCCTCCTATACTCACCATCACAAGGACCTGACCTGGTAGGTAGCTATGCTTTTCCCTCAGTTCAGACTTCAAGGTTCATTTTAGGTGATATGAGGTCTCAGGTGTCCATAATCCCACATAATACTCAATGAATAATCCTGTAAATGGGTAAAAGCACACACTGAACTCTAACAAATACAATATCCCCATTGTACCTAAGGGAACATGTTTCCTACATGTTATAGAAACCTTATTTGGATCTGGAGAGCAATAACAGTAATGGAGATTGTCTGGGACTGAAAGACACTACTAATGCTCCATCTTGAGCCAATCTCAATATTATTCATGGGATTATTATCCTGGCTCCTCGTGTCCCTCTTTTGATAATTGGCTCATATTGTCCAGGCTTCGTAACCTCAGTGTCCTTAATGATACGGAGCATTTCATCATGTAAAGCTTCAGCTGTACAAAAGACTGTGAACAAATGGGCCTATTTTACTCACCACTCACAGGGCTAATTATATGATTTTATATATATATGAATTATATGAGTCAACTGATCATTGCATAGTTATGTATGTCACCTGTCTCCAAACTGGCATTTTATGCTGGGTATTCATCCGTCTTTCCCACTGCATCCAAAGGTGGCCCTTCTCTCTTCTTTCCAGTCCTGATTCGAACTGGTGGTTCTCACTTTTTCCAGCCATAATTCAACATGGTGTTTCTCTCTCCTTTCATTACTCAAACTCGTGAATCTCCCTTCTTTTTGACCCTAATCCAAATTGGCGAATCTCCCTTCATTCCATCCCTGATCCAAGATGGTATTTCTTCCTCCTTTTCAACCCTAATCCAAATGGGTTTTTCTTCCTTCTTCCTTTTTCTCCAGTGTTTCTTCCTTCTTTCTATAACTGATCGTAGCTGTTGTTTCTCCCTTATTATTAATGATCCAAGCTTCTTTCTATAACTGATCCAATCTGATATTTTTCCCCTTGTTTGGGGCAAATTTACTAAAGGGTGAAGTGGCCGTTGCTAGCGAAAATTTGCCAGAAATACCATCAGCAGGGACATAGCTAATTCACTAACTAGGCGTAGAGGACAATTCGCTAGCGAGGGAGCGCATTGCTAACAAAGTTGTGCCCTTTCGCCAGGCGAATTTTATGTCAGTGACATCATATTCTGTTTGCCTGAAAAGTTATAAAAATGAAAAAAAAGCTGGCTTTTTTTCAATTTTTAAAGTGGGATTGTGTTTAAAAGTTGTAACTGTTAAAATTTTTGTTTTAATATTTTTTGTAACCATTTGAGGGGAATGCCACATTTGTTTTAGGTTGGGCTCATTTTAATAATAAGTGGCCACGAACATCAATAATAAAGACGTATATATATATGACCTATATGTACCTGTCCTATTCAAATTGATGTAAGTGTGTTAATCAGCGCCGATTCGTACCTTAGTGCCGCCTGAGGCGGCTCCTGCAATGCCGCCCCCCCTCGCCGACTTACCTGTCGGGAGGGGAGGCAGGAACACTAATGCGGAGAGCGCAATTGCGCTCTCTCGCATTCGTAAAGCCGAATTTCCGGTTTAAAAACCGGAAATTCGGCTCTTAAAGGTGCAGGAGCGGCTTTTTGCCGCCCCTGGAAACCGCTCCGGCGTTGCCGCCTGAGGCGAGCGTCTCAGCTCGCCTCATTGGCGGCGCGCCCCTGGTGTTAATGAAATTTTGATAGCAGAAATGAACACTGGTGAAGGTTCGCTATGAAATGCTTGTGCTCAAGAATTTTTGCCAGCAAAACTTTGCCAGCGTTCGGCTGCCGAGATGCAACTTCGCATTTTTATGAATTAGCAAATTCGCTGCTAATTAACGTCTGACAAAGTGGCGCAAAGTGTGGCGGAGCCTTCTGAGGCGGAAATTTGCTCTTTAGTGAATTAGCCCCTTTATGTTGTTGATCCAAACTGGTGAAATTCTCTTCTCTCTCGTCTCGTCTTTCTCATCTCGTCTAATGCGAACTGGTCATTCTATCTTTTTTTCATTCCTGTTTTCCATAAACTGGTGATTCTCCTCATCTATGATCCAAATGTGTGGTTCTCCCTTCTTTTCAACTCTGATCAAAACTGGAGATTCTCCTTGCTTTCCTTCCCTGATCCCAAATGGCAATTCTACCTTTTTCCACCCCATATACAAATTGCCGGTTTTCTCTTCTTTCCACCCCATATAGAAACTGGCGGTTCTCTCTTTTTTCCACCCCATATACAAACTGGTGATTCTCTTTTCTTTCCACCCTATATACAAACTGGTGATTCTCTCTTCTTTCCACCCCATATACAAACTGATAATTCTCTCTTCTTTCCAAGCCTGATTTCAGCTAGTTATTCCCTGTTCTCCCAATTGCTGTGGTTCAGTTATTTACACAGACCTTCTGTAATGTTTCGGGCAACAGTAATTTTATATCCAGGTATGTTTGTTTCAAGAGAAAACAGCATAATATAAAGGATGTAATTACATAAAGCACAGTGATTAAATGTGAACCTTTTACCCAAGTGGATCTCGTTATGGAAAAGAAGACCACACTGCAGCAGTATGAGGAATGAATTAAATACAGTCATAAATGATAAGGGCATAGTCTATTACAAGTATGAGAGAATGGCTTATTAGGAGCACAGATCACTACATTTCTGCCTCTCTATCTTTATTTGTATGAGTCTCTCAACAGAGCCATAAATTGCATTTAACTACTGTACTTTATATCTTCCTGTGTTTGGACTAAAATCTTTTTTTTCTAAACAGTTTATCTGTTAATTGCTATGTAAGCCCCTATTTCTATTTCAACGGCGGCCTAAACCCCTATTTCTACTTCAACGGCGGCCCCCATGGTTTTACAGCATCTTGCATATAGAAACTGCAAAGTATTATATTTAAATGTGATGTAAAACATTCATATTTGTAATAAATATGTAACATAAATGATATAGTTGGAACCACTGCCACAAAATGAGAAGCTAGTTTTGCACCCCCATAAAAGTACTGCATTGCCAGCACAGTTTCTTAAACAAAGTCTATGTTTTTTCGCGCATATAGTCTGCAAAGAGTTGGAGAAACACTGCGAGACAGCCATTTTCAGCATTAAAGGTAATCACAGAAATGTTCAGAGCGATCTCAGCTTTATTCATGTAATAATAATAATAAGAAAGTGGTTTTCATGTTCAGCTCAGAGCTGACGTGTTATGTAACTGCCGCTCCGATGTCCTGCTGAGAAACATCACTCGTGGGGCCTAATATTTGTACAGTAGGCGCATTGGTTTCATAGCAAATATCCCTATTAGCAGACTTTATGAAAACACCATAGGCAAAATAATTAGGATATACACAATTATTTTTATCCTATAGCATCATGTATTAACATTTAATTAGGCATCCGGTGTGCAATTACATGAGCAATAATCAATGTGTCCCGCTGTGCCCCTTCGTTTTATACAAAAGCTGCTGAAAACTGTAATTAAAGATGCAAGAAAATTCACCAATGAGAATTCTGCTGGTCAAAAACTTCATTAGAAATGCAAAAGAACTGACCAATGAGAAGGCTGATTCACAGCACCAGGTCAGGCCACCTGTTATCTTATACAGAGTAGGGATGCACCAAATCCAGGATTCAGTTCGGGATTCAGCAGGATTTGGATTCAACTGAATCCTTGTGCCTCGCCGAACTGAATCCTAATTTGCATATGCAAATTGTGGGCAGGGCAGGATTTCACATGACTTTTTGTCACAAAACAAGGAAGTAAACCAATTTTTTTTCACTTTTTCCTTTTCCGCCCCTAATTTGCATATGCAAATTAGGATTCTGAATTCGGCTCTGTATTCGGCTGAATCTTCCACATAGGATTCAGGGATTTGGCCGAATCCAAAATAGTGAATTGAGTGCATCCCTAATATAGATACATAATTATGTCATTTCTGCTTCATTATATTGCATCATATGGTAGGCACAGCAATTATAGGCACATGGCTGCAACTTCCAGGGCCGGATTTCCATGGAGGGTCCTTAGGGTTGCCACCTGTCTGGTTTTGAACAGGACAGTCAGGTTTTTTCATCTGCTGTCCAGTTTGAAAATACCTGCACGGGTTTCAGAAGGCTGAAAACTGGGCAAGCCTGTTACCTGCTTCTCAGACAAAGTAACCAATCACGGGCTGCCTGACAGAGGCCCACCCCTTCGCGTCACAGGCCTTGCCCTTTACGTCACATGCCCGGCCCTTTACGTCACTGGCCCGCCCCTTCACATCACTGGCCCCACCTCTAAAGTCACGGGTACCGCCCCACTGCCTGGATTCCGAGTATGGGAAAGGTGGCAACCTGAAGGGTGCTCCTAGGCCCGCTGACAGTTGTTACTCCACCCCTCTTATTTATGTATGCACAAATTTCCTTTATTTCTTCCAGAACACTGGGGATTCGCAAGTGGTAAATCTTAAAAACTATCAAATCTCCTGCGAACCCACTCATTGTGAATTGGTCTGAATCTCGAATCCTTTGCATTGGTTTCAGCCAAATACCAAACTGAATCTGAACCCTGCAAAGGGCACGAGTGCCACCCCCGCTAGAGCACTCATGTTGTGCCAGAGCACTGGGGATTATGCGTCCCCAGCAGGGCCGGCTTTGGATTGTGGGCGCCTCTAGGCCGTGCGGTTTTAGCACCCGTCCGCGGACGCAGTCCTAGCAGCCGCACCAGGTGCTCTTCATCAAGCAGCTGGAGTGGCATGCCACCCCTAATAATTTGCCGCCCTAGGCCTGGGCCATTGTGGCCTTGCCATAAATCCAGGCCTGGTCCCCAGTGCTCCTTAGAATGTGGCTAGGCAGCATGCCATCCCTAAAATCTTATGTGGCTCGCCACAAATCTGGGCCTGCCAATGGGCAGAAATCAGTGATGTCTGCAGTTCGTTTAAATTAACTGCATGCTCCATGTAACTGCAAATTTTTCACATCTTGTAGGATTTGTATTTGGTTCGGCCAGGCTCTTGGATTTGCCAGAATCCTGCTGAAAAGGGCTTGGATTTGCCCGAATCCCAAACCAAATCCTGCATTCTGTGCATTTGGTTGTATATTCAAGTTGGTGGGGCAAGGCAATCACAGAGGTGCACAACCAGTGCATTTTGTATTCTGATTGGCAGAGGAACTTTTCAAATGCAAATGTCATGTCTGTAACTGTCTGATTCACCCAAAATCTTGTAAAACAGTTCCATATTGACTTCTGCTTTTCTGAACCATCAGGGCTATTTTAGAGGCATTAGCTTGTACCCCCCCAGAATCACAGCAGCCCCCAGAACATATTATATTTTTAAAGCTGTTTCCCAACATAACCTCGCTGTATCCCTGTCTTTGCCCTGCTTAAAAGGGTCTGCCAAGTAATATGGGTTTATTGGCTGGGTTATATTAATTCTAGCTAAACTGCAATGAGCACTGACAAGAGAAGCATGCATTATCTATTCTTTTTAGTTCCTTTGAGTCACCTACTTAAATTACCCTTGGTTCTGAGACTCAGTCGGCCTTTTAAAGTAGCACCAATTTATTCTTGCTAATACAATCTCTCCAGCAAGGAAAGTGCTGGACGTAAATGGCTTAATAAATTGCTGGGGCCAAAGAGATTGGAGCACGGCTCTCAAATAAGATTCTGTCTTCTATTTCTGCAGCCATCACCAAGGCTACTGGCCCTGCTGCTGTAGTAACAGATACACACACACTAGCCGGACACACACACCTGCAATTCTCACAGTGAAGCGCCTTATTATTAAAGGAGAGGAAGAATGACTAATACGTTGATTTGTGATATTATGGCTTATGGCTATTGTTGTTGGATCATTTTCTGTGAATCTTCCCCTCCCGTCCATTTTCAGCAACAATTCTGGTGCTGCTCTCACCTTCTCCCGAAGATCCTACGCTGCACATTCACCCCCGACCCATGCTTACGTATCTTGCACTCAGGGTCAGACTGGGAAAATCGGGAAAAAATCCAGTGGGCCCTGGCTCTTGCGGGCCCCGCTGGCCCAGTCCTGCTCGCTGCACAAATTATCTTCAGGTCATGACAAAAAAACCTTTATGTGCATGAATACGCAATCGCGGTGCACCGGGTTGGGGCAGGGGGCCCGGAGGGGGGCCGGGAGACAGCAGCTTGCACTTGGAATGGGGCAATAGCTCTCTCCTTTGTAGGATAGTGCCCTTACAGGGCTACTTTGGACCACGATGCTGCCCCTCCTCAGTTGCGTGTCCTTATGTCCAGAAGGGCACAGCGCTATACAGGTATAGGACCTGTTATCCAGAATGCTCAGGACCTGGGGCTTTCCGGATAATGGGGCTTTCCGTAATTTGGATCTCAAATAGTCTACTAAAAAAATCATCGAGACATGAACATACCTCCCAGCATTTTGGAAATAGAGGGACAAAAACATTTGCCACTCGGATCGTGGCAAAAAAAATGTTGACCACGCCCATTTTGTGACCACACCCCGTAATTACCATGTCCGTTTTACAAAATTACAGTTTTTCTAATGAAGCCGAATTGCCCTTTAAGCTGCAAATCAGTTTCCCCAAGAGACCTGCTTATCTTAAATTGTAAATGTATCTAAGTATCTATTCTGCGCTCTGCCAAAAGCCAATTAAGTTAGACACTTTGTATCTTTTTCTGACTGTTCCGTGCAGGAGACATTTCGGGACGTTTCAGTAACAAAACAGGGAATGCGTCAAAATCAGGATGGTCCCGCGAAAAATGGGAAAGTTACGAGGTATGCAGGAATAAAACATAAAACACAAAAGCATTGTTTTGCTTCCAATAAGGATTAATTATATCTTAGTTGGTTTCCCAAGGTATTGTTTTATTACTAAAGACAAAAAGGAAATCGTTTTTAAAAATTAGAATTATTTGTTTAAAATGGAGTCTATGGGAGACGGCCTTCCCGTAATTCGGACTTTCTGGAATGGTCGGACTGGGGGGCCAGGGGCCCACAGGGGCTGCTGTCAGGACCCCCCTCCGGATTCCAGGCCCCCACTGCTGCGGCACCCGCACTTGCTCCCCTGCTGCTCCGCCGAGTGCGTGCACTTCTGCGCAGGTGAGAACACGCACAACGTTTTATGGCAGCAGGAAGGAGTGTGAAAATCACGGATCTGGGCTGGATGGGCCAACCGGGTTTTTTCCCAGTGTCCCGCCGGCCCAGTCCGACCCTGATTGTAAGAAATCCTTCCCTCTTCCCAGATGCATCATTTAATCCCCCCCCCATACACCCTCATGAACAGGAAAAGGGCAACAGGGTACAGGCACACTGGGTGGGGGAACAAAACACTCAAAATCAACCCCTATTGAAGTTGAACTATAGAAGCTGCTCGGATGAGGAGTGAAACATCTTTATTAGGGATGCACCGAATCCACTTTTTTGGATTCGGCCGAACCCCCGAATCCTTCGTGAAAGATTCGGCCGAATACCGAACCGAATCCGAACCCTAATTTGCATATGCAAATTAGGGGTGGTAAGGGGAAAACATTTTTTACTTCCTTGTTTTCTGACAAAAAGTCACGCAATTTCCCTCCCGCCCCTAATTTGCATATGCAAATTAGGATTCGGATTTGGTTCGGCTGGGCAGAAGGATTCGGCCGAATCCGAATCCTGCTGAAAAAGGCCGAATCCTGGCCGAATCCCGAACCGAATCCTGGATTCGGTGCATCCCTAATCTTTATTGATAATTCAGCAAGTCCAGTTGTTTTAGAATTACTTCTACTAGATAAACCCCTGTTCACTTTGAATAGGACAAGTCGAGGAATACTTGTAAGTGGCTCCTATACAAATGAAAGAGGGGCGTTTTAATGTTTTTAGTGGGATAGCCCAGATTTTTGCTGCCCATGAACCCACAGTCCTGGATCTTCTCTTGAAGGAAAACTATACCCCACCAAACACTGTAGGTCTCTATAAAAAGATATTGCATAAAACAGCTCATATGTAAAATCCTGCTTCATCTAAATAAACCATTTTCATAATGATATACTTTTTAGTAGTATGTGTCATTGGGTAATCCAAATTAGAAAATTGCCATTTTAAAAAACTAAGGGCCGCCCCCTGGGATCGGAGGATTCACAGTGCACACAAACATACCAACAAACTATACATGTTAGGTCACATGAGCCAATTAACAGACAGAGTTGTGTCTTATACTTCCACACTTCTTCCTGTTACAGTTAGAGCTGCAGTATTTCTGGTCAGGTGATCTCTGAGGCAGCACACAGACCATCACTAAATGGTGGTTTAAGGCAAGAGATGTAAAAGGGCAATATTTACTTAAATATATATTCCAGTTTGCTAAGATTCTTTAATATGCCACTTAATTTGATATACACCATCCAGTGGGCCCCGGTCTTGTTGGGCACCATGGGCAATGGAGTGCAGTCCAGTGGTAATCAGCGGTGCTTGTGGGGGTGGTGTGCCAGAGTGGTGAGTCCTTATCTGGGGGTACAAGGTGGCAGGGCCTTAGATGGGGGATGGGGCAGTTGGCCCTTATCTGGGGGTGGTGGGTCCTTAGCTGGGGGGCAGGTCCTTAGTTGGGGGGGGTAGTGGGTCTTTATCTGGGGGGCAGTGGGTCTTTAGCTGGGGGGGCATGTTAGCTGAGGATTTCCAATGGGTCCCACCTCCCCAGTCCAACACTGTCATGAAATGCTGGGGGGATAGATCAAGAAATACTGGGGTTCATTGTAACCATATAAAAAAAAGGGGGTATGTTGCGGTCACTTGGGCATGGTATTTTGGGACTTAGGCTACAAAGCAGGTTTGTCAAACATTTTCACCACCAAACTATGCAAATGATGTCCCTTTTCAAATACTGGAAGGTCTGATAAAGGCCCTGCCAATTCAAGTACACAAAGGCCCACACAGCCCCCACAGGTCCAGTATAAATCACTGAGACAAGTCAAGTGGCAGTTTATAGCAGAGTTTACAGACTGCCAGTCTGGGCCATATTGCTGTACTGCCTCCATCTTGCCCTCAGCCTACCCACCGTTTGGGTGGCAATTTGCCCGTTTGTACTCTCATTTATTAAACACTTTCATTGCTCATAGCTGAATCATTACAGTGCTGCTTCTGTGACATTCCCATCAGATTTAGCGCCTCTCAACAAGCTCACAGAGTTATAAATCTGAAAAGAACATAGGAGGGGGGGGGGTGGAACTCAAAAATATGCTGCTGCTGACCATAAACTTGTAAGTGAGTAGTGAAGAACACACTGCGAGTCAATTCTATGTTCGGCAGCAATCTCACACTGCTCCCTACTGGCCTTATGCAGAACTGCTGCTTATTTTCCCTGCATATTTACCCAGATCACCTGTGCAAACAGGTAAGACTCAGCAGCCAGAGTTATTGCCTCCCTTGTTTAATGTTTATTATTCTTGGAAATCAGCGAAACTTCCATTAAGAGTTTGGGCTTCCTTATATGACAGCCAGCCCGAGACTCGATAAACCTGCCTAAATTGCTTAGAGGAGAACTAAACCCCCTTGCTAATAAAAACCCCTACCCTCCATAGTCCCCCTCCCTCCCGCACAGGTGCCCCAAAGCCTTGTTGTGGCGCCATCTTCAGCACTTCGGTAATCTTCAGTAAGTAAGCGCTGTATTGGCCCATGAGCAATTGTAGCAAAATTCTCGTCCTGAACAATTGCGCATGCACCGAGAGACACCGAAATAGCCAAAGGGAAGGAAGAAGAACCGAAGATTACCAAAGTGCCGGAAGATGGAGTGAGAGTACAACTGTCTGACTAACTGATAACCTTCTGTTGTAGGAATTTCTACCAAATGTACCTTACATTGAGACCAAAGGAACTAGAACTGTGAAAGGAATCCTTTTACTAAGTCATTAGAAAACGATTTAAATTCTAAACCATACACAATAAGATCTGCTCTTTTGGCGAGGATGCCAAACGAATGGTTCTTAACCAGACATGCCCATCAAAGGCAGGGCGATATCGGGTTAATCCCTAGGGCCAAACAATCGGATTATAATGCAGGTAATGGGCGACCACATCAATTAGCCAATGCGGATGACTTTGGAAAATGAGGCGTTCTGAGTGCCATCCCGCATTCTAGTTGGAGGGAAGGCATTTAGGGGAAATTAGTCGCCCAAAGAAGAGGCGATTTGTCGCTGGGCAACTAATCTCACCCAGTAGCCTTGTGTGCCACTGCCCTAAAGGACCGATATCGGCAGCTTTAATCCGCCCATGTATGGCCACCTTAACTTAGACGGGGAATCAGTGAGTTACTCTGGAATCAGACTTTCCTACTCTATCCCATCAGCTGCTAGTGAGACGTTCTCTCAACAGAATATATGAATAATTGTAAAGGGAAAAGGTCGATCCCATGGGAAACAAATTTGGGAAATAAAGGAACTATTCCCTTTGAGTTAATCAATGCTCTTTGTACTGAGTCTCTTTCTCTCCTTTCATGTAGGGCATTCCATTTCCCTGCGCACCGGCACCGTGTCTTCCACCGTGTGTATAATATCTGTGCACAACTCAATGCGTGTTCCGGTGCGCAGGGAAATGGAATGCGTCGGAAATGGAATTCAAACAAAGCAATTCACCGGCAGTTGTTCCCGGGCAGCCAGCAAGAGGGGAGACTGGGCCAGGAAGATACGGTGCCGGTGCGCAGGGGCAGCAGTAAGAGATCAACCGGCTCAAGAGGCGAAGGGCAGCAGCATCCAGAGCCGGCTTTTAATGTCCCATCCTGTACCCATAGATCTGGGATAATTAGCGAATGCAGAAGGCGCCTCGGGGATGTTGGTAATTGCACCGCGGCTGGAACCGATGAGCAAGGCACCACAGATCTGCAGAAAGTTCATGCTGGAAGCGCTGCTGTACTACAGAAAGCACAGAATGTGGCAGGTAAAAGATCCAGCAGCAGAGAGCCAGGGAGGAGAAATCAAGTGCCGCTCAATGGATGGTCGCCCTTTCGCCATTTCTGTACAAGACAGGAAGCAGAGTTTCTGTAAGTTATTTCTTAATAAAGACTTTGCTTTTTTAAAGTATAATTTGTGTTGGTGTTTTTTTTCATTGTGTACTAACGAATTTTTTTTAAAATTTTTTTGATGTTACTGGTCCTTTAACAATAGTTCAGTGGGTTAAATTCTAAACGTGGTACCAGTAATTACTGGGTTAAAAGGTGATATCTCTGTGCTTAATCATTAAATAATTGCTTTTAATGCATTAAAAGTGCTATGTGCTAATTCATTCTCTAAGCCAGTTTTTAAATTAAGTTCAACTAAATAAAACACGATTCAACCACCATAAAGTAAATACTTATAAAGTGCTAGTGCCACAACTTAGATGCAATCACAGATTGCCCATGTGCAGAGACAATTAGTTAAAATTGGTTTTGTAAAAGACGGTCAAAGCTGTCTCGTATAGGAAGTGAATTAAACCCAAACCGGTATTTGAGAAAAAAAGTAGGAAATTAAAAATAGAGAAGAGGTGGAGAAATCCCAAGAAACTATTGCCTGGTTGTTTTTCTAGCCCCACACGGGGAGAAAGTAGGTCACTGGGGACTGCGGTCTCAGGTTTACCTTGCTATCTCAACGGGAGAGCTGAACTTCCCTATAAAACCACAAATCCACCAGAGCCGTGTAATAAAAGAGGTACAAATGCAGTAAAATCAGGTTAAAATCTCTTGAAGTTAAGTAGGTTATAAAAGCAATGTTAGGTTCCACGTTTAGGGTAAGGACACACTGGACGATTTGTCGCCAACGTTTTTAAAAAGCAAATCGTGGCGACATATCGCTCGTTTTGTCTCTGAACAAAACCAAATGAAAGACTCCAGCTCCTGTGCCCACAGCGCGTTTGTGAATCGCCTGTAGCTCCAAAACGCACCGAGACCCTTTTTCGAGCGATTTATCAGAAATAGCATGTACTTAGAAAAGCACTGAAATCTCCTAGACACGCACACACATACAGATAAGTAGCAGCAATTGTATTCAAATTACAATGCAAACGCAATGACGCAAGAACGCAAAGACGCCAGGTTACAGCGGGAAGCACAAACCGTTTCCGGTTTGGGTGGAGCACGTACCGCACAGAGTAATGGGATAGTAATGGGATACAAAAAGACGATTCAAAAAAGACGATCGTCTTGTCGCCGCGATTTACTTTTTTAAAACGTTGGCGACAAATCGTCCAGTGTGTCCTTACCCTTAATATTTAACCCATTGAACTATTGTCTTAAGCGCTTGTCTAGTTCCTAATTGGATTGGGGTGCAGAACGAAGGGGGGTTTTACTTCTTTTCTGTTGGTCTAAGCTTAAATTGAACAAGTAATAAACACCTCCCTCCCTTCGGGAAGTAATTCATTTATTTTAATTGCTAAGGTTCCTACAAACCAACCTTTGTCAAATGTAGGGCTTCTTGTTACCAGAAGTCATTGCTTACCTACTGGACTTTTGTTACTGGCACTGGTCCAGCAGAAACAAGGCAGAAAAGGTTTGATATGAGGCCTGTTGGGAGAGAGAGTAAAGGGCCACAAAGTCTTGCTCAAACCCATGATAACATGGAAGAAGAAGCAGAACTTATTAGGAGAGGAAGCAAAAAGAGGGAGGAGCCTAGAAGCGCGAAGAAGAGGAAGAAAAAGAGGCTCCACTCTGAAGCTCATGAACGCCAAGACCCACAGAAACCAAAAACCAATGGAACAATGAAGGAAGAAGAGGAGAAGGAATTAAAGCAGCTTTTCCAACAGTTCATCTGCCAATGCTTGGAAGGAGATCTTCTGAGGAGAGGACGTCATAGGGAGAAGTGAGTGGGAGGAAAAAGGTTCTCCAGATTGTTCCTGCCCCTGAATTCCCACAGTGATTCCAACAAGCAAGAATAATGGAGTCCTGAACTTAATTTCTTTCTTTTTTTTTTTATCAGAATTTTATGGAGAGACAGAGTACAAACAAGTTAATGGTAACTTGAAACTTAAACCTAAATTATGTATTGTATTAATTTCTTTCTTAGTTCTGTGGAGGTTAGAGGAGCTAGGGGGGCCTGTAGTCCCTCGTATATAGTGGGTGTTGGGGTATGAAAGAGTATGGGTGCTGGTATCATCCATCCATATTGTGTTTATCCAACTGTAGGGCACTCACCCCAGATCTCACTTTCTGGAGCACAAGGGATGCATCCAGCAACAAAAGGTTGAATTGGGGGTTGAAAAGGGTTAATTAGGGCAGTTGAGTAAGCTAATTTGCATGATTAGGAAATCTACTTGGTTATTGCTAATGTTGGACATTGATTGGGCAACATCTAGAGGTATAAATATATAAGGACCCTAATTTAGCAACTTTTGGGGGTGCCCCTTGGGGACACATTGTTGACTGGAAATTGCGTAGCCCGAAGTGAGGTCACGAGCACCTGTGCATGTGATGTCATATGCATACAGTGGGGTTGCTGTAAGGTCCAGTGCCTAGGGTGGAACTCGGCCTAAATACAGCCCTGGCAAGGATGCTTCCAGCACTTACCTTAGAGATAGGTCATGCGACATACAAGAATAAAAAGGCTCTGGATCAGTTAGGCAGGAGCAGATCAATCCAATAGTACAAAGGGTAGTATCATAATGACTAAACAAAACCAAGCCCCTTACATAAATCCTTCTGTGGTACCCATAATATAAGGCGCCCAAGAACATGCTGAAGGTCAAGGTCAAAGTCAAAGTCTCCTCGATGAGTGAGCCTACTAATTCTTCCTTTGCTGCTCATCCCATGGGTGTGCTCCTTGTATGCTTGGTTGGCATATCTTGTCTGTGCCCGGTTGGCATTATTGAGGTTGTTTGTAACCCATTAAGTATGTTGTTCACCAGTTAGGCTCTATAGGTCTCTCACATGATTTGCCCCCTGGACTATTTACTGTTTCCTGATTCAGCTTTACAAGTGTAGGAACGTCTGGCTTCTTTACAGTCCTTTGGTTCACTTTGAGCCATGTTCTGAGCATATAGGCTCTTTGGGGTTGTGTTCCCTTTCTATGAAAGATGAAAGAGCCATCATCATTAAAAATGGAACCTTTGAATGCTTTAACTGGGGCAATGTACATGGATCACATAGCAACAACAAACAACCTTTTTAGGGGATTCCTAATGGAGACAATGTCAATGTATGTCACAGAACATGGGGATCATATTGAAAATAGGCATTTCAGCTACACTGATGCCCAAACCACCAGCCCAATAAATAGTGACTGTCTATGGCAGCTCCTCTGGAGTTGCCAGAGAATCCACAGGTTCCTATGGGTTTTTGTATTGGTGCAAAGCTGTTTCCTAGTTTGATGCAACACTGATCCATGCAGAATAATCGATATTGATGGCATTACCTTTTTCCATCAAATTTCTCTATTCAACTACATGTTCCTTTAAACAGCACCCATCACAACGCTAATACCATGCTACCCCAGGGCTGGTGAGGGCAAAATTACCAGGAAACTAAAAGTGAAGATAGTAACTGATGAGAACTCAGTGGCTCTGGCAGGCAATCCCTTCCAAGTAAATGCCTTGTTAGAACCAGAATGAACAGGTACAGTACCGGCCCCGCTTTGATGCCGTGATTGGATTTTCTGCAGTGAAATCACTTTCTCCCCATGACTTGGCAGCAGAACTTTTTTTTGGCACAAACGGAATGTTCCTAAGGGCCGTAATTGGGCCTTATTATTATTATTACTATATTTAGCAACTGCACACAATCTCCTGCCTTAGATCTGCCCTTATATGTGAGATTTGGAGTGATATGCAATGTTTGTCTCTGGTTATCGGTGGAGCAATGTGATCGTCTCTCTGACTCTTTGCCTTTGCCCAGTTCACCAAAGCAGACGGCAGAACCTTAATTACAGGTGCATGAGGCCCAGGCCTAGGGTGCCAGAAGCTGGGGGTGGCTGCATGCAGGCCATATCTGAAGTGGGGACTGGGTGGGATTTTGACAGTTGTTTGAATCGGGTGTGGGGGAGCGGGTCGGGTGTGGGTGGGGTGACGGCCTAGGGGCACACTGTTTTTAAACCCAACCCGTGGTCTTCTTCCTCTATAGTTAAAAAGAAATCACCCTCCCAGCAATTCTCTTACATGTAGGATGTGATGTGAGAAGCTGGAGGACAGGGTATGCGAGCAGGGGTCGGGGAGTCGCAGTACCTGGATCAGAATGTAATCGCTGTGCAATGGGTCCCTCCAAAGAATTTTTAGTGGTGGGGCCTGGCACTGACTAGTTAGTAGGAGTTAGTTAAATCGCTGGCGAGATGCCACTCGGAGCGCTTCGTTTTCTGAAGTAGCCCAAAGTTCACAAGGAAACTTCAGGCGACTTCGGAGAACAAAGTGCTCCAAGAGGCATCCTGATGGCGATTTACATTCTATACAGCAGGAAGGCAGTTTGGGGAGATTAGTCGCCCAAAGAAGAGGCGATTTGTCAATGGACGACTAATCTTCCCTAATCTCCAAGTGTGTCTCTGCCCTTAATACATGTTGTAGTGGAGGCAGCTAGAATCTCCTGAAGCAAATATCTGTACCTAAAATTAGTCCAAAGATCACCCTATGCGGCTACATGGTATAGTCCACAAACAATATACTACCGTGTGTTTAACGTAAACAGTGAAAAGTGTTTAGATGTCAGTTAAATTGGGCAATTACTTTAATTGTTACAGAGATAGCAAAGAACTAATTAAGAGCAAATGGAGCAGTTTATGAGCGCTGAACACCTCTGAAGTCATTTAACGTGTAATAGGTTTGTGATGGAATGCGGCTTGACCACCAGGGAACGGGAGAAAGGAGATTTCAGGATTCTAACGGAAGCACATAGATCACATAGTAGCTATGGCTGAGAAAAAAGACACGGCTGTCAAGCTCTATCTGTTGCTTCGTTCATCCCAAAAATGTAACTCACACATTTTGTGCCTGTCTTCAGCAGTTAGGGCAGAATTGTGGGGGAAACAAACATGGAGAATTGTGTCTGTTTTTTCACCTTGCACCCAGGGGTGCTGCTGCCATTATGTGAGTTAATCAAAAAAGCTGCCCCTGGTAACTTTAAATGAGCCAAAATTTCGATTTCCGAAAAAGAAAGGAGAAAAATTGCCAGTGCCTTTTGTCCAAATATCAATTGGGGAAGCCCGTAGGAGGGTCCCCATACACTGCCTAATAAGCTGCCAACTCAATCTGTCGGTAGCTTATATCTGCTCATGTATGGGAACCTTAAGGTTACAGGCAGGGCCGCCATCAGGGGGGGACAGGGGGGACAAGCGTACCGGGCCCGGGCATGAAGGGGGGCCCGGCAGCGCTGCATTTTTTGAAGATCCGGGCCCCCCTTACGAGCGCCCGAGCCGTACGTCTTGCCTCTGTGCTGCCGAATGCGGAAGTGCCGAAAAGCCGAAGCCGATGCGCCGAAAAGACCCGAAGTCACGGAAAAAGCCGAAGTCACGAAGCGCCGAAAAGACCCGAAGTCACGAAAACAGCCGAAGCCGAAGTCCTGAAGCAGCGCAAAGACCCGAAGTCACGAAAACAGCCGAAGCCGAAGTCCTGAAGCAGTGAAAAGACCCGAAGTCACGAAAGGAGGCGAAGTTGAAGTACTGAAGCCGTGAGTTCAATTCTACTGAACACCAGTTTGTGTATTTTTTTTTTTTTTTTAATCTCCTGGCCACCAATGTATTATTTTAATATTCTATAGGCCCCTGCAACCAATCTTTTTTTTTAATACATGTTTTTTTGGGGCCCCAATTTTTTTTTTTTTTTAAATTTTTTTTGGGGCCCCAATTTGTTTTTAACTTGTAAGGGGGCCCCTGCCGCCAATGTTTTTTTTTTTTTTTCAAAAAAATTTTTTTTTTTTTTTCAAAATTTTTTTTGGGGCCCCAATTTGTTTTTAACTTATAAGGGGGCCCCTGCCGCCAGTGTTTTTTTTTTTTTTTAAAAAATTTTTTTTTTTTTTAAATTTTTTTTTGGGGCCCCAATTTGTTTTTAACTTGTAAGGGGGCCCCTGCCGCCAATGTTTTTTTTTTTTTTCAAAAAATTTTTTTTTTTTTTTCAAAATTTTTTTTGGGGCCCCAATTTGTTTTTAACTTATAAGGGGGCCCCTGCCGCCAGTGTTTTTTTTTTTTTTAAAAAAATTTTTTTTTTTTTAAATTTTTTTTTGGGGCCCCAATTTGTTTTTAACTTGTAAGGGGGCCCCTGCCGCCAATGTTTTTTTTTTTTTTTCAAAAAAATTTTTTTTTTTTTTCAAAATTTTTTTTGGGGCCCCAATTTGTTTTTAACTTATAAGGGGGCCCCTGCCACCAGTGTTTTTTTTTAAAAAAAAAAATTTTTAATTTTTTTTTTTTGGGGCCCCAATTTTTTATAAGGGGGCCCTGACCATCAATAGCTTTTTACAACTTGTGTGGGGGGGTTACTTTTTTAGCGCTGATGTCTGTGTGGTCTTTTAACTGCGATGTGGAGTGGGCGGGAAAATGGGGTGGAGCTTGGTCGTCAGTGTGGGCGGGGCCCAGGGGGCCCCAAAAATTTTGTTGTACGGGGCCCCGTGATTTCTAATGGCGGCCCTGGTTACAGGTGCCCAAGACAATCACCCGCCCATAACGCCACCCACTCAATTCCTCAGCTGGACTCAGACCTACCCAGTGACCGACTTTCATTATAATCAGTTGCTTTCCATGCAAAGATCTTATTTAGAGTTGACACAAAAGTTATAAGGGGCTATTGTGGAAGAGGAGTGTCCCTTTAAATATGTAAATTCCCAGTAAATATCATGCAATGACTTGACAAACAAACAAAAAAGTTTTGATTTGGAAAGAGGAATCAGCTTTTTTCTGCACGAGGTCATACTTCCCCTTTAGGAGTGTCTCAAATGGAGCAGGTGACTGGTTCACCTTATAGCGAGGTGAGTGTTTATGCCCCGTCCCACGGATATGAAACAGGAGGCAACCAGTTTGGTTCAGTGTAAAACAGCTGGTTGTTTATATGACGGGTGCTCCTTGCTCTGCCTGACTTCTTCTCTCTGGTTTGTTTATCTGCTCTTGGATTAGAGAGGATGTATTCATACCTTCACTGGGCGACTGCCCAGAAATAAATAAAATACAAAATATTGCAAGAAACAAGGCATGGCGGAGGTTTGGAAACCATCGTAACAAATTGCAATTTCTCTCCAGGAGACACACAAAGAGTTCTTTCTAGGTGGCCTTGTGCATAGCTGGACGACACAAGGCAGCAGGTATAGGTGGGAAGAATAGGGGTAAGAATAGTGGCATTTGGATGGGAGCACCACAACAATGGATTTATACAATTAAAATCAGTTTTGGATTAAAAAGATTTTGAATAGGAAGATATGACAAACTTATTAGTTTCATAATTTTATCATCTGCCTCTTTTGTGGTCAGCTGTGCCTTTGATCCTCCATCACAGTCACAATACCAAATCAACAGACCAGCACCATGGCACATTATACTTGAGGTTCGCTGTTGGCCATACACAGGACCGGACTGAGAAGTAAAATAGACCCTGCCATTTCAGGTACACAGAGGCCCAAACAGCCCCCACCAGCCCACTAAATACTGACTTTCTATGGCACCTTATAGCAGCCCCTCTGGCATTTGCCAGAACTAACAGATTGCCTGTCCGGGCCTGGCCATACAGCTAAAGACCCGCTCACATGGTAAGGTTGCCAAATGAGCAGATCTTTGTCCAGGGTTGGACTGGTTTCCAACATACTGAAGGTTCTCCCAGTAGGCTCCAATCCAGCCCTAGTGTGCCCTAGTCAAGGATAGTTTCAAACAGCTTTCTTATATCCATCATTGGTCTACATCAGTGATCCCCAACCAGTAGCTCGTGAGCAACGTGTTGCTCTCCAAACCCTTGGATGTTGCTCCCAGTGGCCTAAAATCAGGTGCTTATTTTTGAATTCCTGGATTGGAGGCAAGTTTTGGTTTCATAAAAACCAGATGTACTGCCAAACAGAATCTCTATATAGGTTGACAATCTACACAGGGGCTACCAAATGGCAAATCACAGCACTTATTTGGCAACCCAAGGACATTTTTCATGCTCATGTTGCTCCCCAACTCATTTTACTTCTGGATGTTGCTCACGGGTTCAAAAGGTTGGAGATCCCTGGTCTACATGATGCCAATCAATTTAGCACCGTCTACATCTAAATGTTATGATAATGAGCCCTTGATATCAGTCTCTCTGGTGGGCTGTAGAATACCCAGTCCGATCTGGCCACCTGCTGGCTGGGACCAAAGAGGAACACGTCAACACGATCAATGCAGTTGTCAACTGATGGCTTTTTCAGACCTGCCCAATAGTTACCTGTCTGAACTCAGACAGGCCCCTGGGAGGAAGTAAGCTGACGAAACAACTTTTATTGGCCCATTTTTGGACAGCTTAATTTAAGTTAGTTTTTTTTTTTTATGATAGTCTCACTCAACTAATGCACCTCCATTCAAACATTAAACTCTGCTCCTGACCTACACTATATCCACTGTACTTTATTCAAACATAAGTATTGAGGGGAGGAAACCCTAGAGGAAAACCAAACACCTTAAAATGCATGCAATGACTTATATTGTATCAAAATGTCATTTGTAATCCGCTTTAACCCAGTATAAAATAAGAGGAATGTGTTCATATCTTTCAGTCTATGGGAGGGTGAGGTGCCAATCTGATGCCAAGGGCAATACGATTTAATTAGCCTCTTCTACCTGACAAGAAATAAATGAACAAACAGCTGCACTATGAAACACATTGGAGTCTGAATCTGAAAGTTCTTCAAAGGTTCCCAAAGGAATAGACTGGTTTCCTTAGCAATGAATGCGGGAAAACCTTGAAAGTCAGTGGGGGTCATTTATAAAGTTCGCGCAGGGCAGATTGGTTTGCAAAGTGAATATATTTGCCCTGCGCATGGTTATATTTATAAAGCTGAATAAGAGGGTGCATACAGAATTACGAATTTTTTATTCACAATGCGAATGTCTAAAGGGGCTTTATAAATATGTCACAATTCGCAAATTGCGAATCTTTATGCGCACACTCTGCGACTCAATTACGCCACAACTTTGGTGGCGGATAAAATATTCGCAAAACAGTTTTGCAAACTGCGAATTTAACGCTATTTTCGCGCACAACAACCTCGCACATTGGGTACGCTCGCGCAAACTCCTGTCTCATTTGCGCGCCATTTGCGAAAATTTATTCACACTGCGAATTCACAAAAACCAGAAAGACGGGCAGAGCAGTGCAATATATTAGCGCTCAGCAAAAAACATGCAACGATTTGCGAAAAATATGCGCTGCGCGAACTTTATAAATGACCCCCAGTGAGTGTTGAATGTGTTTTCAATGTCTTGAATCTAAATTGTAGCAGGGTGATAATTGATATAAATCCAGTGGGGCTTTACCAAAATGTTTAATCTGAAAGGGTTTGAATCCAAGATGTACTGGAATTAATACATAAACATGGAATAGAGAGTGAACAACAATTGATTTTTAGTGTTCATTCCCTTAGACCAGAATGAATGGACCACTACTGGTGGCTTAGCATTTGGAGTGAAAGCCTCTTTGCTATCCTGGATACTTATATGACAATAGCAGGACAGGTGTTAAGTCATTGGGGCAAATTCACTAATGGGTGCATTTTCACGGCGAACACTTTGCCAGGCGTAAATTTGTTACCACTAAGCTAATTCAATAAAATGTGAAGTTGCTAGTGTTAATTCATCAGCGTCAGTGCAAACTTTCTCCAACATTCATTTCTGTCTAGTGAAACTTCGTTTGTACACTTATGCTAAGGTCAATTTGAATATGGTGGGTACATACCTGTCAGGCTTACCGGCGTGATCCAGGCGAAGAAGGAGCTGGAGCTGGAGATTTCGAACTCACAAGCGCCTCACACAACCACTAACCACCTGGAATGGAACAGGGAGCAGGGTTGTGGAGAGTAGCCAATGAGACTATCAAACGCGGTACAGAGGATGAGGCAAGGTCGTAGTCAGGAAGTCCGAGGTCGAGGCAGGCAGCGAGGTTCGTAACGAAAGACAAGCAGAAGAGTCGAGGCAGGCAGCAGAAATCGTAGTCCAGGTTCAGGCAGGGTCACAACAGGAAATTCAAATAGTCAGAGATGCTAGGGTTTCAGTAATAAACCTAATAACCAGGCAATGCATGTTAGTCTGGATCTGGTTTAAATGCATATCTTTTGGCGCCAAACTAGCGTCCTCACGCTGACGTCGCGGAACTGACGCCATCACATCCGTCACAGGCGTTTCCGCCTACGTTCCTGCGCCCGCGACCGTCGCCGTCGCCACCGCGTCCGCGACCATCGCCGGCGTCCGCGTCACGCGCCGGTGCGCATTACCGCGCCCGCGCCTGCGCCGAACGGAACGCATGCGTATGTTCTTACATTGGAGCGGCCTCAGGACGCGACAACCAGCAGGCTTACCAGGGTAGGTTTCATGAAATCTGTCCAGCAACTCAGGAGCGTGGATGTTGGATGCCGGTTCCCAAGAATTTTCTTCCGGACCATAACCCTTCCACCTCACCAGGTACTGGAGCCACTTGCCTCTTAATCTGGAATCCAGGATCTCTTCCACCTCAAATTCCTCTTGACCGTCAATCACCACAGGAGGCGGCGGAGCAGCCGAACGGCCAGGAAATCGGAACATTGAGACCGGTTTTAAAAGAGCAGCATGAAATACAGGATGTATTTTCTAGGATGCTGGAAGTTTCAGCTGGAAGGCCACAGGATTGACTTGGCGAATGATAGAAAAAGGACCCAGGAAACGTTGACCCAATTTCCTACTGGGACAAGAAAGCTTAAGGTTAACAGTTGATAACCACACACGGTCACCCACCTTAAACTCTGGATCGCCTCCCCGCCTCCGATTAGCATAGGTCTTGAAATCTTGTTGAGCCTTCCTCATGTTTTCTTGGAGCTTTTGAAAATTATTTGATAAAAAAGTTAATCTGTCCTTGACAGCAGGAACTAAAATATCAGAAACAATGGCAGAGGGAAACGTTACTGGATGAAGACCATAATTTGCGAAAAAGGTGACTGATTAATTGAAGAGTGATGGGAATTATTATAAGCAAACTCCGCGAAAGGAAGAAGGTCGACCCAATCGTCTTGAAGGTAAGAAGAATAACACCTCAGGTATTGCTCGAGAGTTTGATTGGTTCGCTCGGTCTGGCCATTGGACTGAGGGTGAAACGCAGAAGAAAGAGATACTGAAATTTTGAGTGCTTTGCACAAAGATTTCCAGAACTGTGATGTGAATTGTGGTCCTCGATCAGACACTACTTCATCTGGAAGGCCATGGAGTCTTACCACTTCTTTAATAAAGATATCAGCAGTCTCGGAGGCAGAAGGAAGCTTCGGTAGAGATTTAAAATGTGCCATCTTGGTTAAACGATCAACGAAAACAACAATGGTGGAACAATCACAGGACAATGGTAAATCGGAAATGAAGTCCAAAGAAACTGATCCCCATGGACGGGAAGGCACTGGGAGAGGTTGAAGAAGACCAATAGGCCTAGAGTGAGAGTCCTTAGATCTAGAACAAATTTCACATGAAGCAACAAATTTAAAACAGTCCTTGGCCATCCCAGGCCACCAAAATAATCTTTTAGCCAGGACAATAGTTTTCTTTGTACCTGGATGACCTGCCAACTTGGAATCGTGACAATCTTTAAGAACTTCCAAACGCATAGATTCTGGAAAAAAATTTTGCCTTGATGAAAAAGAAGACCTTCCTTAGGCAGTAATGATGGTTCAGAAATGTTTAAAGAAGCGTCTTTAATTTTGTCCACCAGGGTTGACTGAAGCAGAAGAAAATTATTAGAATTTAGAATCGTTTCAGGGGCCAAGGAAACCTCTTTTTCAGTAGAAAACATTCGAGACAAGGCATCTGCCTTAACGTTCTTTGATCCAGGTCGGTAAGTAAGATGAAAATTAAATCTCATAAAAAATAACGCCCATCTTGCTTGTCTGGGTCTAAGCCTTTTAGCTGAACGTAAATATTCTAGATTCCTGTGATCAGTAAAGATGAGGATCGGATGTTTAGACCCTTCGAGGAGGTACCTCCATTCTTCAAGTGCCAGTTTGATAGCGAGTAATTCCCGGTCAGCCACATCATAATTACACTCACTCTTGGCCAGTTTGTGAGAAAAGAAGGCAACAGGATGAAGATCCTCTTGAAACCCAATTCTCTGAGACAACACAGCACCCACCGCAAGTTCTGAAGCATCTACCTCCAGAATAAAAGGAAGGGACACATCCGGATGATGAAGAATTGGACCTGAAGTGAAAAGTTTCTTCAGTTTCTCAAAAGCCTCCTGAGCTTGTGTAGACCAAACAAACTTTTGATTACTGCGGGTCAATTCAGTGATTGGAAGAATGACATGAGAAAAAATTTTTATAAACTTTCTATAAAAATTTGCAAAGCCGATAAAACGTTGAATGGCCTTCTTAGAAGACGGAGTCGGCCAGTTAAGAATTGCAGCAATCTTCCTTGAATCCATCTGAATACCTTGAGGAGAAATACAAAACCCCAAAAAATCTACAGATGATTGTTCAAACACACATTTCTCAACTTTAGCATATAACTGATGAGTGCGTAGACGGGCCAGAACTTTCTTCAGATGGAATCTGTGCTCTTCCAAAGAATTAGAAAAAACAAGAATATCATCTAAATAAATGATGACAAATATATCGAGGAAGTCTCTGAAGACGTCGTTAACAAAATGTTGAAAAGTTGCAGGGGCGTTGCAGAGACCGAACGGCATGACCAGGTATTCAAAATGCCCGTAACGTGTACGGAAGGCTGTCTTCCATTCATCGCCCTCTCTTATTCTGACCAAATTGTAAGCGCCCCGAAGATCCAATTTAGAAAAGATTTTAGCTTCTGCCAATCGTTGAAAAAGTTCAGGAATGAGAGGAAGTGGGTAACGGTTCTTAACTGTGATCTTGTTCAAATCTCGGTAGTCAATACATGGCCTTAAAGATTGATCCTTCTTCTCGACAAAGAAAATCCCGGCTCCTGCTGGAGAAGAAGACTGTCTAATGAACCCTTTAGCCAAATTTTCGTCCAAATAAGAGCGAAGTTCCACAAGTTCAGATTCAGATAAAGGGTAAACTCGACCATAAGGAATCTGGGCCCCAGGAAGAAGATTAATAGGGCAATCGTAAATGCGATGAGGGGGTAACTTATCAGCCCCTTTTTTATTGAAAACGTCCAAAAACTCCCAATACGCTTGAGGAAGAAGTTCATGAATTTCCGAAGTAGGGGATAAAAAACAGACCTTTTTTGAAGAAGAAATACAACGAGAAGAGCAGAAATTTGAAAGAAATTTTACTTCACCGGTAGCCCAATTGATGGATGGGTTGTGCTTCTGTAACCGAGGCAGCCCCAGGATAACAGGGAATAAAGGAGAAGAAACCACATCAAAGTTCATCATTTCAGCATGCCCTTTATTCAACAAAACGAAAAGAGAGACAGTCTCTTGCACCACAGGGCCAGAGGTAATCAGAGACCCGTCAGCCACCCGGAGAGCTACAGGATTCTTCTTGACTTGGAGCGGAATCTGGAACCGTAATGCTACTTGATTGTCCAGAAAGCATCCGCTGGCCCCAGAGTCAAGGATTGCTTGGAGTTCTACCTGTTGATCTCCCCACTGTAAAGACAAAGAGACTGTCAGGAGAGGCACAGGAACATGGCAGGGGGCAAAGTCCTTTTCGAGTAGCCTCTTACCCGCTGGGCGGACCGGACAATTCCGAAGCAGATGGCCGGCCTGACCACAGTAAAGACAGAGGTTTAGTCTGCGGCGTCTGATACATTCCTCCGGAGATAGAGTAGATTTAATAGCACCAATCTGCATAGGCTCTGGGGTGGTACTGAAGACAGGTGGAGGCATGGGTGAAGAAAAGGTGGACGGCATCCGAACCGGAGGAGGAGCGGATGGTAACATCCAGGTCTGAGGTGAAAGACCCGCTCTCTCAGCTTTCTCTTCTTCTCTACGCTCCCGGAGTCTCTGATCAAGTTGGATGGCGAGAAGAATGAGGTCTTCCAAAGTATCCGGAATGCCAGTACGAGCCAATTCATTCTTTAACTCGGAAAACAGTCTAAAGCGATACTGGTTCTTTAGTACAGCAGGGTTCCATTCTGTGTCATCTGCCCACTGCCGGAACTCCAAAGTATAATCCTCAGCAGGACGGACCCCTTGCTTCACGGCACGTAAGGCAGCCTCAGCAGTAGCGACTCTGTGGGGATCATCGAAAATAACCGCCATTGCGTCGAAAAAAGAATCCACCGAAGACAAGACTGGACTGTGGCGATCCATGAGACGAAAGGCCCAGGTCTGTGGTTCTCCCGTAAGAAAAGAGATAATAACCCCAACCCGGGTTTGCTCATTAGGATAAGTGTGGGGCTTTAAGGAGAACAGCAGCTTACAGTTGCTCCTGAAATTTCGGAACAGCTTTCGGTCTCCAGCAAACTTCTCTGGGAAAGCCACCCTCGGTTCAGAGATCTCTGATGTAATAACTTGAACCTCTGTTGGTGCAGGGGGAGTGGCAGCAGACGTGGAAGGAAGAGTCACTGATGGATGAGATCTGACATGCTCCTGTAACTGAGCATATCCGCTTTGCAGCTCCCGGACCGCTTGCGTCAGAGAGGACAGCTGCTGGGTAAGAACAGCAAACGGAGAGGCCCCTTCAGCTGGATCCATTCTTTGGCCTGGTTATGCTGTCAGGCTTACCGGCGTGATCCAGGCGAAGAAGGAGCTGGAGCTGGAGATTTCGAACTCACAAGCGCCTCACACAACCACTAACCACCTGGAATGGAACAGGGAGCAGGGTTGTGGAGAGTAGCCAATGAGACTATCAAACGCGGTACAGAGGATGAGGCAAGGTCGTAGTCAGGAAGTCCGAGGTCGAGGCAGGCAGCGAGGTTCGTAACGATAAGACAGGCAGAAGAGTCGAGGCAGGCAGCAGAAATCGTAGTCCAGGTTCAGGCAGGGTCACAACAGGAAATTCAAATAGTCAGAGATGCTAGGGTTTCAGTAATAAACCTAATAACCAGGCAATGCATGTTAGTCTGGATCTGGTTTAAATGCATATCTTTTGGCGCCAAACTAGCGTCCTCACGCTGACGTCGCGGAACTGACGCCATCACGTCCGTCACAGGCGTTTCCGCCTACGTTCCTGCGCCCGTGACCGTCGCCACCGCGACCGTCGCCGGCGTCCGCGTCACGCGCCGGCGCGCATTACCGCGCCCGCGCCGAACGGAACGCATGCGTATGTTCTTACACATACCTGTATAGGTCATATATATGTCTTTATAAGCGATGTTGGGTCAAATGCTTGATTATTACAAATGTCCAAGGAAGCAAAATAAAGACAAAAGAGATCCTCTAATGCCCTAGACATGAGCCCACCCTAAATCAAAGGTGGCATGACCATCAAATGGTTGGGAAAGAAATGTTAACACAAAAATCTTTAATAGTTAGAACTTTTGAAGGCAAAGCCAGCGTTTTTTTAGAACTTTTATGACTTTCCAGGGTACAAGATATGATGTCACTGATATACGATTGAGGAGGCTGTAGCTTCATCTCATCAGTTCGCCAGGTCTAAGGTGGCGAAGGAAACTCTGTCGAAAATTTGCACTTTAGTGAATTTGCGGAGTAACGATTGTTCGCCTAAGTGAAAATTTGCCTGGAGATAGCATATGAAACTAAGCTATGACAGTCTCTTTTGCTAACGAATTGTCCTCTACGCCTGTTAGTAAATTGCCGATGTTCGTGCGGATGGGATTTCTAGCAAATTTTTGCTAGCGATGACCATTTTGCCCTTTAGTAAATCTGCCCCATTTTGTTTATATACCCGTAACATGCTTGCATATTTATATGATAACAATTTTAAGTTTGGTAGGCAAGAGGAACGTGGACTTTAAGGTACATTAGACACGTGAGAGTCATCTTGTGCGAAAACTCAACTATCACAAGCAAAACATCATCAGAGCCTCATTGAATGATCATTCAAAAGAACTACACACTTGTGCAGGGTCTGCAACATGTCAGCTTGACCTTACACCCACCAGCTATTCCTGTGCCTTATAAGAGTCGGAAGTCTTTGGGCAATATATGGGTTATTGCCGTCCCTTCAGGCAAAATCATTTCAGCATGTTAGAAAAAGAGTAGGTTAGTACCTAAGTCATTGCGGTCCCCTCTTTTCTAAGCTGCTTTATTTATATGTATACTGTATTCTATTCAAACCCATTTAGACCTGAAACTACGAGACGTGAGGTCCCATGTTAAAGCATCATTACCAGAGTATAAAGAATAATGTGACTTAAATCATTGTCACCTTTATATCTTTTTTAGGTCACAGGGACCACAAGTATTTTTACAAAAGGTCTCTTCAAAGTGAAAGGGCCTAATCATAGCCAAGCAAGGTGGCGAATCCTATTGGCTGGTAAGAATGTCTGGGCAATAACCCCCAGGAAGTCATGCAAGTAAAGAAGACCAAGACTGGCCACTCAGCCCCCAGATATGGTAACTTATTGCCCTGTGTATGGGGGCAAATTGAGAGCCTACCCAACTGATATTTGGTATTGGTCCTCTCTTATGCTGAGTCTACATAGACCTGTATTGTCAACTGATCATTCATCCTGGAATCCCATGGGTGACCAGATCAGGGAGACCTTGCAAAACAAGGAGATCTTTTTATGTATGGCCAACCTAACTGGCAAAAGAATCGACTGTGTAATCAAACTGATTATTGTCATTTAAAGTAGAATTAACATGCAGAAAAACATTCACCTAGAAGTAGATCTTATTTTTATAACTGAAGCCATTCTGTTAGTCAGTTGTACACTGCAATGCTAGGACATCTCTTATTTTGAAGGCCATGCCAATTTCAACACAGCCCACTTATGTTTTTGAGGATACGTCTGATTCCCTAGATCAGTGCTGTCCAACTTCTGGTACCGAGGGCCGGAATTTTTCTGGCCTACATGGTGGAGGACCGATAATGGAAGCCAGTGATGACCACTCCCTGTTTTTAAACTACACCCATGTAAACACAAGACCATGATGTCCACATTATTGGTAGCATACCAAAAGACTAAATGATAGGTACTCACTGCAGGGATATCATTTATCACTCATTTCTGAAAGAAGTTGTCATATTAAAGGAACAGTTCATAATAAAAATGAAAACTGGGTAAATAGATAGGCTGTGCAAAATAAACAATGTTTCTCATATAGTTAGTTAGCCAAAAATCTAATGTATAAAGGCTGGAGTGACTGGATGTGTAACATAATAGCCAGAACACTACTTCCTGCTTTTCAGCTCTCTTGGTTTCCACTGATTGGTTACCAGGCAGTAACCAAACAGGTACTTGAGGGGGGCCACATGGGTCATAACTGCTCAGTCTGGGTCTCAGGTGTGAACAGTACAGGCTTTAGGATATAAACAATAGAGGTGTCACAAGTGTGAACAATACAGGGGGATCACAGGTGTGAACAAAACAGGGGATTAGTCTGAATTTGATTAAACAATGCAGGGGCCAGTTAATCTCTGTAGTGATACCTTTTAAAGTTTACACATGGTAAACAGACACAGCATTCAGTAGAAAAAATCCAAAAGCACACAGGATTAATCAAGCAAGCTGCCTTGCATGTTTATTGCGAAGTGCAGACACAGCATGCAGACTTTGATGTGGGGGCCACACAAGGGGGGGGGGTCAGTTTGGGAGGGCACCAGTTGGACAGCCTTGCCCAAGATAACAGTTTCTATTTTCTCCTGTCTAAAATGTACATTTCCAAAATGAGTATGAGGCCAACAAAAATTATGACACATTGGACGCAGTCAGTGGCCTCAGTATTTCATGGAACAATGGCCCTAGTTATGATAACAAGGCTTGAAAAAAGACACACGTCCATCAAGTTCTTTTAGTTTTTTTTATTTTTTTTTAATCTGCCTAACTGCCAGTTGATCCAGAGGAAGGCAAAAAAAAAAAAAAAACATTTGAAGCCTCTCCAATTTGCCTCAGAGGGGAAAAATTCCTTCCTGACTCCAAAATGGCAATCGGACCAGTCCCTGGATCAACTTGTACTATGAGCTATCTCCCATATCCCTGTATTCCCTCACTTGCTAAACACCATCCAACCCCTTCTTATACCTATCTAATGTATTAGCCTGTACCCCTGATTCAGGGAGACAATTCCACATCTTCACAGCTCTCACTGTAACAAACCCCTTCCCAATATTTAGGTGGAGCCTCTTTTCTTCTAATCGGAATGGGCGACCTTGTGTCAGCTGGAAAGACCTACTGGTAAATAAAGCATTAGAGAGATTATTATATGATCCCCTTATATATTTATACATAGTCATCATATCACCCCTTAAGCGCCTCTTCTCCAGCGTGAACATCCCCAATTTGGCCAGTCTTTCCTCATAGCTAAGATTTTCCCTTTACCAGCTTAGTTGCCCTTCTCTGTACCCTCTCTAATACAATAATGTCCTGTTTGAGTGATGGAGACCAAAACTGTACGGCATATTCTAGATGGGGCCTTACAAGTGCTCTATACAGTGGAAGAATGACCCCCTCCTCCCGTGACTCTATGCCCCTTTTAATACAACTCAAGACCTTATTTGCCCTTGATGCTGCTGACTGGCATTGCTTGCTACAGACAAGTTTATCATCTACATGGACTCCAAGGTCCTTTTCCATAATGGATTTGCCTAGTGCAGTCCCATTAAGGTTATAAGTGGATATTGTTACATCCCAGGTGCAGGACTTTACATTTATCAACATTGAATCTCATTTGCCACTTAGTTGCCCAGATTGCCAGTTTGTCAAGATCGTGTTGCAAGTGTCACATCCTGGATGGAATTAATTGGGCTGGATAGTTTTGTGTCATCTGCAAACACTGATACATTACTTACAATACCCTCGCCTAAGTCATTAATGAACAAGTTAAATAAAAGTGGACCCAATGCTGAGCCCTGGGGGACCCCACTAAGAACCTTACTCCAAGTAGAGAATGTCCCATTAACAACCACCCTCTGTACCCGATCCTGTAGCCAGTTTCCTATCCACGTGCAAACGACTTCATTAAGCCCAACAGACCTTAGTTTAGAAAGCAGTCGTTTGTGGGGCACAGTATCAAACGCTTTGGTTACATCCAAATAGATCACATGGTAGGAGGTCACTGTCACTGGTTGAAGGTCACTGTCAGAGGTAGAAGGTCACTATAAGTGTAAAGTGTACAACAGTATGACAGTGTGGTGTTAGTTCAAAAGCTCAGATACCAGGAATACATAAACAACACTGCTTGTTTTACATTGACCTAAAGCAGAGCTCTTTAGTCCTGGAGCCTGTCCAAAAATCTCACATTGGTTGGCTGGAAACAAATGAGCGGAGGCAAAAACTGGCACTAATTTCACTGGCAGGTTTGGGTCTAATTTCCTAGTAACCTAATGTATCCGGCTGTTCCTGTACGTTACTTTTAATTCCAGGAAATGTTAATTATTTTACTTTTTTGCACCTAAAATATTTATTTTTCTGGTGGAGGCATTTTCCCTACCAAGTCATTGGCATTCTAAGAAGAGTTTGTGGTTCCCATGCACTGTCCGTAAAAGTGTCCTTGCTCATACTGAAACCAGCACCAGAGTAGAGTCTTGCCAGGGCTTGGTTGGGTTGGTGATGATCCCTAGCATTGGTTGACATGACTACTTAGGTGTAGGGATTGCATAGTCTAGGCTTATTTTAATGTAAGACCATGAAATAACATAATGTTAGGGGGATTGCTGGTTGCGTTCTCGAGCACATTAAGTGAAGGTTGGAAAAATGTGCCTGATTTTTCCAACAATCTGGTAACCTTCATCTAAACAAATTTCTAATTAGTCATAGAGCTTCAAAATGTAATATAAAGAACCAGCAACTCCTGTTACAACTCTGTCTCATATCACTTTGTTATAGTTTACTGCCTAATAAATCATTCTCATTCACAGGCAGCTCAATTAAATGCACCAGCTTTGAATTCCTCTCTACAAATATTCTCGACACATGTACCCAATAAATAACACACTAAAATATTTTTCCTTTTTTTTTTTATAGAAGTAAAAGGGCACCTGGATATCAGAGCCAAAGCTATCAGATAAGCTGTTAATTGCTCCATCTTTATTTGCTACTGGGAAATTCAAAACTGGAAAGGATACAAAGGTGTAGTCACCTATATACACATATCCTGGGAATATTAAGTCATCCGTCATGGTCGGTGTCCTGCTACTGAGGTTTTGTGAATTATTTCAAGCACCCCCTTTTGATGTCACATATTTGTTTGAAGGCCCCCTTAGCTCATATAAAGATTACAGACACATACACATATTGTCATATCTATAATTTAGCCATAGCAGCAACAAAGCATTTATCACTGGTCTCACCTTAACTGAGCTTCAAGCTGAACTTCTAGGCATCTGTAAGGGAGCAGCTGGGCATTCTCCCTAGGTCTCACCTTGATTGACCGTCAGGTTGGACTTCTAGATATATCTAGGAAAGCAACTGGGCATTCCCCAGGTCTCACATTAATTGACCCTCAGGCTGGACTTCTATGCATATCTAGTAGAGCAACTGGACATTCTCCTCAGGTCTCGCCTTGATTGACCCTCAGGCTGGACTTCTAGATATATCTAGGAGAGCAATTGGGCAAGCTCCCCAAGTCTCACCTCAATTGACCCTCAGTCTGGACTTCTAGACATATCTAGAAGAGCAATTGGGCTTTCCCCCAGGTCTCATGTTAATTGAACCTCAGACTGGACTTCTAGGCATATGTAAGAGAGCAACAGGGCCTTCTCCCCAGGTCTCACATTGATTGACCCTCAAGCTGGACTTCTAGCTGTATCTATGAGAGTAACTGGGCATTCTCCCCAGGTATCACCTTGAATGACCCTCAAGCTGGACTTCTAGATTTATCTATGAGAGCAAATGGGAATTCTCCCCAGGTATCACCTTGAATGACCATCAGGCTGGACTTGTAGATGTATCTATGAGAGCAACTAGGCATTCTCCCCAGGTATCACCTTGAATGACCATCAGGCTGGACTTGTAGATGTATCTATGAGAGCAACTAGGCATTCTCCCCAGGTATCACCTTGAATGAACCTCAAGCTGGACTTGTAGATGTATCTAGGAGAGCAACTTGGCATTCACCCCAAGTCTCACCTTAATTGATCCCAACCACTAATTCATGAGCCCTTAGCAGGCCAGACTTACAGTTTGGGAACCTTCTGTGCTGTAATATTTAACACATTTCTAATTCCACTGACAATATTCTTGACACATCTAGCCAATAAATTATTCCCTCAAATATTTTTGGTAGGTGTTTTTTAATACAAGTGAAAGGGCACCTGCATTCCAGGCCTGGGAAAGCCAGAGCCAAAACATTTGAATAAGCTGTTAATTGCTCCATCTTTTTTTTGCTATTGAGAACCTCATAATCGGAAAGGATACAAAGGTGCAGTCACCTTTACACACATATCCTCAGAATAATAACTCATCTACTGAGGTTTTCTGAATTGTTTGAAGCTCCCCCCAGGAACTTTTCTCGTGCTTGTATTGCTCCCCAACTCTTTTTACATTTGAATGTTACTCGTGTGTAAAAGAGGTTGGGGACCCCTGGTCTAGACATCAGGACCTTTTAGTTTCCTTTACTTTGAATACATATCCCTACTTCCTCTGTCTGAAATACAAATTGATTCATTTGTACTTTACTTCCCTATAGCAGGAATTTTTATGGCTTATGGCAGAAGGTATTGGCCCTTGTTTATCTTGATAAACTCAGATTACAATTCAAGAATTTGGCAAGCCACCTTTTTGCTTTGATGCACATTGGTGCATTGATTTCACACAAAAAAGGTTAATAAGGGATATGTAATGCTATTGTAGAAATGTACAGGACAGCGGCTGACCCCTACTATCAATAGCGTGCAAAAATACAAGTATAAAGAATCATTCTGCACTATTGAAAAATAAATCTTTATTATAACTAATGGGTTTAACTAGGGGCAGATTTATCAAGGGTTGAATTTCGAAGTAATGGGAGGTTTTTTTAACTCCCATAACTTCAAAAAATTGAATAAAAAAAGTCCAATCTATATTATTAAAAAAATTGATGTTTTTAACTATGGGTGAATAGGCTGTATTTGAATCATAGCGCATTCGGTCGAATTCGAAACAAAGTATTTGCCCCAAAAAACTTAGTTTCAAAGTCCACCAAATGACTCCAAAGGGGTTCTAGGAGGTCCCCCATAGGCTAAAACAGCAATTCGGTTTTAGATAGAGAATGGTCGAAGTTTTAAAGACAGTACATGATAAAAATAGTCAATTTTTTTTTTCAAATACGAATCGAAATTTTGGCGTATTCGATAGTCGAAGTACACAAAAATAACTCAAAATTATTTTTTTTTTACTTTGGATTTTCACTTCGACCCTTGATAAATCTGCCTCCTAATGTTTACATGATTTTCTAGTAGACTTAAGGTGGCCATAGACGCACAGAATATATTTTATAAAACAAATTTTCGGCTCATTGATCTGGCTGGACAGAAAATTTTGATTGGGTGCCTTTGAAGGGACCTAAACATCGGCCATTGTTAGTGCTAAATCGTCAGATACAGGTAGAGTTGTATTGTTTCTACCTGTATATCTGACAATTCAGCTCTACACGTGTGTATTGAAATTCTTTTCCAAGAAGGATCATAATTGTTACATCTATGACCACCTTTACGGTATGAAGATCCAAATTATGGAAAGATCTGTTATTTGGAAAGCCCCAGGTCCTGAGCATTCTTGATAACAGGTCCCATACCTTCTCAGTCCGTAGTTAACAACACTCGGGCATTGCTGTGTAATAGGCCACTTCCTATTGGGTAACTGCTGATGGACAATAAATAGCTTTTAAAGGGGTTCAAACTAATGAAGAGAAACATAATCCAGCACTTTCAGTTCTGCCACTGAAATATTTACTGTTGGAGTCAGGTGTGAGATGTTGAACCACAACTCAAGCTGAGAAGGTGGAGCTGTATTGACTCAAGGATATTTACATTGGCTGACGCAAGAAGAAATGTTTTTCTATGTTCTGGCAGGAGTTACCTGTGCCTGTCAGCCTATAGTACCTCTTCTACTGTTTACCTCCAGGAGCTCAGAGATTCCGGTTCTGTGTACCAGGACAACACAAGTTAAATTAGATATACTGAGATTAGGGTAATGCTAACTACCAACCCCCTTTAGGCCCGGCCCGGTACCCCCTGTGCCCCCCTGATGGTGGCCCTGGCTGTCAGCATTAGGCTACTGTCTAAATATCGGTTCCTTTATTTCTAAACCAAGTCACTGCACCATAGACCATGCCCCTACTCACAATCTAAAGTAATTTGATATTAAGGCAGATGGGAATGGGAATGGGAAAGCTGGCACTTTTAAACCTGAAAACATATGTAACAGGTTTTAGGAGATGGACTACTTGTTGGTACTTTAGGCTGGTACCCGTCTTAATGGGTTTGCTTTATGGCAGTAGCAACTCCCTGTGATTCCTCGTAGGCACATGTTACACAGGACTCCGTCTCAGGTGGGCCCTTGTTTAGCTGTTGGAGAAAGGGTTAACCACATGGTGTCTCCACCATAAAGCAAATGTACTTTGAAAAGGGGTGTATCTCAGTTGCTCAGTTCTACTAACAGTTCTGTTTTCCTATGGACTATGTGACGGGAGATGATTTCCCTTCTGTTTCGAGTACCAGTGCAAGCAATAGGGAGAGAGACAGAGAGGTCTGTATGTGGATCGGTGAAACTTGAATCCATCAGCCTTAAGGTGGCCAGACGCGTCCAACAAAACCTACTAACTTGACCCTCAAGACCAAGTCTTCCTAGGCCCCCATTAGGATCCAGTCATTGATCAAACCATTGGTGGCCAAATAGGAAAATAAGATCCACTCATCTGCTGACTTTGCCAAACAAGCAGATTTTATAATGTATGCAGGAGTGGATTTTGAGTCAACTGCATCTCTAGGGTGGGTAGTCAATGCTCGTTCCCCCCCACACACATAGACACGATGCTCAAATGAATCATGATCCCTTGCCAAACATACATGCAACCTGCTTGTAAAAGAAATAAAGGAACCACATTGTGGACTAGTGGGGGCAGGTGATTTAAGAGTTGGCCCAGTCCCCAGTGGAGCTCCCTCTAAAGACTTGTCGACCCAGAACAGGTCCCACCAATCCATATTTCTGATGGCGTCCTCATAGACAAGGGAGAATCCTGCTAGAACACCTTTATTGAAGTTAAGGCCTGCAATAAAATATGATAATACATTCATCTTGTCCGGTTTACTTTAGGAACAGTTAATACAGAGACAGAGGACGTGTGCCTTTAAATTCACTGTTGTTGTAATGAAACCTGCTCCTGCCTACCTGGGAATGTCTATTTCCCTGTGACCGAGTATCTATTGTCCCCAATCACCATAACAAATGCGTACTAATGATCCTTATAGCTGGTAGTTCTGTGAAGCGTAAGCAAAGCCTGGGTTTCTATGCACCCGAATAATCTTCACCCAACATTAGCCGGCAATTTTGCAATCTCCTATACATTAGGAATCCTACACACAAGGAAGTGCACTCACTAGCAACCACAGTCTGCTGGGGTGAAAACAAAAGCAGATGAAAGGCCTCAACGCGTTCCTGTTATTTTTCTTATTGTTCTTGGTTACCTAAGAGCCCTTTTAAGTTCCCTGTTGGGCAGATATATATATAGATTTCCCCATACAAACGGCTGAATATTGCAGCGGAACAATGAATCTCTTATTACACATAAACAGTGGCTCCTGTCACCGCCCCGAGTCCTGGTAACTGGTTTGTGCAGCAAACTCAGATTCCAGTTGCATTAACTCCCAGCACAAAGGTCAGGCACCATGTGAGCTTGTTGTTATTGTTTTATATTGGTAGGAACGGAGGTGAAAGAACTGAGCTGGAAGAAAAGATAAAGCTGCTTTCCGTTCCGACTGTGCACAAATTTGGCTGCCTTCCCCCTGACTTTCCATAGAACTGTATCTTATCTGAATAAGATCTAAATGGCGCAAAGGGATATTATAGTGTGCAATTTGGAATAGGTGAATGTGGGATGGTTTGGAGCATTTTACCCCACTCCATTGAGCTACCAATCAATACTAGGACTATTGCCCTTAAAGGATAAGTACATCTTTAAAATAAGTGAATGTAAAATTGATGTGGGGGATGTTCACAACTCTTCTGTAATTTACATTCATTCTTTTTATTCCACGATATCAAGAGATATATGTACTGTTAATATGAATGGGTTTTGTTACAACAGCACCACCTGCTGGTCAGTTTCCCACCAGTCTGACCACCAAGTAGTCAAGGAAGTTGTCAGGAGAAAGAAAGAGGCTGCTCTCATGTTCTTCTGCTTAGGAAAGATGTGAGAAAGGTTTCTAATTTTTTTCCTAAGCAGAAGAACATGAGAGCAGCCTCTTTCTTTTTCCAGCTAAATTATACTTACTTCAAATATAAAAGAGAACAGTTACTTCTTATGAAAGGGGTACCATCTAGGCAATTTATATAAAGTAGGGATTATTTAACCTGGTCTTAAAGGGATAAGACTCACCTTTTATGTCATCAAGAGTGCTATTTGGAGACAATTTGTAATTGTTCTTTTTTTATTTATTTTCTATGCGTTTTATATTCTTTATTGTTTAGCAGCTCTCTGGTTTGAAATGTTAGAAGATACCCGGTTTCTAGGGTCTAAATTGGGCCTAGAAAAGTAACGCATTACTTACAGGAACAAGAGAAACATTGTGAAGTTCATTTACTAACAATAATTTCAAGAATAATAAAAGCACGTCTCTATCAGACTGCTGCTGGTTAATGTTCTGGGACACACTTGTAACCGGAACACTGTCACTCATATCGTCCAGGAACAATAGAGTGAACAGAACACTGTCACTCATATCGTCCAGGAACAATAGAGTGAACGGAACACTGTCACTCATATCGTCCAGGAACAATAGAGTGAACAGAACACTGTCACTCATATCGTCCAGGAACAATAGAGTGAACAGAACACTGTCACTCATATCGTCCAGGAACAATAGAGTGAACAGAACACTGTCACTCATATCGTCCAGGAACAATAGAGTGAACGGAACACTGTCACTCATGACACACAGGAAGAACAGAATGCCTAGAACACTGTCACTCATAACAGACAGGAACAATAGATTACCTAGAACACTGTCACTCCTCATGTACAGGAACAGGAGATCATTACCTAGAACACTGTCACTCATTATAAACAGGAACTAGAGATCACCTAGAATGCTGTTACTCATCATGTACATGAAGAAGAGAGCACCAGGATAACTGTCACTTTCACTCCAGATATATCAGAGCAATAGAGTGTCTTGTGTGCTGTTCTAACTATCCCTGCCATACCCTCTCCCTCTCATAATGAAAATACCAGACAGATTGTTGGGATGAAAAGGCAGCAGAAGATTTATTAAGAACGATTAAACTTACTGAATAAGACATGATATATCCAGCAATAAAACCCAAGCGAGAGAGAAATCACTTAACTGCACCCGCCAAGCAGCTACTTTGGAATTTAATCGGACCAGTCATGCCCGTTCCTGCATACATAGGTTTCCGCTGGAGCACTGAGGGTTTGGCACGCAGGAGATTCAAATCTCCTGCATGTCCCAAGTACTTTGTGAAAGATGCTGCTCTGATGTTCTTCTGCTTTGGAAAGATTTAAGAAAGGTTTCTAATTGTTTTCCTAAGCAGAAGAACATCAGAGCAGCCTCTTTCTTTCTCCTGACAACTTCCTTGACTACTTGGTGGTCAGACTGGTGGGAAACTGACCAGCAGGTGGCGCTGTTGTAACAACATTCATTCATATTAACAGTACATTAACAGTACGTTCCAAACACTTCCAAACACTTATTTGTTCCCCCAAAAAAAAGACTTTTTTCAAATACTTTCCATTATTTATTTTTGACTGTTTTTCCAAAATCTAAGTGTAAAGTTGAATGTTCGTGTCTCTGGTGTTTGAATCTGGCAGCTCAGTAATTCAGGTGCAGACTCTAAACGGTTACAATTTTGCAACATTTAGTTGATCCATTTCTCAGCAGCATCTCTGGCGTATTAGTAACTATTAAATCAATTCTGTCTGTAATGAAACTCAGGGATTCTGCTCAGCAGGGACAAAGATAAGAAATGTACCAACTAAATGTATCCATTTAGAACAGTTTACAGGGTCGGCGACCCCCTTCCCAGAGCTGCTTCAGAAGGTCAAAAATAACACTTTACACTTCAATTTTAGAAAAACTTTCACACATAGAAAATAGAAAGTAATTGAGAAAAGTCGTTATTGCTGGTGATCTATCTGAAAACAACTAGTTGTTTGAAGGTGAACCACCCCTTTAATATCTTGGAATAAAATGAAAATAAATAATGAATATACATTACAAAAGTGCTTAGAATAGCCCCCTCATCAATTTTACATTCACTTATTTTAAAGGTTTACTTATCTTAAAGGAGAACCAAACACCCCAGTAAACCCCCCTAAACTTCCTGCCCCCTCCCCCCAATGTGCATTAGTCAGAAAAAAAAACCTTTAAAAAAATCTGACCATTAATTGCAGAGAAGCGGTTGAAGCCGATTCCTGACTTGCCCAACTACGCATGCTCCGGCAGACTTCGTGTTAGCGAAGAGACCCAAAGACTTTACAAAGTGACGGAAGATAGTGACCAGGAGCTCCACTGCTCTTATCTGCATTTTTAAGGGTCAGATTTTTTTTAAAGATTTTTTTTTACTAATGCACATTGCGGGAAGTTAGAAGGGGGGTAATGCCAGGAAGTTTAGGGGGGCTGTTGGTACAGAGAGGTTTGGTTCTCCTTTAAAAGAACTTATCAGATGAAGAGCACATGGTTAAAAGGATGAGTCAAGGCCTGGAAGCTATTGGGAGCCTCTAAGTGCATTTCACAGTGCTAGTATATGGCGTGACCCCCGAGAACCCAGTCATAATATAACTGCAAACACTAGCATAAATGGACAAGACTACCCTTTAATTTCCCCAACTGCCTAATTGTTCATTATTGGCTTTAAACATCAATTTGATCCTTATCAATTGCTCACCTGAATCCTCTGCATATTTCCCAGGTATCAGTGCACAATAAAAATCCCTGCACCCGGCTAAGTATTATGGCTGACTTATTGTGCTCCTCTTTGCAACCACAAACAAATCACAGGAACATTTTCATGGTCGGCTGAAACTTAAAGGGATCCTGTCATCGGAAAACATATTTTTATCTATTTTATTTATCAGTTCATAGTGCTACTCCAGCAGAATTCTGCACTGAAATCCATTTCTCCAAAGAGCAAACAGATTTTTTTATATTCAATTTTGAAATCTTACATGGGGCTAGACATTTTGTCAATTTCCAAGCTGCCCCAAGTCATGTGACTTGTGCCTGCACTTTAGGATGGAACTGCTTTCTTGCAGGCTGTTGTTTCTCCTTCTCAATGTAACTGAATGTGTCTCAGTGGGACCTGGATTTTACTATTGAGTGTTGTTCTTAGATCTACCAGGCAGCTGTTATCTTGTGTTAGGGAGCTGCTATCTGGTTACCTTCCCATTGTTCTTTTGTTTGGCTGCTGGGGGGAAAAGTGAGGGGTGATATCACTCCAACTTGCAGTACAGCATTAAAGAGTGACTGAAGTTTATCAGAGCACAAGTCATACGACTGGGGGCAGCTGGGAAACTGACAAAATGTCTAGCCCCAGTCAGGGTCAAATTGGATTTCAGTGCAGAATTCTGCTGGAGCAGCACTATTAACTGATTCATTTTGAAAAATTTTGAATTTTTTTTTTTCCCATGACAGTATCCCTTTAAAGGCACTCTAATGATTAAATCAAATGGCAATACTCACAGGCACTGATGCAAGACTTTCCACAGCTGGAATAACGACAAACGGGGAGGCGTCAGGCAAAAAGGTTTGGTCAAACAACTGGTCATTAAGTAACGCAATTAGCGCTAATATTGGTGAGAAACCAGAGGGAGAGAAACTGTGATCTAATTTCAGCATGTATAGGCAAAGTGGATTTCCCATTGTCACTGTACCATCTATTTATAAGCACTAGAGCTACTAATGGGACTTCTACAGAATGTCTCAACTGAGTACCAAAAAACTAAAAAGGAGCAGTGGGGATAATAGTCTCTGGGAAGGGAGTGTGACTGTGGGATAGCAGGTATAGTAGGGAGAGATGGTGCCTATAGTAACAGTGGATAATAGTCTCTGGGAAGGGAGTGTGACTGTGGGATAGCAGGTATAGTAGGGAGAGATGGTGTCTATAGTAACAGTGGATAATAGTCTCTGGGAAGGGAGAGTGACTGTGGGATAGCAGGTATAGTAGGGAGAGATGGTGCCTATAGTAACAGTGGATAATAGTCTCTGGGAAGGGAGTGTGACGGTGGGATAGCAGGTATAGTAGGGAGAGATGGTGCCTATAGTAACAGTGGATAATAGTCTCTGGGAAGGGAGTGTGACTGTGGGATAGCAGGTATAGTAGGGAGAGATGTGTCTATAGTAACAGTGGATAGTCTCTGGGAAGGGAGTGTGACTGTGGGATAGCAGGTATAGTAGGGAGAGATGGTGCCTATAGTAACAGTGGATAGTCTCTGGGAAGGGAGTGTGACTGTGGGATAGCAGGTATAGTAGGGAGAGATGGTGCCTATAGTAACAGTGGATAATAGTCTCTGGGAAGGGAGTGTGACTGTGGGATAGCAGGTATAGTAGGGAGAGATGGTGCCTATAGTAGCAGTGGATAATAGTCTCTGGGAAGGGAGTGTGACTGTGGGATAGCAGGTATAGTAGGGAGAGATGGTGCCTATAGTAACAGTGGATAATAGTCTCTGGGAAGGGAGTGTGACTGTGGGATAGCAGGTATAGTAGGGAGAGATGGTGTCTATAGTAACAGTGGATAATAGTCTCTGGGAAGGGAGAGTGACTGTGGGATAGCAGGTATAGTAGGGAGAGATGGTGCCTATAGTAACAGTGGATAATAGTCTCTGGGAAGGGAGTGTGACGGTGGGATAGCAGGTATAGTAGGGAGAGATGGTGCCTATAGTAACAGTGGATAATAGTCTCTGGGAAGGGAGTGTGACTGTGGGATAGCAGGTATAGTAGGGAGAGATGTGTCTATAGTAACAGTGGATAGTCTCTGGGAAGGGAGTGTGACTGTGGGATAGCAGGTATAGTAGGGAGAGATGGTGCCTATAGTAACAGTGGATAGTCTCTGGGAAGGGAGTGTGACTGTGGGATAGCAGGTATAGTAGGGAGAGATGGTGCCTATAGTAACAGTGGATAATAGTCTCTGGGAAGGGAGTGTGACTGTGGGATAGCAGGTATAGTAGGGAGAGATGGTGCCTATAGTAGCAGTGGATAATAGTCTCTGGGAAGGGAGTGTGACTGTGGGATAGCAGGTATAGTAGGGAGAGATGGTGCCTATAGTAACAGTGGATAATAGTCTCTGGGAAGGGAGTGTGACTGTGGGATAGCAGGTATAGTAGGGAGAGATGGTGCCTATAGTAACAGTGGATAATAGTCTCTGGGAAGGGAGTGTGACTGTGGGATAGCAGGTATAGTAGGGAGAGATGGTGCCTATAGTAACAGTGGATAATAGTCTCTGGGAAGGGAGTGTGACTGTGGGATAGCAGGTATAGTAGGGAGAGATGGTGTCTATAGTAACAGTGGATAATAGTCTCTGGGAAGGGAGAGTGACTGTGGGATAGCAGGTATAGTAGGGAGAGATGGTGCCTATAGTAACAGTGGATAATAGTCTCTGGGAAGGGAGTGTGACTGTGGGATAGCAGGTATAGTAGGGAGAGATGGTGCCTATAGTAACAGTGGATAATAGTCTCTGGGAAGGGAGTGTGACTGTGGGATAGCAGGTATAGTAGGGAGAGATGTGTCTATAGTAACAGTGGATAGTCTCTGGGAAGGGAGTGTGACTGTGGGATAGCAGGTATAGTAGGGAGAGATGGTGCCTATAGTAACAGTGGATAGTCTCTGGGAAGGGAGTGTGACTGTGGGATAGCAGGTATAGTAGGGAGAGATGGTGCCTATAGTAACAGTGGATAATAGTCTCTGGGAAGGGAGTGTGACTGTGGGATAGCAGGTATAGTAGGGAGAGATGGTGCCTATAGTAACAGTGGATAATAGTCTCTGGGAAGGGAGTGTGACTGTGGGATAGCAGGTATAGTAGGGAGAGATGGTGCCTATAGTAACAGTGGATAGTCTCTGGGAAGGGAGTGTGACTGTGGGATAGCAGGTATAGTAGGGAGAGATGGTGCCTATAGTAACAGTGGATAATAGTCTCTGGGAAGGGAGTGTGACTGTGGGATAGCAGGTATAGTAGGGAGAGATGGTGCCTATAGTAGCAGTGGATAATAGTCTCTGGGAAGGGAGTGTGACTGTGGGATAGCAGGTATAGTAGGGAGAGATGGTGCCTATAGTAACAGTGGATAATAGTCTCTGGGAAGGGAGTGTGACTGTGGGATAGCAGGTATAGTAGGGAGAGATGGTGCCTATAGTAACAGTGGATAATAGTCTCTGGGAAGGGAGTGTGACTGTGGGATAGCAGGTATAGTAGGGAGAGATGGTGCCTATAGTAACAGTGGATAATAGTCTCTGGGAAGGGAGTGTGACTGTGGGATAGCAGGTATAGTAGGGAGAGATGGTGTCTATAGTAACAGTGGATAATAGTCTCTGGGAAGGGAGAGTGACTGTGGGATAGCAGGTATAGTAGGGAGAGATGGTGCCTATAGTAACAGTGGATAATAGTCTCTGGGAAGGGAGTGTGACTGTGGGATAGCAGGTATAGTAGGGAGAGATGGTGCCTATAGTAACAGTGGATAATAGTCTCTGGGAAGGGAGTGTGACTGTGGGATAGCAGGTATAGTAGGGAGAGATGGTGCCTATAGTAACAGTGGATAATAGTCTCTGGGAAGGGAGTGTGACTGTGGGATAGCAGGTATAGTAGGGAGAGATGGTGCCTATAGTAACAGTGGATAATAGTCTCTGGGAAGGGAGTGTGACTGTGGGATAGCAGGTATAGTAGGGAGAGATGGTGTCTATAGTAACAGTGGATAATAGTCTCTGGGAAGGGAGAGTGACTGTGGGATAGCAGGTATAGTAGGGAGAGATGGTGCCTATAGTAACAGTGGATAATAGTCTCTGGGAAGGGAGTGTGACTGTGGGATAGCAGGTATAGTAGGGAGAGATGGTGCCTATAGTAACAGTGGATAATAGTCTCTGGGAAGGGAGTGTGACTGTGGGATAGCAGGTATAGTAGGGAGAGATGTGTCTATAGTAACAGTGGATAGTCTCTGGGAAGGGAGTGTGACTGTGGGATAGCAGGTATAGTAGGGAGAGATGGTGCCTATAGTAACAGTGGATAGTCTCTGGGAAGGGAGTGTGACTGTGGGATAGCAGGTATAGTAGGGAGAGATGGTGCCTATAGTAACAGTGGATAATAGTCTCTGGGAAGGGAGTGTGACTGTGGGATAGCAGGTATAGTAGGGAGAGATGGTGCCTATAGTAACAGTGGATAATAGTCTCTGGGAAGGGAGTGTGACTGTGGGATAGCAGCAGCGCCGTTTCTGGGGTAGGAGCTGCCTGAGGCGGCTCCTGCAATGCCGCCCCCCGCACCGACTTACCTGACGGCGAGGGGAGGCAGGAACACGATTGCGGAGAGCGCAATTGCGCTCTCTCGCAATAGCGCAGCCGAATTTCCGGTTTAAAAACCGGAAATTCGGCTCTTAAAGGTGCAGGAGCGGCTTTTTGCCGCCCCTGGAATCCTGTCTGGCGCTGCCGCCTGAGGCGAGCGGCTCAGCTCGCCTCATTGGCGGAGCGCCCCTGGATAGCAGGTATAGTAGGGAGAGATGGTGCCTATAGTAACAGTGGATAATAGTCTCTGGGAAGGGAGTGTGACTGTGGGATAGCAGGTATAGTAGGGAGAGATGGTGCCTATAGTAACAGTGGGATAATAGTCTCTGGGAAGGGAGTATGACTGTGGGATAGCAGGTATAGTAGGGAGAGATGGTGCCTATAGTAACAGTGGATAATAATCTCTGGGAAGGGAGTGTGACTGTGGGATAGCAGGTATAGTGGGGAGAGATGGTGTATATAGTAACAGTGGGATAATAGTCTCTGGGAAGGGAGTGTGACTGTGGGATAGCAGGTATAGTAGGGAGAGATGGTGCCTATAGTAACAGTGGATAATAGTCTCTGGGAAGGGAGTGTGACTGTGGGATAGCACGTATAGTAGGGAGAGATGGTGCCTATAGTAAACATGGGATAATCGTCTCTGGGAAGGGACTGTGACTGTGGGATAGCAGGTATACTAGGGAGAGAGATGGTGCCTATAGTAACAGTGTGATAATAGTCGCTAGGAAGGGACTGCAGCTTTGGGATACCAGATATAGTAGGGAGAGGTGGTGCCTAGAGTAACGTGGGATAATATTCTCTGGGAAGGGACTGTTGCTGTGGGATAGCAGGTATAGTAGGGAGAGATGGTGCCTATAGTAACAATGGGATAATAGTCTCTGGGAAAGGAATGTGGCTTTGGGATAGCAGGTATAGTAGGGAGAGATGGTGCCTTTAGTAACAGCGGGATAATAGTTTCAGGGAAGGGACTGTGGCTGTGGGATAGCAGGTATAGTAGGGAGAGATGGTGCCTATAGTAACAGTGGATAATAGTTTCAGGGAAGGGACTGTGGCTGTGGGATAGCAGGTATAGTAGGGAGAGATGGTGCCTATAGTAACAGTGGATAATAGTTTCAGGGAAGGGAGTGTGGATGTGGGATAGCAGGTATAGTAGGGAGAGATGGTGTCTATAGTAACAGTGGATAATAGTTTCAGGGAAGGGAGTGTGGATGTGGGATAGCAGGTATAGTAGGGAGAGATGGTGTCTATAGTAACAGTGGATAATAGTTTCAGGGAAGGGAGTGTGGATGTAGGATAGCAGGTATAGTAGGGAGAGATGGTGTCTATAGTAACACCACACGATAGATAGGCCACCACATATCTATTCAGGCAGTAGGTTTGGCCTCATACATGGTCAAATAAACCCAGTCTGGTGGGGAGTCAGTAGCTAAAGTTGGATCTCAGAGGACCTTGTAGTTTATAAGGTATTACCCTTTTTTAGAGATATGTCAGTGTACTGAATAGGGAGAAAAAGTAGACACAACACAATACAGGGAGAACACATAGTTACCTGGCTAGTTCCGGCTGCAGCCAAACCATAGAAATAATAATATAATCAGCCTTAGGCTCTTTCTCATTACTAAGCTTTAGCAAAAACTAATTAAAAATGCAGAGGCAATAAATACCCACCATTAAAATGAATCTTTCAGTCCATTAAGGAGAGAAGGAATGTGGAAGGCGTTCTTCCCCAGCTATAAACACAAACAAACCAACGTGGAACATTCTGGACCCAGAATTTTTAATTAAGTTAGTGGAATGCCAATATGGAGGTAAATACTGTAAAAATGAGAAATTCTTTGATGAGTTAATTTTACTTATATCTTCTCTCTGTAATAATATTTGTGGTCAGAAAACCCGTGGCTCGTCTCCTGAGCCCCATGTGCCTGGTGCATGAACAGATTCATTTCCTTGGCACCTAGTGGGATATTTCCATGGCAGAAGTGGGACAAAGCCATAAAGAAAATCAGACACAGAAACAGAGCCATCTATTCTCCTGCTCTCATATTCATTCTCCATTATTAATGTGGTGCCATGGGAAAAAGCATCATCTCATGTCCCGGGGAGGCTGGGTGGGAGTAGGAAGATGAGAGAAGAATGGGGAGATTCATTTAACACATACACATATTCACATGGATGTGAGGCAGCTCAAAGTGGTATCTGTTGGGCAAAGGAGCAACTAGGGCCACCGGGTAAATGTGTGCTATACAAATGAGGGTGTGCAAAGTCCTAGGCCAAGGCTACCCTTGTTACAGACTGGATCCGTTTTGTTTTGATGAGTCAAGTTCATGAATAGAGTGTCTATCAGGAGTAGTTGCAGGAATGCACAGAATGATAGAACTGTAGCTGAAGGTATTTGTGTCGACTGGAGAAATGAAATAACTAACCTTCTACTGGCCTGTGTAATTTAAGATGGCACCCCTTACACCCATTGCTACCAAAAGACCACACTAACCTGGGACCCAAAATAGCTCATCCCTCCCACCCTGGACAGATTATTCTGCTTCAAACGATGACTCTCCTGCTACTCAAGATGGCCAAGCCCTGATACATAGGGTGGATCAAATTGTTATATGAGATGGTTTTCTTGAATACTTAGGATGGACCACACTCCTTTGGTTGCCCAAGATGGCTGAGCCCTGATCCCTAGAATGTTCATACTGCTGTACAAGATGGCTTCCTGCTATCCGAGATGGCCAAACCCTGATTCTTAGGATGGACAATATTACTATATAAGATGGTCTTCTGGTCTCCTGCTACTCAAGACAACCAAGCCATGATACCTTGGATAGACTATACTGCTATATAAGATGGTTCTCCTGCTATGATGGTGTCTGAGCCCTGATACCTGGACAATATTACTACATAAGATGGTCTTCTGGTCTCCTGCTACTCAAGACAACTGAGGATGAACCATACTGCTTTATAGGCTGGTTCTCCTGCTACCCAAGATAGCTGAGCCCTGATACCTAGGATTGATCATACTACTATATATAAGATGGTTCCCCTACTACTCAAGATGACCAGCCCTGATACCTAGGATGGATCATTGTGCTTCCAAAGATAGCTCCCCTGATACCTAAGATGGCTGAGCCCTGATAATCATGATTAACCATACTGCTATAACAGATGGTTCTCCTGCTACCCAAGATGGCCGTGCCCTGCTACCTAGGATGGATCATTCTGCTTCCTAAGATGGTTTCCTTGATATCCAAGATTGCCGAGTCCTGCTACCTAGGATGGACCATATTGCTATATGAAATGGTTCTCCTGCTGCCTAAGATGTCTGAGCCCTGATCCATAGGATGGTCATACTACTGTACAAGATGGCTTCCTGCTATCCAAGATGGCCAAACCATGATACTTAGGATGGACAATATTACTATATAAGATGGTTTTCTGGTATCCTGCTACTCAAGAGAACCAAGCCCTGATACCTAGGATAGACTATACTGCTATATAAGATGGTTCTCTTGCTATGATGGTGTCTGAGCCCTTATACCTAGGATGGACAATATTACTTTATAATTTTGTCTTCTGGTCTCCTGCTACCCAAGATAGCTGAGGACTGATACATAGGATTGATCATACTGCTATATGCTATATATAAGATCGTTCCCCTACTACTCAAGATGTCCAGCCCTGATACCTTGAATGGATCATTCTGCTTCTTAACATGGCTCCCCTGATACCCAAGCCCTGATAATCAGGATTGACCATACTGCTATAAAAGATGCTTCTCCTGCTATCCAAAATGGCAGAGCCTTGCTACCTAGGATGGACCATACTGCTATATGAAATGGTTCTCCTGCTGCCCAAGATGGCCAAACCCTGATACCTAGGATGTACAAAAATACTATATAAGATGGTCTTCTGGTTTACTGCTATTCAACTCAAGACAACTGAGCCCTGATACCTAGGCTAGACCATACTTCTTTATAAGATGGATAAGACGCTACGATGGCGTCTGAGCTCTGATACCTAGGATGATCATAATGCTATATAAGATGGTCTTCTGCTACCCCAAAAATCTCCCCTGCTACATGGCTCTTCTGCTCCTCAAGTAGGCTTATAGGGGACCTAAGTTTGCTAGACCCTGGTGCTTCCTGAGGTGATGATGGCAAACATGCCCTGGAAGTGGCCTCCTGGTACCCAAACAATTAGTTCTTGAACCACAAAAGAACAAAAAACAATATGTAATTGCCATTTACAGAGGGTGGGGAATATGGGTTTAGACATGGGTGGGGCTAAGGACATTGGTGTAGGGGTGAGCAGAAGGGGGCCCCACAGTACATTTTTCAGTAAGACCCTAGTGTTTCAAGATGGCCTCCTTGTATGCTTGGGAAATATTCAGCTTTATAAACAGCACAAGACCATTTAGGATTCACTTCTATAGAACTCGCTGCTAAATGAACAAATCCAGCATTGCCCCATTTATTTTATTTTCTGATAATATATAATAAATTCATTGTAACTTTAACTGCCAACCTCTTTATCTCCTGCTGATTAGCCAGGAGCACAGTAAGCCCATTGTGTCGTCACTTTGCGCAAGGTGTTCTCGCTGAAGAATCTGGGGCTCGACTAGACACCTGACCTGACAGATTTGTTTTCTTTGTAGATGTGAAATCCATCTGCCACGTGATAAAGAGTCACCCAACCAAGTAGGGCTGGCCATTAAAATGCTTGATTACCAGCTCTTGTGTACTCACAATATTACCCGAAATAGCACGGGGTCTTTTTATTTATTTCAGAACACGTTGGGTGCCCTACATTTCTGCCGAATGCTAGAAAATAAGGACCAGGAAACATTAGGAGCAATCTCGGCTTTGGCACAGATTGTCAGAGGGTGCCCCCGTCTCTGTATAGCAATTATCAAAGCACCAATTATGGGCTTTTATTTGTTAAGAGTAAACCAGAGCCTTGAATAAAGCAATAAAAAGGGGAACATTAGATTCTCCTTGTACATTGCGGCTTCATTAGAGCTGTAAAAGGCCTGACTGCAATCCAGTTGGCACTAATATTAGGAATTATGTGGCAAGTGATGTACTTATATTGCAGGTGTTTCACCTGATGGGATAAGGGATATGTTTGGTTAGAATGATTCCCCCTTTTTTGTTTCATCTACATTTACTATTGGGGTGGTGGGTGAGCTTTCTGCACAGTGACACTAAAAAAAAACCCTGAATAAACTTAAAACTGGCCCAATTGTTAAAACATTCTCCTTTACAATACAAGTTATATTCAGCATTCCTGGACAGATATAACTCACCCTGCAGCCAACTCCTCAGTGACTTCTAGCATCCTTATCATTTACAGTAGGGGGTATATTATCCCTTATAATACATGAGTGATACTCAGAGTTCCTTGTATAACTCAGCCTGCAGCCTTGTGCCTTTATATGGTCACAGAACCCCTCAGTGACTTCTAATATCCTTATCATTTACAGTAGGGGTACATTATCCCTTATAATAAATGAGTGATACTCAGAGATCCCTGTATAACCCAGCCTGCAGCCTTGTGCCTTTATATGGTCACAGAACAACCCCTCAGTGACTTCTAATATCCTTATCATTTACAGTAAGGGGTATATTATCCCTTATAATACAAGTGATACTCAGAGTTCCCTGTATAACTCAGCCTGCAGCCTTGTGCCTTTATATGGTCTCAGAACAACCCCTCAGTGACTTCTAATATCCTTATCATTTACAGTAGGGGGTACATTATCCCTTATAATACATGAGTGATACTCAGAGTTTCCTGTATAACTCAGCCTGCAGCCTTGTGCCTTTATATGGTCACAGAACAACCCCTCAATGACTTCTAATATCCTTATCATTTACAGTAGGGGGTACATTATCCCTTATAATAAATGAGTGATACTCAGAGTTCCCTGTATATCTCAGCCTGCAGCCTAGTGCCTTTATATGGTCACAGAACCCCTCAGTGACTTCTAACATCCTTATAATTTACAGTAAGGGTTACATTATGCCTTATAATTATTATTAACATGTATTTATATAGCGCCAACATATTTCATAGCACTGTATATAATACATGAGTGATACTCACACCTGTCCTAGTACACGTCAGCATACAACACAGAATGCAGGGCCAGGATACTGATTAATGGGGGTGTTATAGATTAGTTTCTTACTCACAGTGTCGGACTGGCCCGGCGGGACACCGGGAAAAACCCGGTGGGCCCCGACCCTCGTGGGCCCCGCCGGGCCAGACCCCCTCTAATAGTATAGACATTTTTAAAAAGTTTCTGGCGATGCGCATCGCATCACCGATTGCGCATGCACATCGGCACTTGCGCACCGAGAAGCGCCGCTCACGCATGCGCATGGCGGCGTTCGAGCGGCGCAGTAGGGGGGCGGGGGGCCCTGGACCAGCAGTCCTGGTGGGCCCCGGGCCCCCCAGTCCGACCCTGCTTACTCAGCAATATAGGGAAAGAGCAGGAAAGTAGCCTTGCCAAAAATGGCAACAGTCTGCCTGCCAGAGAGAGAGAAAAGAAATAGTGTTAGTATAGAACCAGTGTTGGACTGGCCTGGTGGGACACATGGAAAAAAACCCGGTGGGCCCCGACCCTTAATGGGCCCCTGCCGGGCCAGTCCCCTCTCCCGATCAGATTTGGGGGGAAAAAAGTTCATGTGCTCAGCACCTGTTGATTTAGAAGCGCGCGGCGCCTTCATGCAGGTGCGACAAGCCGAGGGATCGGCGGGGAGTCGGAGGGGGACCTGGGCCCCCCAGTCCGATCCTGTATAGAACAGTATAGATAACGAAAATATAATTTAAAGGATGTACATTATCGTTACGATACAAAAATTTTACCCTATAGAAGCCATGTGACATCGCTAATCATCATTAAGAGTGATGACATTACTAAGCACTATTAGAAGGGTACATTTTGCAGGTTATTTGTGGTTCTTGTCAGTTAAAAGGATATATTTTACAGTTTCTTTATAGAGTGTAGATGGGGGTACACTCTGTAAATAAAAGCACAGACAGATATATAAGAGAACACATTTTAAACTCGTCTTTATCTCTTGTTTGTTTCCCTTTTTCTCGGTAAGTGTGTTCTTACCTTGATAATCTAATTCTATTTCTTATTTACTGGCGGAGATGTCATGTTATTGAGACTTATCTGATCTGTTTTGTGTCCTGTAGGACTCACTGGCGGTCATTGTGACCCGTCTGTCACACAAAGTGGAACATGTGATGCCTCCGGGGGCTGATGGATGTTTGGGCTCCTTTGGAAGATTTTTTTCCTGCCTTTTGTCTCCAAAGGTTCCTGAGGGCGTCCTGCCCTGCTGGGTGACTGGACACACCCTACAGGAGAAATACCTGCGTTTGTTCCAAGCCTGGACCCAGCTGGAGATTGGAGCAGCCAATAGCAAAAGCTATTAGCAGCAGTGAAATGAATCCGACTTCTGAGAAACATGAGGTAAGTGGAGAACTGAATTATCTCCTACTTTCTGGTACAGCCAACAACTCTGTCTAGCGATAGAGGCCCACAATCAAATCAGCATGAGGGATCAGAATGGCAGAAGATTACTTACACATATATAGAACAGTGCAATCTGCCCATAAATGTTTTACTGCCTTAAAATATTAAGGGGAAGTTAAACCCACTCATAGGACATGCTCTTTCTATGTTTTGTAATCATGTTTTTTGCTTTTTCTTTAGCAGTTTCCTTGTTGCTGCTTTGGCAGAACAACCCTAGTTCTGTAGTTGAGGTGTCTCCAAAGTTACCAGCTAATAATACCAAATGCCCAGGCCTATCTCTTAAACGGGCCATGCAGACAAGCAGCTACAAGTACCATAAGAAGAGCAGGAATAGCAGAGACAACTATGCGAGATGGTAGCAGCAGAACAGGATGGCCACAGTAGGGCAAGGTGAAAACAGTAGGGAAAGATGGAGACAGAAGGGTAAGATGGCAACATCAGAACAAGAATGTAACAGCTGGAAAAGATGGAGGCAACAGAGCAAGATGCAGACAGTATGGTAAGGTTCAGCAGCAGATTGCGAAGGCCACAGTAGGACAAGATGGATAGTACAACAAGTTGACCACAGTAGGACAAGTTGGCAGCAGCAGGGAAGGATGGTCACAGAAAGGCAAAATAAAGACAGAAGAGTAAGAGCAAGCAGAGCAAGAAGGCCACATCAGGGAGAGAATGTGACAATAGTCCAAGAAGGAGACCATTGTAGGATAAGATGGAGACAGCAGAGCAAGAAGGCCACATTAGGGAGAGATGGTGTCAATAGTCCAAGAAAGAGACCACTATAGGATAAGATGGAGATAGCAGAGCAAGAAATATACAGTAGGTTACGATGGACACAACAGGTCAAGTTGGAGACAACAGGGCAGGAAAGCAGGGAGACAGTAGGACAAGATGGTCACAGTAAGACCAAAATGGAGATAGCAGGAAAAGATGGCCATAGAAGGGCAAGATGGAGACCGCAGAGCAAGAAGGCCACAATAGGAAAATATAGAGACCACGGGTCGAGATGGACACAAAAGATGACAATGGCAACAGTAGATGCAAGAAGGAGACAGTAGGTCAAGATGGACACAACAGGTCAAGTTGGAGACAACAGGGCAAAACATCCTCAGAAAAGTAAGATGGAGACAGCAGAGCAAGAAGGAGACACAAATCCAGGATGGATAAAAGAGGCTAAGCCAAAAACAACAAAGCAAGAATGCTACAGAGAGGAAAGATGGTTGGTGAGATAGCAGCAGCAGAGTAAGACATGATCATGATGGACACAGTAGGGCAAGGTGGCCACAATAAGACACAATAAACAGAAGGGAAATATAACCACAGAGGAGCAAGATGGAGACTGCAGAGCAAGAAGGCCACTATGAGAAAAGATGGAGACTACAGGTCAAAATGTACACAAAGGATGACAATGGCAGCAGAAGGGTAAGAAGGAGACAGTAGGACAAGACGGAGATAACAAGAAAGATGGTCATAGTAAGTTAAACTATACACAGTAGGGCAAGAAGGCAATAGACAAGTCAAGGTGCTGCCACAGTAGGGCAAGATGGAAAAAATAGAGCAACAAGGCCCTAACAGTACAAATAAAGACAGTAGGGCAAGTTGTAGACAACATATTGAGAAGCAGTCAGCAAGATTTCCTCAGTAGGACAAGATGGAAACAATGCAGCAAGATGGTGGCACCTACGCCAGTTGTCCATGTGATTCCTCTCTCATATGTAGCACCACAGACAGACTTGTTTCTTTGCTCTTCATTCTGGAAATGAGAGTTGCATCTGTTTTTGCCTTTGCATCTTCTCCCTATCGTTCTCTAAAGGATATCTCCAGCTGTTTTTAATTCAGAAATTAAACAGCATCCATTAGGTTACAACCCTCATCTACAACCCTATTCCCTCTCATATAGATGCTGCTCCTCTTTTCCCATCACCTGAGCAGCCACCTCAAAGACCCCTGAGCTCCAAATAGTTGACCGGTGACACTGGGAGGGAGCTGGGAGCAACAGGCCAGAATTCAGATGTAGTTGGGTTATCCCTCAAGCTACACCCCTGATCTCTCTCAGCACTTCTCTTGTTTTTGAACTTCAATAAGTTTGTCGAACTGATGTCAAAGGGGAACTAAACCTTTTGAAGGCAACTTTGTTGTGAGATGCATCATGTGAAGCAACTCTGTGCAGCTCTATATTCTGATTTCCCTGCAGGTTACCTTCTGTCGTGGTTTACTTCCCCTTCAGTTCAATACTGCATTAGAAGGAGGAGAATCAAATTGGCAGGTAAAATACATATTATAGTTAATTATTATAATGTATTCATCTGGCAGCATAAAGCAATAGGGGTAAACTAAAAAAAATATTTTGTTTAACCCCATTATGGCCCTTGAATCACCCACAGTGCGAAACCTAAATGGCTGTTATATCTGTCCTTTAGTTAGCAGCATACATGAAACTATAGGTGAGTGGCTCCATCTAGTGGTGTTGGTCAGGGTTGCCAGGTTGGCGGTTTTTTCAGCCAAATTGGGCTACTAATTTAAAGCCCAGGCGGGTTTTGAACATACAAACTAGCCAAGGTACGGATTTGGGCTACTTTTTTGGTCTTTGGCTAGTTTGTACTTTGGAAAACCAGCCAAAGTTTTTTTCTTGCCCTAATGTGAAAAGCCTGAGTCTCCCAATGCATGTTGGGTAATGTAGTTTTTGTTTACCAATTTGCCAACTGGCAAGTTCAATGTAAGACTACAATACCCAGTATGCAATTGGAGTTACCAGATTTTGGTGACTTTCTTCAATTTCAGGGCAAAAATCTGCTGGCCACCTAAAAAGTTTGTACTGTTTTACCAATATTTATTGAAATTGTATATGTATTAGGGCCTTATAAGACCCTTATACCTCCTGGGTCCCCCATCTGTCCCATTTTGCTTCATGGAAAATGTTGAAAAAGGCATATCTTGCCTCTTGTAAACTCCTTTTATCCAAAGATAGCTGTCCCAAGGCTTTCTTTTCCATAAAAAAATATTCCTTTATTTAAATTAGCATTAAAAATTCAATTACAAACAGACCCCACCAGGCCCCCCTTACGCGTTTCGCACCCTCCGGCGCTTAGTCATAGGTGTATCTGTAAACAGCATAGCCTCTGTGGGATTTATACCCTGTCAATCCCTCCCATTTTCCTTAAAACCAATCAAATACTTTAAGGGATTAACCCTATTTTGTTAATTGTATTTCAAAACAAAATAGGGTTAATCCCTTAAAGTAAAGTATTTGATTGGTTTTAAGGAAAATGGGAGGGATTGACAGGGTATAAATCCCACAGAGGCTATGCTGTTTACAGATACACCTATGACTAAGCGCCGGAGGGTGCGAAACGCGTAAGGTGGGCCTGGTGGGGTCTGTTTGTAATTGAATTTTTAATGCTAATTTAAATAAAGGAATATTTTTTTGTGGAAAAGAAAGCCTTGGGACAGCTATCTTTGGATAAAAGGAGTTTACTAAATGTTCATCGCCTCTGAACTGGGGCGAGTCCCTTGGGCTTAACTAGATTTAAATCAGAGGTGGACTCCCAATTTTTGTATAATATCTTGCCTCTTGGCTAGTTTTGGGCTGGTTGTGTAGCTGACTTTGGGCGGTTTTGAAAATTACACCTGCCAACCCTGGTGTTAGTTGATATCACACATTGCAATTGAGTTTACTGTTTATCACTTTATATTCAGTGAGCCAAAGCCCAATCTATCAAATAAGGGCCTGCCAGTGAATTATGTGCCCGCACTGGGCCACCATCAGGGGGGGGGGGACAAGGGGGACTACTGCCTGGGGCCCGGATGATTTGGGGAGTTAAGGGGGGCCGGCCATGCTGCACTTACTTACAGAGCCGGCCCTGCCATCAGTGAGCTGCAGATTTTGGAAGGGAGGGCAGGCTGGAGCTCCGATGACTGCATCTTGCTTCCTGTGTAAGTAGGGTTGCAACCATTTCTGAAAAAAAATACCGGCCTTCCTATATATGTATCTTTTTCCCTATTAATAACATTTGGATAACCCATAATTTTTACCGGCCAGGTCAGTACAATACTGGCCAGGTGGTAAATGTAAGTCTGGTAAAGTCGCATGGGGATTGGATGGTTGAGGTTTGAACCTCCCCTCGACTTTATCCAATCGCCTTGCATACATTACACTGGTGAATCAGAGAACAGGAAACTGAAGGTACTGACACCTGAGCTCCCTGGCAAAGGTAAGTGCAGTTTTCTTTTTTTTTTTAACCAAATATTTTTTTAACCAAAACAGATTTTTTTAAATAACTTGTAGGGGCCCTGGCCAAATGTTTTTTTAATAACTTGTAGGGGCCCTGGCCAAATGTGTTTTTTTTTTAATAACTTGCAGGAGCCCTGTCCAAATGTGTTTTTTTTAATAACTTGTAGGGGCCCTGGCCAAATTTTTTTTAATAACTTGTAGGGGCCCTGGCCATATGTGTTTTTTTTCTAATAACTTTTTGGGGCCCTGGCCACTAATGCTTTTCTTTAATAACTTGTAGGGGCCCTGACCAGATGTGATTTTTTTAAACTTGTAGGGAGGCACTTAATGTTTTAACACTTGTCTCTTGTGTGGCCTTCATACTGATGGGTAAGGGAGGGGTGGCAAGGGGGGGTCCAGAAAATTTTGCTTTGTGGGGCCCGTGATTTTTTGATGGCAGCCCTGCGCCCGCATATATCTGCCAAGAAGATTGCTTTTGGAGAGGGTTCTGTACTACTCAAGTTTTATTCATCTCCATCTGATACCACCAATCTTTCTATTGCCCAATATACCTGAAACCTCCACCTATATTCTCAGTAAGCCCCTCCTCACTGGAGGTCCATGATTTGCACCTAAATCAGGACCATTGGGGTGTGGGGGGGATATGCCATCTAATCCAAGTTGATGTGAATAAAGGAGAATTCAGGATATTGCTGTCCAGAATTAATAAATGGCAGATCAATTGTAATAGCGGCAAAGTAAAGGGGAAGTTCACCTCGAAAGTCAATTCTTATATAATGTAGACAGCAGCAGTGATCAGCATTAAAGGGAAATATAAGCCTGTGTTTTTTTAGTACAATGTAATTCTAACCAACTCACGCATAAGAATTGTACATTCTTCAATGGTTAGAAAGTTAAGTGTAAATGTAATTACAACTGACAGCAGCATCTCTCTGTGCCCTACGCATTGCTGGTTCCGACACTTGAAACAATGTAGCAGAAGCTAGTTCCCATACAGTCAAGACTGTAGTTCCCACAATGCCTTGCATATATTCCAGCAGGTCTATAAGTCAGCGGCTTCTGCCTGTCATTATCAGGTAAAAGCACTGCATATTTTGTAAATGATGATGATGATGATGAGAAGTATTTTTAAGCTCAAGCAGCCCTGGGTTTGTATTCACTGTGTGTGTGGCCCAAATGCAGGTGGAACGTCCAAAGAAGGTGGGCACCAACCCCACTGGGGCTCATTTATCAACACTGGGCAAATTTGCCCATTGGCAGCTACCTGTAGCAACCAATCAGTAATTAGCTTTTTAAAGCCAGCTGCAAGTAGAACAATGAATGCAGCAATCTGGTTGGTTGCCATGGGTTACAGCCCATGGGCAAATTTGCCCAGTGTTGATAAATGACCCCCAGTGTGTTTAAGCAGTGGTGTAAACTAGGGGACCACAGGCCCAGGTCTAATGAACCGCCCGTGGGGACATCATGATCTTAACTTCAGACCTCCCTGTAGCGCGCTAGTGTGGCTCCAGCAGACATTATTCGGGGGGACGGGAGGTGCAGTTTCTGCTCCCCTGGTAGTTACGCCACTGCTTTTAAAGGGGTAGTTCACCTTTAGGTTAACTTTTAGAATATTATAGTATGGCTAATTCTAAGTCGGGATGCACCGAATCCACTATTTTGGATTCGGTCGAATCCCAGAATCCTTCGCGAAACCAAACCAAATCCGAATTTATATAGGCAAATTAGGGGTGGGAAGGGGAAAAGATTTTTTACTTCCTTTTTTTGTGACAAAAAGTGGATTCGGTGCATCCCTAATTCTAAGCAACATTTCAATGGGTCTTCATTTTTTCCCCTCTTTTTATATTTTCTGAATGATTTGCCTGATTATTTCTGATTCTTTCCAGCTTTAAAATGGGGGGGGGGTCACTGGCCCCATCTAAAAAAGAAATGCTCTGCAAGGCTATACATTTATTGTTATTACTGCTTTGTATTACTGATCGTTCTATTCAGCCCTCTCCTATTCATATTCCAGTCTCTTGTTCAAATCAATGCGTGGTTGCTAGGGTATGTTGGACCCTAGCAACCTGATTGCTTAAATAACAACCTGGAAAGATGATGAATAAAAATCTAAATAACTCCACAAATGATACAAAATGAAAAACAATCACAATTTTTCTCTCGAGATCATGCATCATGAGCTACAGGTTATTAGGGAATTGCCAAATCAGCTGGTAGATAGTGACCATAGGATACAGTAATGGTGCTTAGTAAGCTGCATGTTTCTTATACATATACAAATGCTAATGGGCTTGTGTTGCTAATGTATAGGGTTTCCCGGTTACCTCTGCCTACCAAGTTACATACAGCATGCTGGCCGCATGACTGCACTTTGTGGCTGTGCTGTGAGTCAAAGCACCCATCTGTCCATGTCATGGGATTGGATGCAGGATAGGTCTCATTTATTGGTGGGGCCCCTTATTACTGAAAGGCCAGGGTCAGGGGGTTCTGAAAGCAAGGATGGGAGAATGAAATGGAAATGTACTTTCACACGCAGAGTTGCACATGAATAGGGAGCAAGGTTATTGATATGTACGGTCGCTGAACTACTTCTGGGCATTTGAGAGGGGTTGTTCACCTCTGATGTAGAGAGTGACATTCTGAGACAATTTGCAATTGTTTTTAATTTTATTATTATTTTTTATAAATAGAGATTGATAGGACACGTTTCCCACTGCAGATTATGGAAATATGACATGAGACGAGTACACAGACAGGGAAAAACTGAGCTACAAGGCCCCCTGGCACAGAAGATACACTGGCACTGTATTACATTTTCAATCCACACTCCAATTGTTCTCCGAATTCTGCATTATGATTACATCATTGCAGTTGAGCCTGTGACAGCGCCAAGCTATTTTCAAGTGAGGTCATCCCTCTGACATCATCACTTGACAAACGGCTGCATTAGTCATGTCCAGTGCTGCTGGGAACCCATTAAGACGGATCCTGTAACCAGAAGGCAACGCTCTCGCTGAGCTCACAGTCTTGTCACCGGGTTCCCCCTCCCGTCGGCCCATTAAGCTCCGAGCTTGCTTTCTATACATAGAATTGTGACATCATTACTTTATTGACTCTCTCCAGACATCTTTACAGGCATTTACCCTCGACAGCTGGAAGGGCTACTGGGAAGGGCTACTGGGAAGAGCGTAGGCATGGGAAATTATGTTTTATATATAAAAATGTTGGTGTGAGAGTTGGGGGGGGTCCATTTCCGATAGAAGTCACTTAGCACTTGCAGTGGAAATGTTCCATTGATATCAGAGCTATTCCTCCAGTATATACCCTGATTTCTCTGTATTTCCTGCTCCTGGACTGCTCTCCTACCACTGACTAGGCAAAGGCAAAACTTAGCCCAGCCTTTGCTTCTTATTTGGAGAAGGTGTCATTGATGTTGTAATGGGAGTCCTTGTAATAACAGGCACAGTGGGCTGTGGATAGCCCATTCCAAAGCTGCCCCTGCCCAACCTGACTTTTTAATTGGACCATTCCCTAGTTTCTTACCTGACAAAGGGAAAGAGAGCAGCCCAGGAGCAGGAAATATTTAGAGCATAAACCCATAGCGACCAATCAAAGGTTTACTTTTATCACTCTAAATATTCTAGACTTTCTGGATTCCTGATTATGACCAAACACTTGGATGGTCAAAAAGCACTAATCCGACCAATCGGCTTGCAACATTTAGATGTTGCCAAAGAGATAGAGAAAGCAGTAGTTTGTGAGCGAGAGGGGGCAGTAGGGTTGCCACCTGTTTGGTTTTGACCCGAACAGTTCAGTTTTTGTTCGGGGTTCAACTTTCATGTTCAGTTTTCAGCCCTACGAAACCCGAACAATAATCTGGCCGATACATGAAAAAAAAATGAAATACTAAGATACTCACCTCAACGTGGCTTAGTTACTATCAAGTACAGTTCATTTCGTATTATTACAGTTACTAAAAAAGGCAAATCGATCAAAAATACGATTTTTTTTTCTAAATTTGCATTTCTGTAATTCAGAGATTTCTGGATAACTGATTTCTTTATAATAGATCTCATATCTGTCATTAAAGGATTGGGTTTAGTCAAGCAGAATATAGCTAGAAATGGGGTTGCCACCTGTGTGGTTTTGAACTGGGCATCAACACTTTAAAACATTGCAAAAAATGGATAGAAATCCAACCAGTTGCATCTAAGTGATGCAATAGCCTTGCCCTGGTGTCATAACTCCACCAATATCATTGTGCCAACCTCTGATGTCATCATGCCTGTTATTACATCACTGCCCCACCCCCAATGCTATCTGACCCACCCCCCATGTTAGGGTTTAGCCACCAGCAGAGGTGGCAACCCTAAGGGGGCAGGGGATTTTTTAGGCAAAATCCATCTGAAAAACCAAAGCAAAATCAACGTTCCTATGCCTAAGGTAGAGTCCTGCAGCGGGTCGGGTACCTGCGGGTTACCCGCAAAAACCTGCTGTACCCTGCAGGTAGAAGTTCCGGGTGCGGGTATAGACGCGGGTTGGTGGTTCCGCAGGTTTGCCGGTCGGCCCGTGGGTCTTCTCAATAGCGATTTTGACTCCTTTTTTCTGATCACGCCTACTTTCAATGATGGCACTTCCGGTTTACAATGACAGCACTTCCTGTTTTACTCCTTTTTTTCCGATCACGCCTACTTCTGATGATGTCACTTCCGGTTTACAATGACAGCTCTTCCTGATTCTTGATGGTCAGCAGGTCAGGGTTGCGGATGGGTCGGGTAGAGGGTCCAATCGCGTAAGAATGCGGGTTGCGGTTCCGGGTAGCGGATTGCAGGTGTCGGGTACGGGTTCCAAAAAATGGACCCGCACAGGACTTTAGCCTAAGGTTTTCAAGAAACCAGGCTCAGGCTCTCCACTGGATGGCAGCAAAGTTCAGATGAAAGTGGCTTCATAGCTTGCTCCCAGATAATGAACATTATCCTTATTACTTATGTAGGGCAGACATATTGCCCCAGTGCAGCTTACAATCTAATTTTCCTATTTGTCAGATAAATAAGGAGCCATTTAAGCTACCAGTAGGATTTTGTGGGAAGAAACCCATGCAACATGGGGAGAATGTACAACATTAGTTGTGTAAAGGGCAACTAATACAGCAAACGCCTCCCCATAAGTAATTTCCTGTAGCAGCAGCTGTGTACCTCCCACCACCCTTAAAGAGGCAGGCGTACTGGAAAGTGGGTGTGGTTTTAAATGGGTTCCTGGGAATAACAGAACATGGGTTTTTTGCCTTCCTCTGGATCAACTGGCAGATAGGTAGTTAATAAAAAGAAGAAAAAAAGGTTGAACTCGATGGGCATGTGTCTTTTTTCAGCCTTACTTACTATGTTACTATGTCAGGGTATAGTTTTAGGGGAATGGTGCCATCCAGTTAATGCCCACATTGCCACTGCAATAGCGCTTACCTGTGTTTGAGTTGTCCCGAAGAACCGCCATCAGGGGCGTAACTACAGAGGAAGCAGACCATGCGGCTGCAGGGGGCCCCCAGGAGATATAGGGGCCCCATGAGACTTTAATTTAAATACAATTTCAATAAATACTGGTAAAACAGGTCGGCCTCTAGACATTCTTCCTCCAAAATTGGCCTCCTCTTATTCTCCCATTCAGCTCCCAGTGGATCTCTCCTATGCTGGTATCTCTCCAGGGGGCAGTTAAGGGACCAGGGGCACAATCAATGGCATCATCAGCAGGGCTAAGAACCCGCAGTGCCCACTATGGGAGCTTAGGTCTGTGTTCACAACATAGAAATAGGTTTCATTAGTTCCTATGAGACAAATCACACTGGCTATAAATTGTAGCACAGATTTTCCATTATCATTGCTGTTTTACAGTAGGGCCGGTGGCTATTCGCCTTTGGTCTCCAGCATGTGTGTAGTTGTATAACACACAATATTTGACTATATAATAATCCAGCGGCTGTTAAACTAAAACTCCCAGTATCCCACTGGTAGGGAAAGGCCCAGGTCCCTATGGGGTAAAAATAGCAGCTATTTTTATCCTGCTGAAAACAGTGACAAATGTGTGGTATGGCCCCAAAACGTCAGGGAGGCGATGGTAAAATCCATCAAAGTCGATGTAAGGTCCAGTTTTTGGGCTAGTGACCCAGTTTCTGGGCCTGACCCAATTAGCCCATGGAATACACAAGCAGCTGCAGTTACAGATGTGATTTTTTCCACTCATCTCCCTTGTGGCCCTTCTGGCTCTCCCATTCCTTGTTACATGTGGCCCTAACAGAGCAGGGGTCCCACACTGTGCTAGCTGCAAGGGCTAGTCAAAGCTGTGCTTGCTGCAGGGGTCCCACGCTGTTCTTGCTGCAGGGGTTAATCAAAGCTGTGCTTGCTGCAGGGGTCCCACGCTGTTCTTGCTGCAGGGGTTAATCAAAGCTGTGTTGCTGCCGGGCCCCACGCTGTGCTTGCTGCAGGGGTTAATCAAAGCTGTGTTGCTGCTGGGGTCCCACACTGTGCTTGCTGCAGGGGTTAATCAAAGCTGTGATTGCTGCTGGGGTCCCACACTGTGCTTGCTGCAGGGGTCCCACACTGTGCTTGCTGCAGGGGTCCCACACTGTGCTTGCTGCAGGGGTTAATCAAAGCTGTGATTGCTGCAGAGGTCCCACACTGTGCTTGCTGCAGGGGTTAATCAAACATGTGCTTGCTGCAGGGGTTAATCAAAGCTGTAGGAGGAGATAGGTGTCCCCTGACGTCGATCCACCACTAGGGGGCGCTCCTGGCCTTGCCGTCATACCTTGCCCAGCCTCCAGTTACATTCAGGGCAGTCTCCTCTGCAAGTCTTTGTAGCGATAGTGAGCGCTGGAGCGGGCACAGCTCACCTGCTGACAGCCTGGCACTGCCCCGAGCTCTGTCGGATTAGGGGAGGCCCCCCTGCACATGGCCTGCGGCTGTCTGGGAGCCGAGAGAGAGAGAGAGAAAGAGAGAGGAGTTCGCTGCAGCAGGAGAGAGAGAGAGAGAGGTAGGTGCAGTTGTTTGCGGAGAATTTGCCCCTTCAGCCAACTAATTATGTGCCCGGCAGCAGCAGGACCCCCTTATCCCTCCTCTAATCCCCGTATTCCTGGCAGCCCTCCTAACTGCTGGACTGGACTCAGTGCAAGGCCCATTTACTTTCTGAGCTGCTGCTGCTGAGCCAAAGGAGGGGGTGAAAGGTGGCATTTAACCCCTGCAGCTGCTGGACGGGAGAGGGTGCAGGGTGGCGTTAAACTCTCAGCTGCTGGACTGGAGAGGGTGCCAGTTGGCACTTAGCTGTTGGACTAGAGTGTGTGCAAGGTGGCACTTAGTTTCTTAGCTGCTGCTGGGTCAAATGAGGGGGTGCAAGGTGCAAAACAAGGTGGCATTTAACCCCTTAGCTGCTGGGCTTGAGGGGTGCCATGTTGGACTGGAGTGCATGTAAGGTGGCATTTAACCCCTTAGCTGCTAGGCTGAAGGAAGTGCAAGGTGGCACTATTAGGCCTGCAATGTATTTATATATTTTCCTTTTATTACCTAAATGTATCTGCACTGAGTGCTCTCCCTGTGATAATAATGTCATTTGCAAACACTTGGGAAATCATTGGTAGAAACCACTTTGCTGTGGCGTCTTGGCACTAGAAAAAAATTCACCCCAACAGACATCATAATGTGCCAGCCCTGGCATCACTTGTGTTCTCGGTGGGGTTATAACGGCACAATGGTGTGTAACTGTAATAACCCCCGTTCATCAGCTGTAGGTTATAGAGCCGGTAGTCAAAAGTGAATTCTTGCTATTCAGTTCTTCAAATACTTTTGTACGGTTGGTCAAAGGGTTTCTCCCTGGGAATTAGCTTCAGCGGGCACCTATTTTATATATATATGGAACACGTGGAATATATATACACATATGCACACAGTTCTATTAGGTATTTGTATTTGTGCAGATGCCATCCTGCTTGGTGCCCACATAGACCAGCCACTATTCTGTGTTAACTGTGTATAATGCAAAGTTCCACTTCATCTGAGTTCCTGGGGCGTGTGAGTATGACTATTACTGAGAGACTTAGCCTCAGACTGTGTATAGTGAGGCACAGTGTGTATAGAAAGGCACAGTGTATATAGTAAGGCACAGTGTATATAGTAAGAAACAGTGTGTATTGTAAGACACAGTGTGTATAGTAATGCACAGTGCACATAGTAAGGCACAGTGTGTATAGTAAGGCACAGTGTGTATAGTAAGGCACAGTGCATATAGTAAGGCACAGTGTGTATAGTAAGACAGTGCGTATAGTAAGGCACAGTGCACATAGTAAGGCACAGTGGGTATAGTAAGGCACAGTGTGTATAGTAAGGCACAGTGCGTATAGTAAGGCACAGTGCGTATAGTAAGGCACACTGCACATAGTAAGGCACAGTGCTTTATAGTAAGGCACAGTGCGTATAGTAAGGCACAGTGTATATAGTAAGGCACAGTACGTATAGTAAGGCACAGTGTGTACAGTAAGGCACAGTGTGTATAGTAAGGCACAGTGTATATAGTAAGGCACAGTATGTATAGTAAGGCACAGTGTGTACAGTAAGGCACAGTGTATATAGTAAGGCACAGTGTGTATAGTAAGGCACAGTGCACATAGTAAGGCACAGTGTGTATAGTAAGGCAAAATTGGGGAGGAGGTGTAACTGCGGGTTAGTGTGTTTATAGCAGAGCAAGTTGGTGGCAGTTGCAGTTCAACCATTTATTTTATTTTTTTTTTTTTTAAACGGTTGAATTCGCTTTTAAGTAGGCTAAGGACAGTGGCACAAGGGAAGATTTGTCTCCCCCGATTTTTTAGATGCGTCTGCGGGCAACAAATCTTGCCGGAAATGCCTCTCCATTTCCGGGAATAGGAATCGCTGGCGTTATGTCCAACTGATCGCTAAATCGCCTCAAGTTTCCCTTGGAGGCATCTTCAGGCGATTTAGCGATCATTTGAGTATACCACCGGCAATTTCAATTACCAGCAATGGAGAGGCATTTTAACAGTCCCGTCTAAGAAATCACGGGAGATAAATCTTCCCGTGTGCCACTCACCTTATGTCAGACATGATGGTTTGTTGACCAGCACCACTGCCGTTACTACAATGATCAAGCTCAGATACCGGGTAAAATCACATTGGACCCTCATAATAGTGGGCCCAGGCTGTCAACTACCAGCCACCAGTCACTGCCACTGCCTCATACAACTCGAAAATCCTAACTGCCGCCAATTTCATATTCTAAAATGGAAACCATTAGTTACCCCACAGTTCTTCCCGCTCTTTCTGAGGTAAGATGTACGGATTGGGGCTCAACAATGATGTAAACAACAACAGCACCTCGACCTGTGGGGTCTTTGTACCACCCTCAAGCCCCATTTACCATATTTTGCATTTTATTTTGTGGATACGTTTGTGGATACAGCTAGACGTAATTGTAATTTAGGCCTGGTTTTTTACAGATGAAGCAAGGCATGGCCTAACTAACAATGCTTCGTGTGAGGCCTCAGAGAAACAAAGATGGAGGACATCTGATCTGGATGCCATCCAGGAAGTGGCAGGCTTTTCCCAGAATCCTTCATGCCTGCAGTCCCCAGTTGTTTCATTTGAGCAGTTGTCATTTAGTGATAGACTCCCAGCCGTTTCTGTCCCAGGAGTGGAAGAGAGAGAGAGGCTCAGATAAAAGAACTAGACATGTTTTATTATTCCCCAGAGGCTCGCAAAGGAAATCTCTACAGGAATCTCTCAGTAACTCCGAGCAGGGACTTGTATCTGCGGTGGAGTTAATTGGGTGGGCCGTGTACCTCTGCACAAGTGGAAGGGCCTTCTCCATTTTCTTTTCTTTTTTTTTTATTGTGTGTGCGTGTAGGAAACTCATTTTAAGGGCAAACGCCACACAAGCAGGCTTTGTCACTGCTATTCGATAAAAAAAACATTTCTGTGTGAGAAGACTTTGCCAAACTCCATCTTGTGTAGCAGCTCATCACGTGACTCTTTTATTTATAACCTTCTTTGTCAAAAATTAATTTGTTAGAAACCTTTACAGAAAAACAAAGATCCAGCCAATTTGTCCTTGTGTTTTGGCTTCTATTCATTTATTAACACTGGGCAGATTTGACCCGGTGCAGTTACACAAAGCAACCAATCAGTCATAAGTTGGTAAAAGCTAATGATTGGTTGCTATGGGTTACCACACTATTAATGCACAGGCTACCCTAGGCTGCAGCCTAGGGGCCCAGGGTCATAAGGGGCCTGTCTAGCTTTTTTTTCAGTATTTTTTTTTTTAAATATTTTGTTTTATTTTTGTTGCTGAGTCCAGTCAGGCACACCTGCTGGGAGAAGAGGGTAGGTAAGGCGTGTGCGTGCACCTGGATGCATGTAGATCCAATGACATCACTGGTGCACTGAACCCGACCCGACTGAGAGAGCTTGGTTACACATGTGCCTGTAACTGCACACATCCGGACCCAGCAGTAGCCTAGAAGGGGGCCTGTGTGGATGTAGGGGTCCCCATGTCATCAATTGGCCACTGCACCAGCCCCACCAGTGGCTACTTACCCCTATGTGATTAGTAAGCATGCTGAGGTATGGCTGACCAGGATCAACATGCCCTCCAAACATCACTTGGCTGATCACCAGGGTCGGAATGGGGGGGGGCTGCTGTATAAGGGCGCCCCTTTCCCCCCACCCCAAGTGTACCACTCACGGGTACTGTGTTTTTGCCGCAACAAGCCCAGGGTCACGCCAGGAAAGTGCAGGGAGTGGGTCTGGGCTGGTGGTGCCGACCGGGTTTTTTCCTAATATCCCTGCAGCCCAGTCTGACCCTGCTGATCACTACACTACACGCTTTCAGCAACGATTGCACCCTGTCCACATCAGTTGCGCCCAAGACACTTATCTCTACTACCTAACTTTACTTCTGTAGGTGAGGGTGAAACTGAAAGGAGTGGGCAAATGCCATCACAAGGACAGATTAGGACCCAAGCAGGGATGGTGCCATAACACAACAGGGTAAATTTGTGACTGGTATCTGTACCAGCTAGACCTTTGATACACCGACCAAGCGACAACCCTAACCACGTGACTCCAGGAAAAATGCAGAAGAGTTGACATGTCTGAACACAAAGTTGCAAGCTTTATAAAGAAGCAATTCTAGATTCCAACAAAATGTCAAAATGCCTTTAAGTAGAATGAATTGTATTGGGAGCGTCGGTCAGTAGCCTGTAATCTCTGAGAATCAGAGGGCAGTAGCAGTTCCCCTGGCAGTGCCCGTTTCTGCTTACACACATTCCAGTGTGGAGAACAGCAGCGCATGTTAAGGAAGCAGACCCAGGCTTTTTTTGGAGTGATGATTTATGAGGAAGCATTCTTTTTACCAGAAAACCCTTTTTTTCCTGCTTGAGGAGGAACGAGAAATTAAGCTGCCTACATTGTGTATGTGTAAGTAAATAAGATTCAGCAATTTGAAATCCTGAATTTTATTGGAATTATCATGCACTTCAGATGTCTGCGCATCTGCTCACGCCACAACACTCCATTATTTTTCAGGCTTTGCTTTCTGGCCCGGTTGGCTTTGAACTCTGTTCCCACAGAGATTCTAGATGTTCTCTTCTTATTGGCTTGGCAAAACAAAGGGCGGTGAACCACATAACTCGCATTGGATGTTGGCAAAGATGCCGTTGATTCCGATTTCAGTCTGCCTGTGTTCACATGTGGAATAGAGCGAATCTCCTATTGTGATTGAGTCTGAAATTAGAGGAATCAGGACACATAAGCAAAAATGTACTCTTTGTTCTAGAATAGATATATCCTGAAGAACTTCAGTTGGTTCTGCTTTACTGCTCCCAAGATCCTCTGCCAACTGCAGAGCAGCTTTACTCTATGGCATTTTGTCTCAGTAAATTGTCTCACATATTCAGTCTTTACTTTTCATCATCATCTTATCCTAGCACCCGTAGGTTTGTGGTGCACATACAGGTATGGAACCTGTTATCCAGAATGCTCCAGACAACACAACCTTCCATAATTTGGATCTTCATACCTTAAGTCTACTAGAAAATCATGTAAACATTAAATAAACCCAAAAGGCCGGTTTTGCTTCCAATAAGGATTAATTATATCCTAGTTGGGATCAAGTACAAGCAACAATTATCTGGTTATAATGGAGTCTGTGGGAGATGGAGCTTTCTGGATAATGTGTTTTCGGATAACGGATCCCATACCTGTATTACAACCCTTGGGAGGCACTGAGATTAATATTGCTACTAGGATTATTGTGATTCAATCCACAGAGTGGCACTGGGATTGGGTACAATCCAGATTGGCACTGAAACTGATTAAATTCACTAAGTGACAGTGGGACTGATACTAATCATATACACAGAGTGGCACTGGAACTGATAGTAATTATGTACATTGAGTGGAGTTGGTAGTAATTAAACCCACATAGGGGCATTGGGACTGATAGTAATTATATACACTAAGTGGCACCAGGACTGATAGTAATTATATACACTGAGTGGCACTGGGATTGATTGTAATTAAATTTGCAGAGTGGCACAGGGACTGATAGCAATTATATACACTAAGTGGCACCGGGACTGATAGTAAATATATAAACTGAGTGGCACTGGGACTGATAGTAATTAAAGCCACAGAGTGGCACTGGGACTTATAGTAATTATATACACTGAATGGCACTGAGACTGAAAGTAATTGTATAACCTGAGCAGAGTTGGGACTGATAATAATTAAATCCACAGAGTGAAACTGGGACCGATAGTAATTAAATCCACTCAGTGACACTGGAACTGGTAGTACTTAAGTACACCATTGGGACTGATAGTAATTTAAACCACAGAGTAGCACTGGGACTGATAGTAATTAAATATACTGAGTGCTGTTGGGACTGATAGTTGTTAAATCCACAGAGTGGAACTGGATTATTATATATATTTATGTAGACTGGCTGGCACTGGGACTATGCTCAGTGGCACTGGGACTGGAACCTGACTGTTCAACTAGAGGCTCACAAGCCAATGTGATACTCCATGTGGTACCAAACTTGCGCAGAGAGACTCCTTTGTACATCATTGTTTTCTCAAGAGGTTATGGAACGTTGAGTAGTTTGTTCACATCATAGAAAAAATTGGACTGCCCTGCTGTAGAGGCACTGGTATAGGCTGGTGATGCTGCATTGGCAGATATGGACAGTTACCATTGGTTACTACACCTGGTGCAAATGTACCTTTTATTACATTACCCTCCTAATGTGTATTGTTATAAAACAGGGCAACCCCTGCTGTATTTTGTAGGCCCAGCAACGTATTTACTCATCACTAAATCCATTAAAGTACGAAACATGTGTGGTCAATCACTTTGCACCCTTTCCAGCTGTTGAACGATTGGGTATGTCACTTTCTTGGAGGCAAGTCTCCTGGCAAGTGAGGGTTAAGTCCGTAGCATGCTCCCTTTAATCAGAGGCAGGCACAGCAGGCTGCGGTCAAACTCCCATCCCTGAGAATTCCAGGGCGGTGAAATCCAGCGATCTCAACACTAAAACCATCTGCAGCTCTCCAGCCGGATGGAACCGCATGCTAAGTGATTCACCTGGATCAACCCCAGGCCGGAGGGGAGACTTGGAATATTAACTCCTTAACTGAAGAAAAGGAGTTTCTTAGTAGCACCCGTCCTATTAATTCTATCCACCCTGGTATCGCGCCCCGCATTACGGTGCCACCCTAGTTCTTTAAAGGCTGGGATGATTCATTAAGCTAACTTTTAGGATGATACAGAATGTCTCTTCTAAACAACTTTTCAGTTGGCCTTCATTTTTTCTTTTTTATAGTTTTTGAATTAGTTGTCTTCTTCTTCTGACTCTTTCCAGATTCCAGACTCTTTCTAGGTTTCAGATGGGGTCACTGACTCCAACCAAAAACAAAAGCTCTTTAAGGCTACAAATGTATTGTTATTGCTACTTTGCTTTTACTTACTTTTACTTACATTACTCATCTTTCTATTCAGACCCTCTCCTATTCATATTCCAATCTCTTAATCAATTTAATGTATGGTTGCAAGGGTAATTTGTACCATAGCAACCAGATTGCTGAAATTGCAAACTTCAAACTTGCTGAATAAAAAACTAAATAGCTCAAAAACCACAAATAATAAAAAATTAAAACCATTTGCAAATTGTCCCAGAATATCACTCTCTATCTATATCATACTAATAGTTAATTGAAGGGAGAAACAAACCCTTAATAAAAAAAACTCTACCCCCCTACCCTACTCCCTCCAAGCCTAGCTGCCCCCCAGGCAAATGCCCTAACTCTTTACTTAACCCTCCGTGCAGAATCTGTCCTGCGGAGTTCACGGGTACCATCTTCTTCTCTTTGGTAATCTTCGGAATGAGACCGGCGAAGCAGCACATGTGCAGTTGGAGCAAAATTCTGTTTCTTGACAACTGCGCATGGGCTGAAACTCACGAAAATTGCCGAAGCGCCGTTCTTGTTCCGAAGATTTGAAAAGTGGCTGAAGATGGTGCCAATTGAACAAGGGGGCGGGATGATATCAAAGACAGAGCAGTGATATATGAGGGTGGGGCTCAAACCCGAACAGGCAGTTGCGACCCGAACACCAATAAGAAAAACTGAACCGCTGGAGTTAAAACTGAAAAGGTGGCAACCTTAGTGTTGGCCGGGCCTAACTATATATTGGAGGAGGAAGTCTATGAGTAGGTTATGGTGAAGTAATTGCTGTATGATAGAAGGACAAGGGTTCATCCTGCCCTGAAATGATGGGTAGCTAATGGTGCAATGTAATGTTCATGGTGGATGGAGGCATAATCACTAGTAATATGGGCTAAATACACCCAAGTGCAATATGACTAGGAAGATTTTCATTCATCCAGGTCATGGTATATCTAGTATAGGTAAATCTAAAAACAACTGGACTTGCTGAGTAATCAATGAAGACGTTTCACTACTCATCCTAGCAGCTTCTTCAGTTCAACTGACTGATTGTCAGCAGCATAAATTCAGTGACATACAACATTGCAAAATTCTTGGCTAACATCCAGAATGCCAAAGAGTTTGTAACCAAGATTCACAGCGTTAAGGTGGCCATACATGGAGAGATCCGCTCGTTTGGCGATGTCGCCAAATGAGCGGATCTACCTCCGATATGCCCTGAGGTGGGCAATATCGGGCTGATCCGATCGTGGGCCCTAGGGCCCAACGATCGGATCCTAGCGAACGGGCGGTCGAATCGCGGAACCGCATCAACGGACAGATGCGGCCGCGATCTGACGGGATTTTTATTCCCATCCGATCGAGATCTCGATCGGGGAAGCCCGTCGGGCCCCCATACACGGGCCAATAAGCTGCCGACTCGGTCTGTCGCCAGCTTTTATCGGCCCGTGTATGGTCACCTTTACACTAGAGGCAGAAGAAACAATGGTATCATATTATGTCACTTCATTGTTCACATGTATACCTACTACAGAGGCAACTGAGACTGTAAGAAATCGACTGCAACAAGATAACACCCTCAGCAGCAGAACGAAGCTCAGTCCCAACCAAGTATGTTTGTTGCTAGATTTGTGTCGTAACACCACATACTTCAAGTACAAGAACCTTTTTATAGACAGAAACATGGCTGTGCAATGGGTTCTCCAGTCTCTCATATTGTAGCATATAAATAAATAAATATATGGATTGCACAGACTTATGTAAACAGTCAAAATTTATTATATCATATTAGTAAAAACTTACAGACATCACAGAAAAACCCGATGCGTTTCGACCACCACAGTGGTCTTCATTAGGGACAAAAAGCGTCTCAATATAAAAGAGATCAAAAACGCCTGCCTTTTTGATCTCTTTTATATTGAGAAGCTTTTTGTCCCTGATGAAGACTGAAGAAGCTGCTCGGATGAGTAGTGAGACGTCTTCATTGATTACTCAGCAAATCCAGTTGTTTTTAGATTTACCTATACTAGATACACCCAAGTGCAGTAACTCTAACATATCAGTGTAAGGCCAGTGTTGCCTTCTACTACATCAGTACGTGTAATCCTGTATAAACATGGCAGACCCAGTGGATGCCTACTGTGTGGGTTGTATGAAGAGCTCAGTGTGGGTTTTGAGTCATTTCAATTTTTGTCAGTAAAACAGGCATTTTCCAGAATATTGGGTAAAATAAATGACTGTGGGGGCAGTGACCTCAAATATACCCCTGAAGGACTGTATCACACTTGGAGCTCTGTGCTGTGCCCCTGTAGCAATCTTCTACTTTCCTTTTTGGCTGTTGAGGTACTTACAAGGGTCACAGAGAATGGCGTGACTAGGCGAGATTCCTGGGCTGTGTGGGCGCATGGAATATTAGGTAATGGCACCAGCACGCATGGAAAAGTCATTTGATGGTGCTCAGTGTTCCCCACTGGAAACCTGACTGGGAGAAGCTGTATTCAGGGCACCCCTTATACACAGTAACTGCCTCGTACTTGACTTTTTTCAAAACTTAAACTTTGCTCTAGCAAGTATTGTATTTCACACACTGAAGCAGAAATGGCTGCTCAAAGCAAAGCTTCAGCCTGTGTGGGACTTTAAGTTCCCTTACAGCAACTCATAAGTACCTACGCATGACTATTATCCCCACGGTACTGTAGGCACCATCTCTCCCTACTATACCTGCTATCCCACAGTCACACTCCCTTCCTAGAGACTATTATCCACTGTTACTATAGGCACCATCTCTCCCTACTATACCTGCTATCCCACAGTCACACTCCCTTCCCAGAGACTATTATCCACTGTTACTATAGACACCATCTCTCCCTACTATACCTGCTATCCCACAGTCACACTCCCTTCCCAGAGACTATTATCCCACTGTTACTATAGACACCATCTCTCCCTACTATACCTGCTATCCCACAGTCACACTCCCTTCCTAGAGACTATTATCCACTGTTACTATAGGCACCATCTCTCCCTACTATACCTGCTATCCCACAGTCACACTCCCTTCCCAGAGACTATTATCCACTATTACTATAGGCACCATCTCTCCCTACTATACCTGCTATCCCACAGTCACACTCCCTTCCCAGAGACTATTATCCACTGTTACTATAGGCACCATCTCTCCCTACTATACCTGCTATCCCACAATCACACACCCTTCCCAGAGACTATTATCCCACTGTTACTATAGGCACCATCTCTCCCTACTATACGTGCTATCCCACAGTCACACTCCCTTCCCAGAGACTATTATCCACTGTTACTATAGGCACCATCTCTCCCTACTATACCTGCTATCCCACAATCACACTCCCTTCCCAGAGACTATTATCCCACTGTTACTATAGGCACATCTCTCCCTACTATACCTGCTATCCCACAGTCATATTCCCTTCCCAGAGACTATTATCCACTGTTACTATAGGCACCATCTCTCCCTACTATATCTGCTATCCCACAATCACACTCCCTTCCCAGAGACTATTATCCCACTGTTAACTATAGGCACCATCTCTCCCTACTATACCTGCTATCCCACAGTCACACTCCCTTCCCAGAGACTATTATCCCACTGTTACTATAGGCACCATCTCTCCCTACTATACCTGCTATCCCACAGTCACACTCCCTTCCCAGAGACTATTATCCCACTGTTACTATAGGTACCATCTCTCCCTACTATACGTGCTATCCCACAGTCACACTCCCTTCCCAGAGACTATTATCCACTGTTACTATAGGCACCATCTCTCCCTACTATACCTGCTATCCCACAATCACACTCCCTTCCCAGAGACTATTATCCCACTGTTACTATAGGCACATCTCTCCCTACTATACCTGCTATCCCACAGTCATATTCCCTTCCCAGAGACTATTATCCACTGTTACTATAGGCACCATCTCTCCCTACTATATCTGCTATCCCACAATCACACTCCCTTCCCAGAGACTATTATCCCACTGTTAACTATAGGCACCATCTCTCCCTACTATACCTGCTATCCCACAGTCACACTCCCTTCCCAGAGACTATTATCCCACTGTTACTATAGGCACCATCTCTCCCTACTATACCTGCTATCCCACAGTCACACTCCCTTCCCAGAGACTATTATCCCACTGTTACTATAGGCACCATCTCTCCCTACTATACCTGCTATCCCACAGTCACACTCCCTTCCCAGAGACTATTATCCCACTGTTACTATAGGTACCATCTCTCCCTACTATACCTGCTATCCCACAGTCACACTCCCTTCCCAGAGACTATTATCCCACTGTTACTATAGGCACCATCTCTCCCTACTATACCTGCTATCCCACAGTCACACTCCCTTCCCAGAGACTATTATCCCACTGTTACTATAGGCACCATCTCTCCCTACTATACCTGCTATCCCATAGTCACACTCCCTTCCCAGAGACTATTATCGAACTGTTAAATATAGACACCATCTCTCCCTACTATGCCTGCTATCCCAGTTAATTAATGGACCTATGTCTTTTTTCAACCTAAAATACTATGTTATGTTACTTTCTCCATTTTGTTACTTATTGACTCTTTCCCCCTATGCCAATGCTGTCCCAGTATTTCCACTATGGCTTTCGTTTTTCCTCCTACCCTGTTTCTTTGCATCCCCTTCCCTCCCAGCTTCTCCTCCTCTCACTGTTCCAAGTAAGCATAAATAAAAATGGGAGGTACTGGAGCTTAGCAGTTAATTCAGGGTTGCCAAGGAATACACTCTGACAGGGATTTTCAATTGCTGGTATTCATTACAGGCTGTGACCCGCCCTTCCCACCTTCATGCTGTATCTCACCGTTGTGTGTGGAAAAGCTGAGACGGCCATCTTAAATGTGACCTGTGAAAAGTTCTGTCCCCATATAAGAGATGCATTCATACAGAGCATGAGGAGAATGTACCAGGGGAATCCACATAAAGTAACATCATGCTAGAGATATCTATAAATACATAACTTCCCAGAGTTCCAAACACTTACAGCTTATCACATGGTTAACTTAACCGGGTTGATCACCTTTAAATGAACTTTTAGTATGATATTCTAAGACAATTTACAATTGGGTTTCACTTTTTACTATTAGTATTGTGAGTTATAAATAATAATAAATTGAGTTATTTTGCTTTTTATTGAGCAGCTTTCCAGTTTGCAGTTTCAACAGTCTGGTTGCTAGGGTCCAAATTCCCCCAGCAACTGTGCAATGATTTGAATAAGAGACTGGAATATGAATAGGAGAGGGCCTGCATGGAAAGATGAGTAAGAAAAAAGTAGGAATAACAATACATTTGTAGCCTTAAAGAGCATTTGTTTTTTAGATGAACTTAGATGCATTTGAAAGCTGAAAAACGTCAGAAGAAAAAAACCAATAATTAAAAAACCCAGGTAGGGATCGGAGTGTGAAGGTTTTTTTGCAGGGGGGGTCCGACACACTTTAGCTTTAACACTGCATTGTGTTAACGTTTATGGTAGCAGAACCAGATTTCTTCCAGGCCTGTTAATCAGCCAGAACCAGCAGTGCAGAGATGATAAAAAGCCTGCTTTCCATAGCAATTACATCTACCTATAACTGCAAAACCATTGAAATGAGTTTGTATTGGAAGTTGCATAGAATGATATTTTTCCCTTTGTGTGTTAATGCACAAATCGGAGGGTAATAAGCTACAACTGTTAATACCTATAGCTTCTACCCTGCACATTTAAGATAAATATTATTTAGTGCAGATTGTGGCCTGGCTCAAGTACCGACATATACAGTACGTCAGAGCGTGAGGTTACGGACATTAAGAACATTATTATTTCACGCATATATACAATATATATATATATATATATATATATATATATATATATATATATAGATATATATATGTGCCTCTAAGTCTCACGGCGAGTAGGAATGTATTGAAGGCCCCAGGACGGGAGTGCGAGAGCTGCTCATTTATTACAGGGCTGGGAAAAGAATGTCTTTGCTTATTGATGTTGGTGGGTAGGAGGGAGAACGTGAGGTGCACTGAAAAAAATGGATCAAAGAATTCAGGGAAGGATTATACAGACATCTGGTTTCGGTTCTTTCTGGTTAATAAAATATTCTTTTTTTTTTGCAATAAATTTGTCTTCTTTATTATATATATATATATATATATATATATATATATATATATATATATATATATATATATATGACCTTGCCCCCCCTCCATTCCCTCCAGTTCTTTGTGCTGAAAATGTTGCAGAACACTTAAAGGGAGCCAGAGCCCACCTCTCCAATTAAGCGCAGAGAGCATTGTTCTGGCAGGTTGGTCTTTAAAAAAAAGCATTTTCTTTTTATTTATGCGTGCTGACTCGCCACCGCCAGGGACGGGAAGGAAGGGTAATCACAATGCAGTTAAATTGTGCCCACTTTGTCCTGCACAGCGGCAGGTAGGCGAGTGCTCGGGTCGTTGTGCCTTTCAGAGGATGCGTGTGGGGCACAGAGCCTTCCTAATCTCTTTTTAATTAGTGCGCTCCGAGGGCTGGAGAAATGACAAAAAAAAACCCCTATCCAACAAGAAGCCTCTTGCCTCTGCAGAACATCTATCTTCCTTGTTGTGCGGGGAGCAGGAACCCTCAGCAAAGGGACAGCTAATCCCCAGCTCACCAGCCTGTGTGTGTGCAGAGACTTGCTCATGCTATGGAAATTCTGCATATTGTTTTTCAGGTCCTCACTGAAAGGGGAGCGAAAGTGCAGCCCAGGGGTTTCTTTTTTTTTTTCTTTGAACCGTGGCGGGTGGTCTCTGGCCTGGGAGGTTACATCACCTTAGCAAGAGCCTGTTGTGCTCTTTTAGGGGAGAGATCTAAAGGTGATGTTAGCATTAAAATTCACTTTTTAATGGGCGAAAAACATCCTAACACCGAATATTTTTGTATTTCTCTTTTTTAAATGGGAATCTCCCTGAAAGCAGTCTTTTTTTTATATAAAGAACGAAAGCATCATTACATTCATTAAAGGGGGCTGTTCACCTTTAAATTAAAGGGATACTGTTATGGGACTTTTTTTTTTTCCAAAACGCATCAGTTAATAGTGCTGTTCTAGCAGAATTCTGCACTGAAATTAATTTCTCAAAAGAGCAAACAGATTTTTTTATATTTAATTTTGAAATCTGACATGGGGTAGACATATTGTCAGTTACCCCGCTGCCGCCAATCATGTGACTTGTGCTTTGCTAAACTTCTGTCACTCTCTACTGCAAGTTGGAGTGAAATCACCCCTCCCCCCCAGCCGCCTAACAACAGAACAACGGGAAGGTTACCAGATAACAGCTCCCTAACACAAGATAACAGCTGCCTGGTAGATTTAAGAATAGCACTCAATAGTAAAATCCAGGGCCCACTGCAACACAACACATTGAGTAGGAGACAGCCTGCCAGAAAGCAGTTCTATCCTAAAGTGCTGGCTCTTTCTGAAAGCACATGACCAGGCAAAATGACCTGAGATGCACCTACACAAAAATATTAACTAAACTAAAAAAAATACACTTGCTGGTTCAGGAATGAAATTTGATTTTGTAGAGTGAATTATTTTGTAGTGTAAACAGTGTAATTTAGAAATAAAAACTACATCATAAAAATTATGATAGAATACTTTCAACTTTTAGTATGATGTAGACATTGATATTCTGTATCAATTTGCAATGGGTTTTTCAGTTATTTAGCTTTTTGCTCGGCAGCTCCCCAGCTGTCTGGTTGCTAGAGTCTTGTTTGCCTTAGCAACCAAGCAATGGTTTGAATGAGAGACTGGAATATGAATAGGACAGGGTCTGAAAAGGAAGATAACAATAATAACAAAATTGTAAGCTCACAGAACAATTGTTTTTTTAGCTGCTGGGGTCAGTGTAAATAATTCATAAACTATAAGAAATAAATAGTGAACAACTGCAAAGTTGCTAGGAATAGGACATTCTATAACATACTGAAATGTAAGCCAGACAGTGACATCCTACAACAACATCAGAATTTTCTATGATTTTTTTTTTTAAATAGGGAATCTCCCTGAAAGTAGTTCTTTTGCATAAAGAAAGAAAGCAACGTTATATTCATTTAAACATTGCACTGATTTTAAAGTTATTTGGTAAATGTAATTACTATTGAAAGCAGTGTCTGTCTGGCTATTTACATTCTCCCCACTGTTGGTTCTGACTTCTGATACAACTTAGCATATGGAAAACATTTTCAGAGTGGAGATCCCCTTTAATTAGCAATATTTATTTGTTCAGGATCTCTCCATTCTGCCCTCTGGTTGGTTGGGTAATTGGCCCAATGAGCAAGCACATGCTACTGCCCATACATGCATGGTTGTAAAATACAACTGAGCCAGGAATAACCTGCGACAGTATTTGATGATGATGTGATCAGTCATAATAATGGTAAGTGATGTCATTACTTGTGTCACATGATTGAAACCTGTGTATCATAACAAATAATATAAATATAAAACAAGAAGCACTGTTGTGAAACAGTAGAAGGGATTAGGAACCTGGAACGGTGGCTGCTTAGGCAAGGCGGAAACTGCAAGCTGATCAGAAAATAGAGGAAACAAAACAAAGGAGTAATATTATTAACCATACTAATACAGTTAATAATTGCGTTAGACAAAACTGTAGCATGATGGTGCCCTGTTACAAGTCATACGGCTCCTGCATTGTCATACGTTGGCCATAAGTCATTGTGCCAAAGGGCAACTATCGCCGACCTGTAACCTTGCGGTTGCTCTAATTCAATTATATATGTAATGTAGTTTCCAAGGCTCACCCTATCACTTATAGGTTCCTTATAATTTCTCATATTGTTCCTGTAAAGCAAGTAGACATGGGTTCTGTGTAACTTCTCCTGTTGATCCATATAACCTTTCCCTGTAATTCCTCCTATTGATCCACTTAACTCCTCCTATTGATCCTTATAGCCACTCACTATTTTTGCATGTAAGCACTTGATGTAAATTCCTATATTTCTCCATATAAGCTGACCCTCAATTGCCACCCATTGATCCACCTAACTGCCCTCTAACACACCCCGTTGTTTTACATCCCCGTATCCACAGCTGCCGCATCTGGGCTACGCATTAGCCCTCCCCAACATTCTCCTCGGAGACATCAGTTAAATCCATGTCATCGGTGAGATAATGATCTAGCCCTGCCATTTTTAAGACTTTATTCCACTTTATATCAAATGGGCTAGATGATTATCTCACCCATGACAGAGAATTAGCTGGAGTCTCTGCTACTAACATGGCAATGTATTTCCATATATAATATAATTAGGTTTCTTTTTTTTTCAAAGGTCAGGTCTATCATTCTGATTGGTGGAGAGAGAAAATCCTCTAAGCGCTAGCAGTTTTTTGTATTGTTTTTACCCTTTTGCATGTTGCTGTGTCTTTCACACGTCTCTGTCTTTTAGCCTATGTCTTTCTGCCCCACTCTTCTACCTTTCTACTTTTCTACATGACTGTGATTCCTAAAAATTCAAAAGTTGTGTGACCTCCTTAAAGTAAATCAAGCAGTGGTATTAGGACATAACAAATAGCCTAACGCATTTCATGCTTTATGTGGCACTTAAGCTGGCCATAAATTACAAGATCAGCTTGTTTTTCAAGGTTACCAAACAAGCTTGTCTTTCCCCCACCTAAAATAGGTAATATCGACCTTAATCCAATCATTGGCCCTAGGGCCAAAAGATCAGATAACAATGGCGGGAGTAGGATCCATCAGAGTGAGGACAGCACTCCTAGCCGATGTGGTCCTCGATCTGAAAATCAATTCTGCTGATTGACATCTACCTGATTTATGGCCATATATTGGTTGTGTGGGTTGTAAGGCCCCATACATGAGCAGATAAGCTCTGAAGGACCTAAATAAGCATCTTAAATCTTTCCCTATATGGCCACCTTTTCTTGGGATATAGTACAATTCCTAACCTTATCTCCAGCCTTATTTTTGGTTTGCATGTATCTCTTTCACTCTTGGACTGACATGCACAATAAACTGCCCAACTGCATTCCACTGTGCGTTCACCAGTGTAATAGACCAACCCTAGGAACCATAGACAAATTGTCAACAGATAATGGAGAACATCCCCATAGTGTCAGAGAGACTACCCCCATATTCACTATGAAGATAGACAACAGAAGATATCTCTAGGTTTGAGATAGAGTCAAAGAAAGCTCTTTCCCAGGACCTCAGGTAGACCTAATCTGACACTGCTCTACCCCGTTGGACAGCATCCTTAGAAAGAAACACCCCATTGTGCTTTATTTTGTTAAATCTTGGTGGAAACGGTATAAACTTATGCAAAGGATATTGGCTTTGACTTACTACTAGCTGATCAGAACCCAAAAAGGAAAGCCAGGTTCGATGGCAAAACATTCCCTTTAACTACTTGGGGAGTGAGGGATAATGAGGCTGGACAGGCTCTGAGGTTATACAGCTATAATTTCAGTGTAACAGGAGAGATTTTTAACCTCGGAGTCACCCTGAATAACTGCTGTGCACCTCCCATATAAGCTTGAAGTTGTGCTTCAGCCTGTCTGTTACTGGGTGGTGTCTGAAGAGAGAAGAACTCTGGGCTCCGTGCCTGTCTTGCCCAAGGGCCAAGACAATGTGTGACACAATGCGGCAGGCCCAACCAAAAATGAAAAGAAGGGGTTAAAAGCATTGGTGCTTGTGCCAAAGTTGCGCCCCCTCCCCCAAAGGTACTCTGTATGATGAAATTATTACCAGAATAAAGGGCCTCCTCCCAAAGCTTCAGTCATTTGGGCTAGAATATTGCCAAGTATTGGAGATTATGTTTTCTACCTATTCAGCCACCAGTAAGGAATCTCACGGCTTTCTTATCAAAGGCTGCAATACCCAGCGTCTCTTTCTTCTTTTCCATTCACTGGTCTGCTCCCCCCCTCCTCTCAGTAGCAAATACATCAGCCTTGCGTCTTTCCTAATGAGCTTCCAAGTGGCCCAGTGGGGAATGTACCTTTCTGAAGACTGGGAGCTTCCTCTCTCTCTCTCTCTCTCTCCATCTCTAACTCGATGGTGGGGGCTGGTACATAGATGAGATGGGCACGGAATCATTCAATGCCATGGATGCTCACAAATCAAAAGAGGATGAGATCACCAGGTTGTGTGCAACCAGGAGAAATGAAATAAGTCGATTGTAGGAGCCACTATGGAGAACACTGTATGGTTGAAAAGGCAGTAGGGTCTACTGATGGGATTGTGTAAATGCAGAGGGGTCTACTGATGGGATTGTGTAAAGGCAGTGGGGTCTACTGATGGGATTGCGTAAAGGCAGTGGGATCTACTGATGGGATTGCGTAAAGGCAGTGGGGTCTACTGATGGGATTGTGTAAAGGCAGTGGGGTCTATTGCTGGTATTGTGTAAAGGCAGTGGGGTCTACTGATGGGATTGTGTAAAGGCAGTGGGGTCTACTGATGGGATGGCGTAAAGGTAGTGGGGTCTACTGATGGGATTGCGTAAAGGCAGTGGGGTCTACTGATGGGATTGTGTAAAGGCAGTGGGGTCTACTGATGGGATTGCGTAAAGGCAGTGGGGTCTACTGATGGGATTGCGTAAAGGCAGTGGGGTCTACTGATGGGATTGTGTAAAGGCAGTGGGGTCTACTGATGGTATTGTGTTAAGACAGTGGGGTCTACTGCTGGTATTGTGTTAAGGCAGTGGGGTCTATTGATGGGATTGTGTGAAGGCAGTGGGGTCTACTGATGGAATTATGTAAAGGCAGTGGGGTCTACTGATGGGATTGTGTAAAGGCAGTGGGGTCTACTGACTGTATTGTGTAAAGGCAGTGGGGTCTATTGATGGGATTGTGTAAAGGCAGTGGGGTCTACTGATGGGATTGTGTAAAGGCAGTGGGGTCTACTGATGGTATTGTGTTAAGGCAGTGGGGTCTATTGATGGGATTGTGTGAAGGCAGTGGGGTCTACTGATGGGATTATGTAAAGGCAGTGGGGTCTACTGATGGGATTGTGTAAAGGCAGTGGGATCTACTGATGGATTTTGTGTAAATGCCGAGGGGTCTACCCATGGGATTGTGTAAATGCAGAGGGGTCTACTAATGGTATTGTGTTAAGGCAGTGGGGTCTACTGATGGTATTGTGTTAAGGCAGTGGGGTCTATTGATGGGATTGTGTGAAGGCAGTGGGGTCTACTGATGGGATTATGTAAAGGCAGTGGGGTCTACTGATGGGATTGTGTAAAGGCAGTGGGGTCTACTGATAGGATTGTGTAAAGGCAGTTGGGTCTATTGATGGGATTGTGTAAAGGCAGTGGGGTCTACTGATGGGATTGTGTAAAGGTAGTGCGGTCTATTGATGGGATTGTGTAAAGGCAGTGGGGTCTACTGATGGGATTGTTTAAAGGGAGTGGGGTCTACTGATGGATTTTTTGTAAATGCAGAGGGGTCTACCGATGGGATTGTGTAAATGCAGAGGGGTCTACTGATGGGATTGTGTAAAGGCAGTGGGGTCTTCTGATGGTATTGTGTAAAGGCAGTGGGGTCTACTAATGGTATTGTGTTAAGGCAGTGGGGTCTACTGATGGTATTGTGTTAAGGCAGTGGGGTCTACTGATGGTATTGTGTTAAGGCAGTGGGGTCTATTGATGGGATTGTGTGAAGGCAGTGGGGTCTACTGATGGGATTATGTAAAGGCAGTGGGGTCTACTGATGGGATTGTGTAAAGGCAGTGGGGTCTACTGATGGGATTGTGTAAAGGCAGTTGGGTCTATTGATGGGATTGTGTAAAGGCAGTGGGGTCTACTGATGGGATTGTGTAAAGGTAGTGGGGTCTATTGATGGGATTGTGTAAAGGCAGTGGGGTCTACTGATGGGATTGTTTAAAGGGAGTGGGGTCTACTGATGGATTTTTTGTAAATGCAGAGGGGTCTACCGATGGGATTGTGTAAATGCAGAGGGGTCTACTGATGGGATTGTGTAAAGGCAGTGGGGTCTTCTGATGGTATTGTGTAAAGGCAGTGGGGTCTATTGATGGGATTGTGTAAAGGCAGTGGGGTCTACTGTTGGGATTGTGTAAAGGCAGTGGGGTCTATTGAATGGATTTTGTAAAGGCAGTGTGGTCTACTGATGGGATTGTGGTTTGGTTCATGGTGGTGATGCCTTTTGCATTTTACTTTATCTCCGAAGGGTTCAAAAAGGGTTATTGAGCATGGTCTTGCTTAGGGGACCTAAACCCTGTCTCTTGTCCTTTTTGTTTGGATCTAGTGGCCATACAGCCATAGGTTAATGAGATGTCCAAGTGAAAATGTCATTGGTCAGTTGCAGATGCAGCGAATGGATGACTTTGGCAGGGAAATGTATGGCAGGTTTACAGATAAAGCCAAAAAATTGGCATCACAGTAGAGATTTGTTATCTCCACTGTGATGCTGGTGGCCTCTTTCTATAAACCTTCTGGATCTTTGAACTCTGAGCTGACACAGTAAGTCCTTATTATACACCACCAGGGTGGAGATTTGGTCACACTTTTAGGCTAATGGTAAACACATGGGGAGGAGTTAATGCAGAACACATTTTTAGTGTAGTGGTTTTGGTGATCAAAATGTTCACTGCTAGCTTTGCAGAATTCAGGATTTCGTTTGGAATCCCAGGTTCGGAGCTGGTGCAATCCTGGATATTAAGCCAAACTGAATCTGGGACTTTTAAGCATCGGAAAACTAAAGGTGGCAGTCGATGTGGTTTTTGTTGATTGTGCTCAAATTAGGGTTAGTTTGCAGTAAAATTCTGCCTGAATCGAATGTGAAGGATTCTGTAATTCATTCAGAAACCGTGATATACAGTACTTGTGGCAGAACAGCAGGAAAGGTTGTAGAAGGGAGATTTATATCTCCAAGGTTCCTATTATATGGCTGGTAAGCCCCACATTAAAGGCAGGTTCTGGCTATTGGCCACTAATTAGTAATCTGTGCAGGTTGCAGCCTATTAAAAGGACGTAATGAGTTCAGCGCTTCTCTGCTGGGGAACTAAGCCTGCAGCTGTGTGAACGGCATAGCCATGAGATAGCAAGTGAACACGCTTTTAAATTGTTTCGGGTTTTGTTTGCGCCTTCTTTAGGCGCCACCCCAAATAATAATTTGGAAGCTGCACCAGATTGTTTTTTTGTTTGGGGTATATTTCTTGCCCGGTTCAAACTAAATAAACTGACTCTGCAAAGTCTTACTCAGGGCGTAACTAGATATTACTAGGCCTATTTTCAGGCTCCCAAAATGTTTTGAGTTTGACCTGTTTTATCAATATTTATTGAAATTGTATATGAATAAGGGCCTCATGGGGCCCTATACCTCCTGCCCCCCCCCCCCCCGGGTCTGCATCCTCAGCAGTTATGCCCCATGTCTTACGCTTAATCAAAGAAAGGTGGTCCCCAAAAACCCAAACAAATACTGCAGTGATCCCCAACCAGTGGCCCACAAGCAACATGTTGCTCCCCAACCCCTTGGATGTGACCCCCAGTGGCCTCAAAGAAGCTGCTTATTTTTAAATTCCTATAAACAAATACAAGATTCCTCTGCACTCAACCCATTATCAATATATTTAAGACAGAGACATTTTGTGCATACTGCTACTGAAAAATGCCTTACCCTTTAAACAAAACAGGGATTGTTTGTCCATATATTGCAATATATTTAAGCTGGCCAACTACGTCAAAGTCATCCCATATCTGGCCAGTCCTATGCTCAATTTTCATCTGATTCATTAAGAATTCTATGTTTTAATTATACATTTTATAAAAGGGACGAATACGTTTTACCTGCAACTTACTTGCTGCTTTCGAAAGTAAAACACCCAACCTTGGCTGCCCTTTTATTAGACACCAGTGGGATCACCTGACTATAGTTGGAGAGGGTGGGAGCTACAACATGGAGCTGGTCACTGCTCCTGTAGAACTATAATAAACAAGGGAAAGTTGTGCTCACCACTAGTTTTTAAAATCATTAGGCGGGGGTGCAATGAGGGTGTGACCACAAAATACATATAAACAAATACAAGATTCCTCTGCCCTCAACCCATTATCAATATATTTAAGACAGAGACATTTTGTGCATACTGCTACTGAAAAATGCCTTACCCTTTAAACAAAACAGGGATTGTTTGTCCATATATTGCAATATATTTAAGCTGGCCAACTACGTCAAAGTCATCCCATATCTGGCCAGTCCTATGCTCAATTTTCATCTGATTCATTAAGAATTCTATGTTTTAATTATACATTTTATAAAAGGGACGAATACGTTTTACCTGCAACTTACTTGCTGCTTTCGAAAGTAAAACACCCAACCTTGGCTGCCCTTTTATTAGACACCAGTGGGATCACCTGACTATAGTTGGAGAGGGTGGGAGCTACAACATGGAGCTGGTCACTGCTCCTGTAGAACTATAATAAACAAGGGAAAGTTGTGCTCACCACTAGTTTTTAAAATCATTAGGCGGGGGTGCAATGAGGGTGTGATCCTGCATCCTCAGCAGTTATGCCCCATGTCTTACGCTTAATCAAAGAAAGGTGGTCCCCAAAAACCCAAACAAATACTGCAGTGATCCCCAACCAGTGGCCCACAAGCAACATGTTGCTCCCCAACCCCTTGGATGTGACCCCCAGTGGCCTCAAAGAAGCTGCTTATTTTTAAATTCCTGTCTTGGAGGCAACTTTTGCTTGCATAAAAACCATAGAGCCTCGTGTAGGCTGTCAGTCCATATAGGAGCTGCTAAATTTCCAATCAAAGCCCTTATTTTGCACTTTCTCCAGGAACCTTGTTTGTGTGGCTCCCTAACTCTTTTTACATTTGAATGTGGATCATGGGCAAATTTGGGGACCCCCAAAGGCAGCATGGCAGGTGGCATGTACAAGGCTTTAAGGTTTCTTGAGCAGGGAAAACCGGGCAGGACCCCATCCCTGATATCACTTATTCCGCCCCTGACATCAACCTACTTGGAAACCCTACTTTCACCCATTTTAGGGTCTATAAACTCAGAGACATATATTATTTATCAGTACATACAATATTAGACTATTATTTTTTAAACACTAGTATGTCCCCTTTAAACCCAACTCATGGCGTTTAAAAAAAAAAGCCCAAATAAAAGTGCAGTCCAAAAAACACCCAATAAATATAACAGTTGAATGTGGTTCAGACCCAGCCAAGTGCTGGAAGAGAGCCACCGATTGTGATTGATTTGGCCTGCTTTTCATAGACTGACAGATGACGCCGGGCAAGTGACATGGTGGCCTTTAGAGATGCTCTCATGAATGCTAAAGTCTCATTTCATGCTGCGGCTCCCTGTACCCAATCCCTACTTAGTGGCAGTATCATTAGGGATGAGAAATGAGCTGGAGGCCAAGGGGTATAGATTCTGATTGTATTACTTTTTATATATAGAAACAGTTAGGGACACTACCAGACTGTAGATACAAGTCCGAGGCTCTGCTAACTATGGGGGTCCTGTATTGGGCCACACAGATTCCTCTCTATTTGTTCTATATGCTACCCCAGGGGCCCCTGCTGCCTACCTTTGCTCCCTCCAGCCCTTCTCCCCCCACGTGCTTGTCTTCTGCTGTCTTCCTTTTGCCATGATCGGGTGGGAGGAGAGTGATGAGGAAGGGCAGGATTGGGTCTGGATCAGGAGAGGAGCACAGCAGGGGAACAATGGAGGAGGGTAGGATCCATTCTGGATCGGAGGAGGGAGGGTAGCAGGGGAGCCATGGGGGAGGGCAGGATCAGGTCTGGGGCGATGGGGCCCACTGGGTTTTCTCTCCAGGCAGTGTCCCATCAGCTCAGTGCAACCCTGTTCCCTACAAATAGCAGTGGTCCCCAACCCTTTTTTACTCGTTAGCCACACTGAAATGTGAAAAAGTGTTGGGGAGCAACACAAGCATGAAAAACATTCTGAGGAGTGCCATAAAGGGGCTGTGATTGGCTATTGGTAGCCCCTATGTGGACTGGCAGCCTACAGGAGTCTCCATTTGGCAGTAAACCTGTTTTTTGCAACCAAAACTTGTCCCTAAGCCTGGAATTACAAAATAAGCATTTACTTTGTAACTGGGAGCAACATCCAAGGGGTTGGTGAGCAACATCCAAGGGGTTGGTGAGCAACATGTTGCTTGAGAGCTACTGGTTGGGGACCACAGCCTTAGAGGGGATTTTACTGGCTAAGAAAGTGATATACCGCTTTGTGCGGCAAGCTCAGCCCCACAAGACCTGAGATATTTTATACAGCAAATTCTACGTCAGCTTCTTGTTTTGTAGCCTATGGAGAGTGCAGGAAACAGTAGAAGATTAATTGAATGCAGAGCGGTATCCTCTTGTGCTGCGGCAATAAAATTCTTGTTTGTAATGAGGAAGATCTCTTGGCGTCCTTCTCACAAGTGTGTGAGTGACAGTTCAATGGTCTATGAAGTGTGGACAGAGGTGAGAAGCCGTACTCTTCCCCCCATCTCACACTCGCTCTCCAGAGTCCTGTCACTCACAGGCGGGATGCGGTCTGTACTTCAAACCGCCCCACAGCTCAGTCTACTGTGCGCCAGGGCTCTCGGCAGTTCATCTTGTCATCAGCTTTCTGCTGGTAATTAGCCGGGGAACAGGAGTGTTCAATCGTTGGGGGCTCCTTTTAAGCGACAGTGGGGTTGGGAGAATAAAAGGAGATTGGGGCGGGGGAGGAGAAGCAAATGAAATGAGATTCTGACGGTGTTGCCAGGCCAACTTCTCAGTGCCAGCTTGTTGAGAAGCAGCCGTGTTATTTCAAGTCACGTTCGGGATTTGAGGGCAGGAGGACTGGGAAGAGAGCAGAAACAGACAGTGCGAATGGGTAATAGTGAAAACGCGGGAGCGAGAGAGGCGACGCTGTGCTATAATGAGAGGGTTTGCCTTAAGCTGTCCAGTGACAAGTGTCTTAGAGCATTATTAGTCTGAGCCACCGAGGCAGAACGGACTCAGGCAGTAGCAGTGGCAAAGCCAAGACAGACTTTACAAGAACCGATTATTAACATGAAGGATGACAACCCAGCCTGCAGTCTGTTAGCTGTTACAATGCAACTCTCGGGAACCCCCAGAATATCTCAGGTTGAGCAGTACTGAGATAAAACCTTACTGTCCCTCAGAGTTAAAGTAAGGACCTTGACTATGTTCCAAAGCTGAGGTTTCCAGGTGTCTATTTCATAAAATGAGCCTCAACCTTCTGTATCCTGCCTTTGCTATTTCTGATGCTGAAGCAGGTCCCTGCTATATTTGGAGTTGTCCTCCACTGTTTGGACTCGTAAAGAAAGTTCTTCACTAAGGCAATCTCACCCCTTGTTTTCTCAAGCCCCAGGAACCTTAGTGTAAAATACATAAAACTACATAGTATTTGAGCTACTACCAGAAAGGTACTTAACCTTGTGAGACTCTGGTTTTGAGTGTAGGGAACTCATACTAGACCCCCAGGTATGATGAGATATGTTCCAGACTGGTAGATCAATCTTTTCCCCCAACATTGAGGGCTGTTTAGGTGGAAACATTTTTGAACTTGAAATACTGTATATAGTGGTGGCCACATTGGTAACATTTTCAGTTATAGTATTTCCACAACTTGAATTCTTACAGACTATAGTTTTGGTTAACTATAACCTACAAGATGTTGTATCTCAAACTATATATTTAAGTAGTAGCCTTAACCTCAACTTGGAAGTACTCAAGATGCATCCTGGTGAAAGAGAACTCATGAGTGGTACTTTCTTGTCTTCAATTACATGGAAGTACTCCAGTTAACCTTATACCTGTGCTGCAATTCGGAAGTGCTCAAGTTACATCCTGGTAAAATTGAAACTTCTCAGGTTAGATTAGACCATGGTGTTTATCGGGTTACAGAAGAAACTTCAAGGTGGAAGTTTCCAGTGTACTCCAGATACAAGAAACTGGAATACATCCAAGGGCTAATATTACTATAATACAGATGTACGTAGGTTTCAACCTTGAAGTCACACTGTAACTGAAAGTACTAATTTACAACGTGAATCCAAATATGAATATTCTAATTATACCCAAGCTATATTGGACATACCCAGGTAACTGCATTAAAGAACCCCTACAGCAGTGATCCCCAACCAGTGGCTCACGTGCAAGATGTTGCTCATCAACCCCTTGGATGTTGCTCCCAGTGGCCACAAAGCAGGTGCTTATTTTTATAATTCTTGGCATGGAGGCAAGTGTTGGTTGCATAAAATCAAAGTGTTCTGCCAAACAGAGCTTCCTCTAGGCTGCCAGACCACATAGGAACTGCCAATAGCCAATCACAACACTTATTTGGCATCCTCAGGAAATTTTTTCATGTTTGTGTTGCTCACCAACTCTTGGTTGTGACTCAAGGGTAAAAAAGGTCGGGGACTCCTGCCCTATGGTGACCTGCAAGTTCTTAAGTTATACACTGAAACTGAAGCTATAAAAAGTAGGTCCTGGTCCTACTTGAACTTCATTATAATGCACAAGTACTTGGGTTGCAATCAATCAGAAGCTGGGAGATTCTCTAGTAATATTCTTATAGAACAGAAGCTACTCAAAGTACATCCTGGGACTTCTCAAACTATTTCACCTTGGTACTCAAGTTACACATTGGTACTAAAGATACAACCTTAAGGATCTCTGAAAATACTCAGTGGGCAGTCTGGTGAAGCTGAAGATGCTCGACGCACATCATGTAACTTCTAAAACTATGCTATGTTGGTACTCAAGTTACACATTGGTACTTAAGATACAACCTTAAGGATCTCTGAAAATACTCAGTGTGAAGTCTGGTGAAACTGAAGATGCAGCTCTGAGCATACTGTGCATGTGTAGTGCCACTGACACTCAAACTATTTCCTAACAATATACTTAATGGAGTATTTTGGGGCTGTTGGACCTCTGGACTTGTAGTCCAGTATCCAAAATAAAGCATTTCTAGGCACTTGCATTATTTTTCTTTTAAAGGAACAGTAACACCAAAAAATGTAAGTGTTTTAAAGTAATGAAAATATCATGTAGTGTTGCCCTGCACTGGTAAAACTGATGTGTTTGCTTCAGAAACACTACTATAGTTCATATAAACAAGCTGCTGTGGAGCAATGGCGGAAATTGAAAAACGGCTATATGGCACAGGTTAACGAATGGATAACAGATAACACCATTAGACAGACAGAGCTTATCTTCTATCTGCTGTGTAACTTGAGCTTTTTCTCCTTTGAATGGCTGCCACCATTGCTACACAGCAGCTTATTTATATAAACAGTAGTAGTGTTTCTTAAGCAAACACAGCAGTTTTACCAGTGCAGGGCAACACTGCATTATATTTTCATTACTTTAAAACACTTTTATTTTTTGACGTTACTGTTCCTCTTAAAGATGTCAAAGTGCTCAAGTCTACCTACTCAACTGTATCTACTGATGGTCAATGGCATAAATACTGGGACTGCCAAGACGTCATTAGCACAGAAGCTGCTACTGTAAGGAGGATGGGGGAGACGGTATAATGGGGGACCATCGTAGAATTCTGCACTGGGGGCCCGAAGGACACTAGTGATGTTACTGTTGGTGGTCCTTCAGTGGTCATTATTTTACAGTTGGATATAATGCTTAGTATTCACTATATCTGTGCCTATGAATGTGATTAGGCCGTTCTCTTCCAGCTAGAAGGTTGTTGAGGGTCTGTAGAGCTGCTAATGCATGTGAGTGTGTGGGGAGGGGAGTAAGTGTCTGTTCCAGTGAAGGCAAAGACCAGAAAGAAAATCAGGAACCCCATTATTAACGGCTGGAAAAGAAGCACTAATGGATTTAACTTCAGCCTAAAATCCTTCAACCTTAGATCTCAGGTGAATATGCATTATGATTGAAATGTCTTTAATGGCCGAGCGCTGTGAAATGGTACAGCACATTCTAAAGGAACAGTTATTTGTTGCTCAGGAACATAAAGCGTGTGTGGGAAAATAGGGTAGGTAGGCTTCACCCGCCCACCTGTCTTTCTGCAAAATGTCATTAACACTTTCAGCCCTGGAACAGCCCAAATAAGGGCAAATGATGTGGGCGATGGGGGTTTAAAAATCAGCAATATACGGACAGGTAGAAAAACAGCTTAAGCCCTTTGATTTCACAGCGAAACCACAAGCAAATAAGTGGATTATGTTCAGACGGAGAAAATGCCGGATTCATCTGCCTGCGCATGAAAAAGAGATTAAAAAAATGCCCTGTAGCCTCTACGCTTTCCCATACACAGAATTACCCCTGCGATTTATTCAGATGCTGCCTGTTAAGAAAAGAACAGCGATCTCATGGGTCGGGACGTGTGCATTAATTGCACGCTGTTACGTGGGCAGCAGCAAGTGAGGGGTTAAACCTGCAAGCTTTTCGTGCTCTCTGGAGCTTTGACGTGGGTCTAATTGAAGCATTTTAGCCTGTGTGCCCTGCTGGGGATGGAGCCACGGCACTGGTATCCATGTTAATTGTGCTGGGTGCCATTGGGTGCCATTGGGTGCAGGGAGAGAGAGAGACACCTTGACAAAGGAGGGAGCTGAGGAGAAAGGCGCAGAGGACAGTGAGTGAAAAGGAGTGGGAGATGGAAGGGCAGAGACAGGGGAAAGTGACATTGAGAGGAGAACAATCAGAGAGGAGGACAAGGAACACTGACAGGCGCTAATGAGAATTACGGGGAGAGATAGGACACAGGGTGCTGTGATAATGCGCAGACTGAGATTAACCCTTCCCCTGACACCATGCTACCTTATTATGCACTCTTCTACAATGCCAACCCCTCATACACACTCTTCCACAGTGTCATCCCCTTATACACACTCTTCCACAGTGTCATCCCCTTATACACACTCTTCCACAGTGTCATCCCCTTATACACACTCTTCCACAGTGTCATCCCCTTTACACAGTCTTCCACAGTGTCATCCCCTTATACACAGTCTTCCACAGTGTCATCCCCTTATACACACTCTTCCACAGTGTCATCCCTTATACACACTCTTCCACAGTGTCTTCCCCTTTACACACTCTTCCACAGTGTCATCCCCTTATACACAGTCTTGCACAGTGTCATCCCCTTATACACAGTCTTGCACAGTGTCATCCCCTTATACACAGTCTTGCACAGTGTCATCCCCTTATACACAGTCTTGCACAGTGTCATCCCCTTATACACAGTCTTCCACAGTGTCATCCCCTTATACACACTCTTCCACGGTGCTTCCTTTCTTTATATTCATTAAGCTGAGTGTGGCCCCACAAAGATCCCGGGCTTATACCCCACAAAACAATAACCCTTCGCCATGACTTTGATGGCAGACAGCAGTGCTGCAGGGACAGCAAGAGGTAACACAGAATGATAGCAGCCTGGGAGCTTCAGAATTCTTCCTGTAATATAAGGTGTGGGAAGGCAGTAACCTTGCCTGAGAGACGTGCGTCAGAAGGGCCAGAATTAGAAATTAAAGCAATTTTGTTATTGGTCGAGGAGGGAGAAATGAGCAATTGCCAGGTTACAGTGAAGAAGAAGTTTTGCTGGTGCCCTTTGCGCACAATTAACCCTTCTTCAGATCAGTAGGGGATTATAATATAACATTCACAATACAAGACTGATTAGTAATTAATTCAGAATCACATGACATGGCAGCAGAGAACCAGTGCATTCTGTATCACAGTTGATTCATATTCAGCCCTGTAACATCAGCTTGCTCACTTTCTTATGATTTCCAACAAATCAAGCAGCACAGAGCCCACTGAGCATGTGTAGTGCCACTGACACACCAAATATGGCCTAACAAGATTTGCTTTGGACCTGGATCATTGCTGTTATATGGCTGCTTCAGTTATTGATCTACATAATTCCTAGTTCTAATGGCTTTCGTTTCCCTCGAAGCATAGATGTCATAACAGGCTTTCAGGTGTATCCAGGAGAGCAAATGGCCATTCTACCCCATTACAGTAATTATGCATTAATTAAAGTGGTTGTAAATCCAACTATAACGCCACCCACAGTGCCCCCTAGATTTCTATAGAAGTTGCTGAAAACTTAAGAATAGATAGAAAATTGACCAGTGGGGATTCTACTGATCTAAATTGATTGTTCAATTATAAATGCAAAAGAATTGACCAATAAGAATTCTGATTCCCAGCACCATGTCAGACACCTTGCGCTTATCTTACATACAGAGATTATTGTGTCATTTTTTGGTCATTATATGGCACTGAAATCAAATGGGTATTAAAGGACAGACTTGTTCAGTGCTGGCAAACTGGGCTTTAAGCTTCCAACTCCAGTTACAGGAACAAAGAACACGGAGCCAGATTCATACATATCAACTGCGATTCTCATTGGAGGATTATTTTGCATTTTAATACATTTGGTGGCTGTGGAGATTTGGGGGAAACGTTTTAGAAAGGCTTTATTGGGCAATATTGCTTTAAGAATACAACACTGATGTTGCTGGGCTACAGCTCCCAATCCCTCAACTTTTTACTATAAGTTTATTTGCCCAACTTTGGCACGAAACACGTCAGGCCAGAGTATGTCGTAATGACGGTTTTTAATTTTTTCAATATTTGGGCTCTGTCTTCATTAAACAGTAAATCTTTCCCGATGTTTGCCTTTTAACAAAGAACATGGAGCCTGATTAACACAGACCAATTGGAAGTTTGCATTTTTTTTTTTTGCATTTCTTTTGCATTTTAATACAATCGCTGGTTGTGGAGATTTGGGGGAAATGTTTTGGAAAGGCTTTATTGGGCAATATTGCTTTAAGAATACAACGCTGATGTTGCTGGACTACAGTTCCCAGCATCCCTCGACCTTTATTATATGTTACATTATTCTGGGATTTATAGTCCAGCAACAACTGAGTAAAGTTTGGTTGAAGTAGTGCAGAGCTGCAGGGTTTACTACCCCTTTAAAAGGACATTAAACCCTGCTGCACTTTAGCTAATGTGGCATAATGTAACATATTAGCAATTAATGTTTCCAACTCCAACTACAGAAACAAAGAACATGGAACCAGATCAGGTGGGATTCTCATTGGAGGATTATTTTGCATATTAATGCTACTGTGGGACCTGGAGAGCTGGGGAAAGGTTTTATTGGGCAATATTGCTTTAAGAATACACCTCCCAGCATGCCTTTTAAGCACAGTTTCCCAGTACAGAACAAGTCTGTCCTCCCTCCCTATGTCTGATTTCGCTGTAATATAATGGCCCCAGAATGGCACAATAATCACTGTGTAGAACCAGCATTCTCATTGGTCGGTCCTCTTACACCTGTAATTACATTTTCCGTTAGATGGATTCTCATTGGTGAATTGGTTTCCATGTGTAATGACATTTTTGTCTCAACCTCTATAGAGTATTATGGGGCGCAGTGGGACAGCTTTATAGTCGGGTTTAGTGTCCCTTTAACGCTGCTGTGGGCCCCGGAGAACTGGGGAAAGCAATATTGCTTTAAGTATACAGCCCTGATGTTGATGGACTACAGCTCCCAGCATGCCTTAAATGGGTTGTTCACCTTTGAATTAACTTTTATAGTATATGATGCAGGGAGGGATATTTTGCAATTGTTTCCCATTTTTATTATCTGTGTTTTTTTTTTTTTGCTTCATTTAGCTTTTTGTTCAGCCACTCTCCAGTTTGCAATACCAGCAATCTGGTTGCAACCCCGCAACTAGGGATGCACCAAATCCACTATTTTAAATTCAGCCGAACCCCCGAATCCTTAGCGAAAGATTCAGCCGAATACCAAACTGAATCTGAATCCCAATTTGCATACAAGAAATCCAAATAGTTTCACGAGAATATTTGCATATTTGCATATGCAAATTAAGGGTGGGAAGTGCATTTGTTCTTTAGATGGGGTCAGTGACCCCATTTCAAAGCTGGAAGCAGCCAGAAGAAGGCAAATGACTTATAGTACCTGAAGCCTTACCGTAGCTATTCTCAGGGCCAGACTGGGAAGCCTAGCCTCATGTGGCCCCATAGATATTGAAGCACCGTTTAGTTACATACCACCATATATTGCTTTGTCCTCCTACATGTATGTACATGTGTTTGTTTATGCATGGGTCTCTATAGAAATAATATAGAAATGCAAAGGGCACTGGATGAAAGGATATTGCTCCTGATTGGGGGTTAAATCTTGTCTTAGGTAGAAGGTGTGTGCCAGGAAAGAATTTGGAAGCTGTTCACTTTGGCCGTGTACATTTTGTCTATAGCCTCTCTGTTCTATGTTATTATCTCCCCCCACCTTCCATGTCTGCTGCGACGTGGTATAGGTGTTATATGCCTTCGATTCCATCAGCTCCTCTCCTGGGCCAACAGCTTCTAAGCTCACTTATATTTCCTTGCCTGTCGCCTGTCAGACGCTCAGCTCCTCTTCTTGGGGTATGATCTGGGCACGAGGGATAAAAAGAGGGCTTGTTAGCTCCTATGTCTTAATCCCTCACCGGCAATGACATCGTGATGTGCCACGACTTTGCTCTATTAACTTGTGTCTCAGATCAATTTGTTGAGGTCATCCCAACATGGTGCTTCCATTTTTATTCCTCAGTAATGTCGTAATATGATGCAGAAGAATCTTATTCACCAGGGAAACCTTCACTCAGTGTCGGACTGGGATGCCAGGGGCCCACCAGAAAACCTTAGGTTGAGGGCCCACTTTCCAAACTATTATTCCTCCTCTCCTCACTCGACCTCTTTATTCTTCGTCTTTTCTATACATACTATACTCTATTCTTCCATTATTAAGCCTCTTTGTTCTCATAAAGAAATAGGGAATGACCGTAAAATAGGCTAAACGGTTAGATGCAAGAAGCTCACTGACACCTGGGCCCACTGGGAGTTTTCTTGGTATCCCGGTGGGCAAGTCCGACACTGGCTTCTGGGCATGTGTGCTAAAGCAATGGGCATCTTTTTATACAGATTATAGAGCAGTGGTGTCCATACTCTGGGGCTGCCCCCATATGGGACTCAAAGCCTTGGTTGGGGGTATCTATATGAAGGCCAGTTAGTGAAGTTTGTAGGAAGAATACCCATTTTATTCCTAGATATTCCTGGAAACCCATCTTCAAGGTCAATTAGAGCTTGTGGGTGAACCATTGTTGGATGCCCCAGTGTCATACTGGCCAACCAGGGTAATATAAAAACTCCTGGCCCAATCTTCCTCAAGTCATCAGAGCAGCCACAATTTCTTATATTGCTGCGCCCACCTTGCCCCCTGGTGACGTCAGACATGGGCAGGTGCCATATAAGAGTTGGGGGAGGTTGAGTTAGGGTGTGGGTAGCCAGGTATCCAGTCCGGTGCTGGATACACTAAATAAACTTTGCCTAAAAGGCTGATAGAGCAATGTTCTCACATGTTTGTTACCTTTACTTGGGCTAAGTGGGTCCTTGGCTGTAGAGCAATGGCCATTGTATAGCCACATTTCCAGGCATGGCTTCCCTTATCCATATTGACTCCTTTCTGACTTTAGTTCTTTCAGAGGAAGGTGAAGAGAGCCCATCTGAAGCTGCACCAGAGAGGTAAAAAAACATTCTTCTAATCTCAAGAGAAGTCCATGTCTTCTCTGGAAAGTTCAGAAATGGCACCAGAAATGTTCTTGTGGGGTACAGTTATTTCTAATTGGCAATCACATCCACACTCTAGTTTCTGCGTGCTAATCCCAACCTGGACAGTCGTTGTTTACCACTGAGATCTTCCATTTCTTTAGTGGGCTCTACTCCAGTATTGTCCTCTAGAGACCAATACTGTACTACTTACCTTACCTGTGCTTTGTATAACAAAAAGATTTTCTTTTCTTCTGGGAGTCTGTGCCTCTCTAGGGCCCTGTGAAAGCTACCAGAGTTACTAAGTATTGCTTATTGGGTCCATTTTGATCGAGAGGTCTTAGAACAACTCAATAATGGCTGCCCCGAGGACAGGACATTCATCACTTGTATCTAACCCCGAGTACCAGTCAATTTGTCTTCTGCTCTTGAACAAATTCTTCTTCATTCTTCCTAAAAACTCTGGCAATGGAGGCCATCAGCACATTGTAGTCAAATCCCCTAACAATTGCAGATGACACAGGGTTACAGTGTGTTTTTATGTGCACACACTATCCCCCAAATGTAATAAGAGGCATTAAATGTGCTCATGAGCAGTAACACATAGCAACCAATAAGATGTTTGCTTTTAAACAGGTAACCAGTAAATGCTACCTGCTGATGCAGGCTGAGTTATACAGGGAACTCTGAGTATCACTCATGTATTATAAGGTATAATGTACCCCCTACTGTTAATGATAAGGATATTAGTAGTCACTGAGGGGTTCTTCTGTGACCATATAAAGGCACAAGGCTGTAGGCTGAGTTATACAGGGAACTCTGAGTATCACTCATGTACTATAAGGGATAATGTACCCCCTACTGTAAATAATAAGGATATTAGAAGTCACTGAGGGGTTGTTCTGTGACCATATAAAGGCACAAGGCTGCAGGCTGAGTTATACAGGGAACTCTGAGTATCACTCATGTATTATAAGGGATAATGTACCCCCTACTGTAAATGATAAGGATATTAGAAGTCACTGAGTGGTTGTTCTGTGACCATATAAAGGCACAAGGCTGCAGGCTGAGTTATACAGGGAACTCTGAGTATCACTCATGTATTATAAGGGATAATGAACCCCCTACTGTAAATTATAAGGATATTAGAAGTCACTGAGTGGTTGTTCTGTGACCATATAAAGGCACAAGGCTGCAGGCTGAGTTATACAGGGAACTTGAGTATTATTCATGCATTATAAAGGATACTGTAAGTGACAGAGGAGTTCTCTTTTATGTATAAACTGTTTCAATTGCACAGAAATGTGGAATATGTTTATGGATTGGCCAAATTACAGCCAAACCCCAAGATACAATATATTCATGTTGAAAAATGTCTACTGTTTCCAATACATTTGGACTTTTGATTGCATGGAATTTCAGCCTCTGCTGGGCTGTTCCAGTTAAGCTTCCCAAGCAGCAGTGCATCACTTATCTGCAAACAGAACAATCCTCATATCCCTTGCAAAATGCCAGTGCGGTTTTTCTCTTTTGCGAGATCAATACAATACAAACAATAATAATACACACGTTTGCTGGAAGTTGGTGCTGCATTGGGGAATATATTTGAGATGTGCAGATAAATCCTATCATCTCAGTGTTGCAGGTTTGCAATGAGAGATAATATTGCCCTCACAGCTGCAGAATTAATTAGCGGTGCTGGAGTCACTGAATGGCTCTTCACAACCAATCATGAGCTTTAATCCTGTCCCTGTGACTTGTATACAGATATATTATCACCGAGATTGTTGTGTCTTCTTCTTGTGCAAAGTTGTTTCACAATTCAGTGACATAAATTATGATATCGGCTTTCTTGGATAGGTGAATGTACTCATGTAGGAACAGTGTAAGAAAGTAATGCTTTATAAATTAGCAGCATCTATAGTGGGGATAATAGTGTGGTTATGGGATAGCAGGTATAGTAGGGAGAGATGGTGTCTATAGTAACAGTGGATAATAGTCTCTGGGAAGGGAGTGTGACTGTGGGATAGCAGGTATAGTAGGGAGAGATGGTGTCTATAGTAACAGTGGATAATAGTCTCTGGGAAGGGAGTGTGACTGTGGGATAGCAGGTATAGTAGGGAGAGATGGTGCCTATAGTAACAGTGGATAATAGTCTCTGGGAAGGGAGTGTGACTGTGGGATAGCAGGTATAGTAGGGAGAGATGGTGTCTATAGTAACAGTGGATAATAGTCTCCGGGAAGGGAGTGTGACTGTGGGATAGCAGGTATAGTAGGGAGAGATGGTGTCTATAGTAACAGTGGATAATAGTCTCTGGGAAGGGAGTGTGACTGTGGGATAGCAGGTATAGTAGGGAGAGATGGTGTCTATAGTAACAGTGGATAATAGTCTCCGGGAAGGGAGTGTGACTGTGGGATAGCAGGTATAGTAGGGAGAGATGGTGTCTATAGTAACAGTGGATAATAGTCTCTGGGAAGGGAGTGTGACTGTGGGATAGCAGGTATAGTAGGGAGAGATAGTGTCTATAGTAACAGTGGATAATAGTCTCTGGGAAGGGAGTGTGACTGTGGGATAGCAGGTATAGTAGGGAGAGATAGTGTCTATAGTAACAGTGGATAATAGTCTCTGGGAAGGGAGTGTGACTGTGGGATAGCAGGTATAGTAGGGAGAGATGGTGCCTATAGTAACAGTGGATAATAGTCTCTGGGAAGGGAGTGTGACTGTGGGATAGCAGGTATAGTAGGGAGAGATAGTGTCTATAGTAACAGTGGATAATAGTCTCTGGGAAGGGAGTGTGACTGTGGGAGAGCAGGTATAGTAGGGAGAGATGGTGCCTATAGTAACAGTGGATAATAGTCTCTGGGAAGGGAGTGTGACTGTGGGATAGCAGGTATAGTAGGGAGAGATGGTGTCTATAGTAACAGTGGGATAATAGTCTCTGGGAAGGGAGTGTGACTGTGGGATAGCAGGTATAGTAGGGAGAGATGGTGTCTATAGTAACAGTGGGATAATAGTCTCTGGGAAGGGAGTGTGACTGTGAGATAGCAGGTATAGTAGGGAGAGATGGTGTCTATAGTAACAGTGGGATAATAGTCTCTGGGAAGGGAGTGTGACTGTGGGATAGCAGGTATAGTAGGGAGAGATGGTGTCTATAGTAACAGTGGATAATAGTCTCTGGGAAGGGAGTGTGACTGTGGGATAGCAGGTATAGTAGGGAGAGATGGTGCCTATAGTAACAGTGGATAATAGTCTCTGGGAAGGGAGTGTGACTGTGGGATAGCAGGTATAGTAGGGAGAGATGGTGTCTATAGTAACAGTGGATAATAGTCTCCGGGAAGGGAGTGTGACTGTGGGATAGCAGGTATAGTAGGGAGAGATGGTGTCTATAGTAACAGTGGATAATAGTCTCTGGGAAGGGAGTGTGACTGTGGGATAGCAGGTATAGTAGGGAGAGATGGTGTCTATAGTAACAGTGGATAATAGTCTCCGGGAAGGGAGTGTGACTGTGGGATAGCAGGTATAGTAGGGAGAGATGGTGTCTATAGTAACAGTGGATAATAGTCTCTGGGAAGGGAGTGTGACTGTGGGATAGCAGGTATAGTAGGGAGAGATAGTGTCTATAGTAACAGTGGATAATAGTCTCTGGGAAGGGAGTGTGACTGTGGGATAGCAGGTATAGTAGGGAGAGATAGTGTCTATAGTAACAGTGGATAATAGTCTCTGGGAAGGGAGTGTGACTGTGGGATAGCAGGTATAGTAGGGAGAGATGGTGCCTATAGTAACAGTGGATAATAGTCTCTGGGAAGGGAGTGTGACTGTGGGATAGCAGGTATAGTAGGGAGAGATAGTGTCTATAGTAACAGTGGATAATAGTCTCTGGGAAGGGAGTGTGACTGTGGGAGAGCAGGTATAGTAGGGAGAGATGGTGCCTATAGTAACAGTGGATAATAGTCTCTGGGAAGGGAGTGTGACTGTGGGATAGCAGGTATAGTAGGGAGAGATGATGCCTATAGTAACAGTGGTATAATAGTCTCTGTGAAGGGAGTGTGACTGTGGGATAGCAGGTATAGTAGGGAGAGATGGTGCCTATAGTAACAGTGGGATAATAGTCTCTGGGAAGGGAGTGTGACTGTGGGATAGCAGGTATAGTAGGGAGAGATGATGCCTATAGTAACAGTGGATAATAGTCTCTGGGAAGGGAGTGTGACTGTGGGATAGCAGGTATAGTAGGGAGAGATGGTGCCTATAGTAACAGTGGGGAGAACACTATTTTAGTGTTGCTTAACCTGAGCCTTTCAGTTGTGAATCGGAAACCTCAGCACCTTTCAGTATTATATTGCTAGCAGGGGGTTCTGGAAATTGTGGGTTATATATATAATATATGTTAATGCACAGGCCCTGGTGCCATGTGAAACATAATGGGGTAGTGTAATGGTTACTCCAGCCAATGTGTTTTTTTATGTATTTGCTAATAAGTGCAGGGAGCGACTGTGCTTGGATACAATGCTATAGGAGAGCAGACAGCAGAGAGGAATCATTAATGGAACGTTTCCAGTTGATCACATTTTGTAGATGAATTTATGACCTTGGTCTTGTTAATCTGTTTATTAATTGCCTTGCAATATGCAGCCAGTGCCCTTTATTGATGTATAGCAGATGACAAAACTGTTCTGTATAAAAGGAGAAGTAAACCATTCTGTTTGGGCCAATGATGTGGGTAGTTCTGCAGACTCCTAAGTTTGCTTATAGTCTGTATTGAGAGACATACAAAATAACTTTGCTTACATACATGTTCAATGGAGATAACGCCCGTTCTGCAGGAAAAGCCCTGTAAAATTGCTCCTATTCCAGAGACAGCACAGAAATTGACAGAAACAAAATTAATTCCCTTTAAAGGAGAACGAAACCTACTGAAGCAGTTTTGCCAATAGATTAGCCACAATAGTGCAAGCTATAATGCTATATTTATTCTGCAGAATGCTTTACCATACCTGAGTAAACAGCTCTAGATGCTCTCTGTTTGTTTAGGATAGCAGCTGCCATATTAGCTTGGTGTGACCTCACTTCCTGCCTGAGTCTCTCCCTGCTCACTCATAGCTCTGGGCTCAGATTACAGCAGGTAGGGGAGGAGGAAGGGGGGAGGGAGAGAGGAGCAAACTGAGCATGCTCAAGCCCTAGTTGGAGGTTTAAGCTGAAAACAGGAAGTCTGATACAGAAGTCCATGTATAATAATAGAAGGAAGGAATAGAAGGAAATAAATGCTGTTTTTCTTTTGACAGAGGACTCAGAGCAGCATTAATTTGAGGGTTTACTGGTGTATTTATATAGACCTTTCTGATAAAGCTTAATTAATTTTAGCCTTTCCTTCTCCTTTAATTGCCCTTATCTTGCATTAAGCACCGGATACCATAAAACAATATGAGCCTAGATATTCCCTTGTACTTACACTTCTGCAGGAAAATACGTTTGGGTCTAGTGGCCCTTTAAGCGGGGAATTGGCCATGTAAATCATACGGCTGAACATTAATGAAAAGCAGATTATCCACCGGGGAAATAAACTCAGCATACGGCACACAGTATAAAAGGTCTAATGAGAGGAGGCTCTGGCCAGAGAATGGTTCAAGGCTTTATTGTAGACAATAGACTGTACAGTGTCAGTGAGTGCCTGCACAAGCCAGTAGAGACCCTAGGGGCGCAGGTATAATTCCATTCTCTACACCGGCTCTGGGCTCTAATTCACATAAAGATATTACTGAGCTGGGAGAGGCGCAACTGCATTAATCATGACAATGGAACGTTTCAGTTATAAGGAACCGCTGATTCTGGATATAGGAGAGACTGTGTGAATGAATAGGACATCTCTAGTAACCTGTTTTATATATATATATATATATATATATATATATATATATATATATATATATAGATGCATACAGTATATATATTTCTTTCATAATCAAACTATGGAAACATGGGGTCAGTTACCAATATATAAACAATAAACATTTGCCTGTTTTTGGAATTTTCTGCGTTCTGCAGGGCATTGGATTGTGGGCTGGGCTCAGGACTGACAGACAGTAGGCATTGCTGGTGGTTTCAGATAGCAGCACCTCCTGACTGTCACATTGTGCACAGAGCCCTTCTCACAGCATAATGGAGATTGGATAAGACAGTGGTGCAATCAAAAAGTGCCATCTTTTAGGTGTTTGTTTTTGTATTTATATAAAGAGCAGAATGTTTTACTTCCCTGGTGATTGGTTTTATCTAACTTTAAAAATATTAGTGGCTAGGACCCCACATGAAAAAAAAATTGGTGGCCAGGGCCCCTTAAACGTCCATGCCTTCCCAAAGTCAGCACACTCAGAAAGATGGGGGGCCCGGCTAATCAAGTAAGTGTGGCGTGGCCGGGCCCCCCTTACCCTCAGGGCCCCCTACAACTCTCCCCCCTGTCCCCCCCTGATGGCTGCCCTGGTGGGAGGCATGTGGCAGCAAACAGAAGGTATTCCCCTGTGCTTAAGCACTAGTAACATGTTAGTGTATAGCAGCACTTGCTCAGGGAAACTATAAAGTGCTTTTCTGTATACATATTACACTATACAAATAATGCACTGAAACCTTCCCATTGCCTAGAAGGGGGTATATGTGCCACCAGCATGGAACCCTCTTGGCATTATGGAGACGGCCAGTTCTATCATCACTGGTCATGTGTGAGAAACGATTGGGCTCCATCTGTTATGCAGACAGATTTGGCTGGGAGCAGGCAGACGTGCTATACACCCCTCCCAAACCCACACAGTGAATGAAAATCAATCCAGGGCCCTGTGTCAGCGCTGATCCTGCAATCCTTAGTGGAGCAAATAATGGCACCCAGACAGCAGAGCGGCCACTACAGACCCCTGCCCTGCTTAATTGTGTCAGTGCCGGAGCAGGAGGGAGGGGGAAAGAGAGGGAGATGGGTCTCTCAGGCGGTGGCGGCGGGGAGTTTGGCACTTGCAAATCTCACAATGTCAGACAGGTCTATAGTGCCTTGTAGCTCAATAACTGGGGGAGCTTTATGAATTCCCCCTGAGAGGGATGAGCTCTCAACTTCTCTAGGCGGCAGACACGGCGGTTCCACTTTGTAATCGGGCACAGGCATGACTCCCGGCCCTAAATTTCCTTAATGCGGTGTATGTGTGTTCCTTGTGTTTGCCAACCACATTTCAGAGATGCTTTGAGACCGCCACTTTCCTGCACCATCTCTCCATATGTTTTACTGACCCTTTAAAGGAGAACTAAACCCTAAAAATGAATATGGCTAAAAATGCCATATTTTATATAGTGAACTTATTGCACCAGCTTGAAGTTTCAGCTTTCAATATCAGCAATGATCCAGGACTTCAAACTTGTCACAGGGGGTCACCATCTTGGAAAGTGTCTGTGACACTCACATGCTCAGTGGGCTCTGATTGGCTGTTGAGAAGCTAAGCTTAGGGCTCGTCACTAATTATCCAGCAGAAAATGAGCTTTCCCTGTAATATAAGCTGATGCTACAGGTTTGCTGATTATTAAATTCTGATGCTAATTGCACTGGTTTCTGTGCTGCCATGTAGTAATTATCTGTATTAATTACTAATCAGCCTTATATTGTGACATTTCTATTCTATGTGTACTGTATATTGTGAGTGGGTCCCTAAGCTCAGTAAGTGACAGCAGCACAGAGCATGTGCAGTGAATCAGCAGAAAAGAAGATGGGGAGCTACTGGGGCATCTTTGGAGACACAGATCTTTACTGCTAAAGGGCTGTGGTTGTCTTGGGCTGGTACAGAAGCACAAAACATCATGTACAACATTTCTAGCTACTTATTTAGTTAGTCTTTAGTTCTCCTTTAAGCTGAAGGTGAAATATGGGGTGCAGATGAAGTATTAGTAATGACAAAAATGTCCTTTATGGGCGTGGGTAACACTAATCGCCACGACTTTCCACGACCAATCTTCCCCGAATGCCTCCCCTCACTCTGCGCCTGGCTAAAATGAAAAATCGCCTGCGCTAATTACACGCGGCGATTCGTTTTCTGAAGTCGCCCGAAGTTTCCTCGTGAGGCAACTTCGGAAAACGAATCGCCGCGTGTGATTAGCGCAGGCGATTTTTCATTTTAGCCAGGCGCAGAGCGAGGGGAGGCATTCGGGGAGAAAAGTCGCTGCGATTAGTCGCCAGGCGACTAAATCTCCCCAAATCGCCCAGTGTGTCCCAGCCCTTAAGCACTTTCCTTGTAAACATCACATCATATATAGATTTGCTGGTAATTAAATGGAGGGGGCTTTCAGGGGCCACTTTTGACACCAAGTTCCATGTTTATAGACAAGCTGTGACAGCTGAGTGACTTGTCTGAACACCCACTCCATGGAAAGCACTCGGCTGTGCGATGCTCTAGTGCAGCCTTTTCCTTTTTCATTTAACCGCTCCAGTGTGCAAGGGTACAGTTAGACGTTGGAGTAGCGTTTGCAGCCCAGGCTTGGGTAATCAGCAACCCTTGCTGAACCACAGCTCGAGGGAGGATGTGTCGCTTTGTAGTGGATACTTTATTGCCTAAAAGTCTATTTTCTGGCAACGATTGGATTTGGCCATCATTATCCTCTTAGCTTTATGGTCCTACAAAGAATAAATGAGCCGTATTAGTACTTTATTACTGTAAAAAAAAGTCAGTTATCCTTCGTCGGTGATGCGACAATGATGGGACTGTGATTTTGATAAGACATTATCTTTCTGTTGTGACGTCACCAGTCATGTAGTTCTTAATCATTTGTTTCATTCTAATTGGGTTGGTTGCTTGATTCCCTTCTGTTGTTCTAGCCGGTGTAGTTAGAAGCACAGTGGTGTAACACTGGGTAAGCAGTTCCCTGCCCCAGTGGGGGGCCTGGAGGGTGAAATGGACCATTAAGGACCTGAAGCCTGAAGGTCCTGTGTGTGCTGCAGGGTGTTAGATATTCATCCCCATGAGTTCAAGCCCCACTAGAGGCTTCCATCTTTGGTCAGGGTTTCCCTTGAAGGTCCAGCCTTTGGTCAGGGTTCCCTTTAACACATAATTTTATTCCAGATATAGGAAAATATTGGTGTATCTGTCATTTAACCATAGTCCCAAGAATATTATCAGAAAACACATATTCACCCCAATCTCAGCCTAACTGGCCTTGAAGTTTCAGGAGTATCTAGGAGAGGAAATGACCATTGTTCCCAAATCTCACCCTAACTGGCCTTCAGGCTGAGCCCCCCTTTCAATGCTCCAAGGCCCCCAAGGGGAGCAGCCTCACAGTTTTGGAACTGCTGTTCTAGAGCCGTAGAGGTTTGCGTTACACTACCTGAGGTCAAATATTTGATGAGGACCCCCTTACCTGATTACAGTATTACATATATATGAAAACACACTTAATAACAGTACAGTGTCGAGAATATCTAGGAGAGTAACTTTTCATTCACCCTATTTAGCAACCCAATTGACCTTCATGGTGGACCTCCAAGAATATCTGCTTTGGTTTCTAAGGGGTCCCAACCCAGTTTAAACTAAAATTGCTATGACCAATGTTCCTTCTTCACTGTCCCCATTTCCTGGGACTTCTGAGGTCTTTCTACCCCAACTGACTCAATGAGCCTATGAGTAAGTGCCCATTTGGCATGAAATATGTTAGGCTATACATGTCCTAATAAAGATTTTTTTTACTTTTATAATTATTTTTGCTACTGCATCAATATTAGTGGGTCTTTTCTAATCTATATTGCAAGCTTTGAATTGTGTTTACCCTTGGACTGGGGGGTTTTCTGACAAGACCACACTGTTATTACCCTTTAAGATTATATTTTTGTTTATTTTATTTTTAAGAACAGAGGTAAACACCACTATTTTCTTTACCCCAACTGACTCTAACCAATTTACATATATAAATCATCAACACCCCCATAAGACTTATAACCCCCAGAAACCCAGATCCCACTCTAGTAGCAAAATTATATTGGTAGCAAATTAGCAAACCAGTTTGGATCCTAGTGAAAGACAAAATACTGACTTGACTTGGGCTGAATGATCATTTCAGACTAGAATCTTACTTTGTAGAATGATTTCTGCATCCTAATTTTCTGTGAATCCAGATTTGGAATGAGCCATTTGCTCCTCTCTGGATGTGACCCAGAAACATAATGGACGGGTTTTAATTCTTGCAATTAAAGAACCAAATCTTTAGAGCGTCTCGTGGCTGTCTCCCTGCCCTCTTGCCACCTCCGCTCCAGCCTGTGGGTGACCTTGGAAGAGTTAATGACGGAGAGAATTTGGGGATGTTTTATTGATGGAGCAGGGGAGAATGGAAGTGCAGTAGAGCACAAGCTTCCCTGCCTCCTCTGTCTCTCTTGTAGCCTCTCCAGAGGATAGCAAGCCAAGAGCAGAGCTCTCCATCTCTCCCTGACCCTTTATGCTGGCATTTCAACGCTCTGCCTGTCTCTTGATTGCTATTCCTGGCACAGACACACACACACACACATCCTCACACAAATATATCGCACAGGAGAGGGGCACGACACCTATTCCCCCAACAAAGGATGCAGTGCCAGCAGCATCTCCGCACATTCAAGCCCCCGACCTGATGTCTCAATAGACACTGTCAATGACCCCCCTCCCCTACTCTGCTGTCTGCTCCCACACCCCCTCCTTCTCTTTGCCTCTACATTTACAGGCTGGATGCTACAGCGGCCGTTCCTAATTACCTCTTATCCCCAGTGGTTTGTGAATAATCGCCGCTGAGGAGCTTTGAAGGGTTGCTGAAAAGGATAAAAAAAAATATATATATATATATATATATACATACATAGGAATCGGACCGTATATCACTTTTAACCCCCTTGTAAGGACAACACCTGGCCGCTCTGCTGGAGAAGAGGAGAAGGAGCCATCGGGAGAGAACCTTTCAGGTACCTTTGTGATGCTCAATGTTCTGTACTACACTCCGGAGTATGGAGTTTCCATTTCCCTCAGAAGTGATTGCACTATTATTAGCATTGAATGGAGATGTGATTGCCAAGTATATGCAGGGTTAACTAAATCAGTTTGTTTTTTAACCCTCCTTGGGCATAAAGCACAAATCAGGTTGATTATTGGCATTTATCCTTCCCATGGGGTGACGGTGGGACAGTGGTCTGTTCCCCCGGGCTGAATGGGTGCGCCTGTGAGTGTAGGTTCCCCACTATTCTGCCTAACTGACTGGTGCTGCTCTGTCCAGGTGCTGCTGACTTTCTATGGGACGGAGTTGCTGACATTAATAGGACGTAACATATGAGGAATATTTAAATAAGTCATTGTACCTGCAGAATATACTGTATACCTAAATATCCCTATGTCAGTAATGGGTTGCCCTTTTTCTGTGTGTACAATTTATAGATATAGGGATAGCTAGAAAGACGGAGAGATAGGTAGAGAGAGAGAGAGAGAGAGAGATAGATAGATAGATAGATAGATAGATAGATAGATAGATAGATAGATAGATAGATAGATAGATAGATAGAGCGGGGGACAGAGGCATGAATAAATGGATAGAGACATGGACAGAGAAGGACAGAGAGATGGATAGATGAATAGAGAGAAGGATAGAAAGATGAATAGAGTGATGGACAGATTAAAAAAGGAATAGAGATAGATGTAAGGATAGTGGGATGGATGGACAGAGACACAGATAGATGATTAGAGTGATGGATGAATAGAGAAATGGATAAACAGAAAGAAACAGAGAGATGGGCAGAGAAATGAATAGATAGATGGACATATAGACGGACAGAGAGAAAATGAGAGCGATAAAAGGACAGAGGGATGGATAAATGAATGGGGAGGCAGAAAGGTAGATGGACAGAGAGAAAATAGATGGAGAGATGGATAAATAGATATAGGGACAAATGAATAGTACGATGGACAGGGTAATGTATTCCATGAAACAGTAAACTTTTACTATTGTGTTTATGACTTTGGCATTGCGTTGTTTTTAGATTGTCAGGCCAGGCATAGGATCTGTTATCTGGCTTACTTGGGACCTGGGAGTTTCTAGATAAGGGGTCTTTCTGTTCTTCGGATCACTGTAATCATTGTAAATGGGAAAACATTAAAAAAATAAGATGATCTTTCTTAAATAGGACTCTAGAGGGGAAAAGACATTCCTCTATTCCGGTGCATTTTTGGATAAGAGTTTTCCAGATAATGGATCCCAGACAGATATCTTGCTATATATAACATAGCTAAATGCACAGGTTACAGAGAACTGATTTACAGTCCTGTGTCATTACATGGTTAGGGCATAATCATTTGCACAGGACATTGCAGAGTTAATTTAAATGAAATGTAACCCTTTCAGTGCAGTTCTGCAGAAACTCCTATTATATGGAACGATTAACCCTTCAGAAACCCCCCGGAGCAGTTAAAGGGAAACATCGTCCTACTTTTATGCCCTTTGCCTTTTAGCGGAGCCAGCAGGGTGCTGCAGTTATTACCTGCCCACAAGTAAAGGGTCTGGGGGCAGACATAGGGAGCAGAGAGACCTTTGGTTAGGAGCCCGTTGCTACAGAAACAGACGGGTGAAACAATGTGGCAGCCCCAACCAGTGCTGAGATTGTATCTAATGCTCCGGAGGCACCGTGACATGTATTGCATGTGATTTATACCCACACTGCTACAGTAACAAGATCTCTCTATGAAACCCCTATGGTGCTGGAGGATGGATATGTAGCAGCTGGGGGCACCAAAATTGAAAGGTAGGAGGTGGGGGGCAGGTTATGAAGTTCTCATATTTCCTGCAGTCATTGTACTGTTATGCACTGGAAATCAAAGAGCGCCCTTATTTCGTTTTTTTCCCCCTCCTTTTATTGATACCTTCCTAGGAACGAGCAACAGAGTGGGTGGTGAGGGGCAAAAACGGCTTTCCAGCAGAGGTGGTAATGGGTTGGAACGCACCACAATTAGTGTATGCGACATTAGCTGAGTGCATTGTATGGAAATGATTAATGGAAAAGACTTTCCCGCTACGTCCAATTAAAACAACAGCCTTATTGAAGCCCCCCTCCAGCGAGTTACTGTCACCATGCGCCTTTGCATCCGGATTGTTTACTTCTCACCCAACCTGCCCTTACGTGATTCCGCAGCACCCTGCTAGATCTGACCCTTTTCTGCATCAATTAGATATATTTCTTTGATCTCAACTAAGAATTGGCAGCATTAGAAAAACACGACGGCTGTATATTGGGAGGATGGTGGTCTGGATATTGAATATTTTGGGGTCCAGCCCCCTTTTGGGATCAAAAATGGCACCCCATTAACCCATAGCAGTGGTGCATATAATATTGTTATTACAGTCACCCTGTTATAGTGATCCAGAAATCATGTGGTGGATACTCATGTTGCCCTCTACATGTTTTGTACCACAAGAGAACCCTAAGATTTTGGAACCCCTACTTTGGGGGGAGAGAATGATGTTGGGCAGCAGAGGGCACGTAGGCTGAGCAGATCTTGTGACAGTTCCCAATTGTTTCAGATCTAAATAATTCAGTAATAACATTGTCTTAAAATTGTATGAGGCCAGTGAAATAACTCTTGGCGACCATGTTTTGCTGCGCACTGCGAGTAACGCCAGCATTAATGTGCATTTTGCTTATATTATTAGAATTGACCTTTAATTTATTGAGCGCAGCAGGTAATCAGTGCCGCCCAAATATTCTCTTTTCCTGTGTTGCTACAGGCAGGGAGTAATGATTATTCCCTATAGGCTGAGGGTGACCCGTCCCTTTAATCCCAATCTCTGTAGTACAGGTATGGGACCTGTTGTCCAGAATGCACGATACCTGGCCTTTTCTGGATTACGGATCTTTCTGTAATTTAGATCTTGATACCTTCAATCTACTAGAAAATGATTTAAACATTAAATAAACCCAATAGGCTGGTTTTGCTTCCAATAGGGATTAACTATATCTTAGTTTGGATCAAGGATAAGGTAATGTTTTATTATTACAGAGAAAAAGGAATTAATTTTTAATAATTTGGAGTATTTTGATCAAATGGAAGAGGGCCTTTCCGTAATATGTAACTTTATGGATAACAGTTTCCAGATAACAGATCACAAAGTTTGCAAACCCAAAGGCTGCGCATGTTAATACTGGGAGGAGGAGCTTGCAATCTTTATTTCAGTCTCCCCATGCTAGGGCTGTAGGGCAGCCAAGTTTCCAGTAGTCTTTGGCATTGAGTGATTATGTAACAAGATAAAGGTTATTATGGTCTGTATTGGCTCAAGGCTATTGTAACAGCATATACATCAACAACAGCTTGTGGGGCCACAGGTTGAACATCCCTGAACTGCAGCTCCCCAGCGTCTATAGAAGTGCCCACCCCTGCATCTGGCACATATAGATCCCCACTCCCTGCTATGGATTGGGGAGAAATACACAGTATTATGCAATTCAGTAGCAAAGTGACTGGCTACTTGCAGCGTATTTAAAGGACAGATGAAGGGAGGGAGGTCAAGGCCCCACATACTTACTAGCCAGTGTGACCGTGAATGCATTAATGCTGCTCATTGATTCAGTTGTAGTGTTTTGACTCAGTTGTAGTGTTTTGCATCCAGTGGATCATTTAACCTCCTGCTCGCCAAAGAATGTAATTCCCCCAGTGCCAGCTGTCAAACTGCCAGCTACATAAAATTGACACTGCAAGATCAAATAGCCCCGGCAGCCAAAGGGTTAAAGGCAGGTAATTGGAGCTGCCTACCCTGTCTCAGTTTGGGGTCACAAAGTGTATTTTCATCAGTGAAGAGATTCCATTTCTCCTCTTCTGGGTGTTTTACGTCTACCTGATCTCAAGCTGATATAGCGTGTAATGCATCTATTTATCTATAGATATCTACATTGATTCATAGGGTTTCGCTGTACATTCTTGGTGTACCTACATAGGCCCAGAGTGTTCTCTTAGTTTCTACCAGATGATACCTTTCAATCATCGAAGGGTAATGTTCAGATTTACCTACTGACCCACAACCAAAGTTCCTTGCTACTATAGGCACGATCTCTCCCTACTATACCTGCTATCCCACAGTCACACTCCCTTCCCAGAGACTATTATCCACTGTTACTATAGGCACCATCTCTCCCTACTATACCTGCTATCCCACAGTCACACTCCCTTCCCAGAGACTATTATACACTGTTACTATAGACACCATCTCTCCCTACTATACCTGCTATCCCACAGTCACACTCCCTTCCCAGAGACTATTATCCCACTGTTACTATAGGCACCATCTCTCCCTACTATATCTGCTATCCCACAGTCACACTCCCTTCCCAGAGACTATTATCCCACTGTTACTATAGACACCATCTCTCCCTACTATACCTGCTATCCCACAGTCACACTCCCTTCCCAGAGACTATTATCCCACTGTTACTATAGGCACCATCTCTCCCTACTATACCTGCTATCCCACAGTCACACTCCCTTCCCAGAGACTATTATCCCACTGTTACTATAGACACCATCTCTCCCTACTATACCTGCTATCCCACAGTCACACTCCCTTCCCAGAGACTATTATCCACTGTTACTATAGACACCATCTCTCCCTACTATACCTGCTATCCCACAGTCACACTCCCTTCCCAGAGACTATTATCCACTGTTACTATAGACATCATCTCTCCCTATTATACCTGCTATCCCACAGTCACACTCCCTTCCCAGAGACTATTATCCCACTGTTACTATAGACACCATCTCTCCCTACTATACCTGCTATCCCAGTCACACTCCTTTCCCAGAGACTTTAGACATCTGCTCTTCACTCCCAACCTCTTTTTCATTGTCTTGAATGCAGCTCTGATTATATGCCTGTTTGGTATAAATGAGGAATTTCGGGATAAACTTCTTTACACGCACCAGGAAAATCTCTCGACTATTGCTTTATAATTCTAGGTTTCTGTGCTTTTAAGTCAAAACAAGAACTAACCGCTCCTGCCTCTTGGTAGCAAAGGATTTTACAGATTTCAGACTCTCTGTTAATGATAACTGAACTTGCACGTCTGCTCTGCTGAGCCTCTGAGACTCTCCTACCTCCTGTTCATTTTATCATTCATCTGCAAAGAGGTGGAGAGGAAAATGTGTTTTAGCAAGGAGGAGAAGAGCCAGTTACCCTTTAAATGACAGACACCACAATTTAAAACAGAATGAGGCAGGGAAAAGAAAGCCTTCTATATAGTAGTGTGTCGTTAAACATAAGTTAGAAATATCAGGTCTAATTAACACAAATTAACACAGAGCGACGGAACTAGGGCACAGCAAGTGTGACTGTGGGATAGCAGTATAGTAGGGAGAGATGGTGTCTATAGTAACAGTGGATAATAGTCTCTGGGAAGGAAGTGTGACTATGGGATAGCAGGTATAGTAGGGAAAGATGGTGTCTATAGTAACAGTGGATAATAGTCTCTGGGAAGGAAGTGTGACTGTGGGATAGCAGGTATAGTAGGGAGAGATGGTGTCTATAGTAACAGTGGATAATAGTCTCTGGGAAGGGAGTGTGACTATGGGATAGCAGGTATAGTAGGGAGAGATGGTGTCTATAGTAACAGTGGATAATAGTCTCTGGGAAGGAAGTGTGACTGTGGGATAGCAGGTATAGTAGGGAGAGATGGTGCCTATAGTAACAGTGGATAATAGTCTCTGGGAAGGGAGTGTGACTGTGGGATAGCAGGTATAGTAGGGAGAGATGGTGCCTATAGTAACAGTGGGATAATAGTCTCTGGGAAGGGAGTGTGACTGTGGGATAGCAGGTATAGTAGGGAGAGATTGTGCCTATAGTAACAGTGGATAATAGTCTCTGGGAAGGAAGTGTGACTGTGGGATAGCAGGTATAGTAGGGAGAGATGGTGCCTATAGTAACAGTGTATAATAGTCTCTGGGAAGGGAGTGTGACTGTGGGATAGCAGGTATAGTAGGGAGAGATGGTGCCTATAGTAACAGTGCATAATAGTCTCTGGGAAGGGAGTGTGACTGTGGGATAGCAGGTATAGTAGGGAGAGATTGTGCCTATAGTAACAGTGGGATAATAGTCTCTGGGAAGGGAGTGTGACTGTGGGATAGCAGGTATAGTAGGGAGAGATGGTGTCTATAGTAACAGTGGGGATAATAGTCTCTGGGAAGGGAGTGTGGCTGTGGGGGGTAGTACTTACAGTGCACAGTCAGGCAAGGCCTTATTTACCCTGTGCAAAGAAGGGGTCAGATAAATCACAAAAAAAGTTATTTAGTCCATAGAGAGACAGGGATTCATTTAATTTCACCCCTTGTAGGGATAAGAACGATCTTAGTAAAGGAGTTTTCAGGATGAGAAAGCTTTTGCATGTCGGTAGAATCCAGGCGCTATGTACCTCTGGTGGCCAATGAAAGCAGATTGTGAAATGATGCACACATTAATTAGAAATTATTAGATCTTGACGGGATTCTTCCTGCTATTATCTCTCATCAGCAGGACCTGGGGAAGTTTAGACTGGAGATAAGAGCTAGGAATTAAAAAGGCAGAGGGAAAGAGGACATTTCCCATTTACTTGTGTGTGTCAATAGAAAGCCCCTTTGCCCCAATATTTCCATTCCAGTGTAACATCCCCAATACTTAGAGTAATACTTTGGGAGATTTGGAATTTGTATTTTCCAAAAAAAAGTAAATTTAAAAAAAAAACTTTAATAATTCTTTCTTGACTTCTAAAGAAAGAGATTTAGGCTGATGCAGTGACAGAATATTTTTCATATGGTCGTATATTACAGTTTTCTGGGTTTGCAGGATTATCCTAACAGTCGTTACTAATATCTTTGTTAGGGACGGAGGATCCATTTCTTGCAGACGCTGTATTAGTTTCCCTTTAAACAAATTGCTATACTATGTATTTATTTATAATAAGGGTTCCTGGGCAGTTTCATATAACAACCAATCAGTGATTAGCATTTTTTCAGCCAATTGCAGGTGGAAAAATAAAAGCAAAACTGATTGGGGTGGTTTACACCGATTTTCCCAGTGCTTATATCTAAACCATGATTCTTCTGTAAACTGAGCTTAAATTATAAAATGTTGTGCTTTGAATGTTCCTCTTCTAAATATTGCCATTTCTGCCTGGGAGCAGCCATATTTGCTGGCCCCTCCCATCTGTTCCCTGTTTCTAATTCACTGTGCTGAAAAGAGGAGGGGCGTCCTGAATAAGGGGTGGTGTCAGGGCCAGATGAATTGTTAGGAAAATAAGGCACTCAACTAGGGGAGACACTGGCCTGATGCTGCTGATAATGCACTTGCCAATGATTGGCTCTTCATGCAGGACTGCTTTCCGATTGGACAGGAGGTCCCCTTTAGTGCTTCTGTATCATGTCCAATATGAGAAGAAGATGGGGGGCCATGTTGTCCCAAAGAACTGTCGTGCCTAGTGCCCTGTTTAGTGTTAATCTAACTTTGCTACATTGTTTCCAGAGTCAGAACCAGCAGTGGAGCACATAGAAAGAGACAGACAGAAATGACATTAAGTTCTAACGGATATGTCATTGTGGAAGAGACTTTCCCTTTAAGTCACATACCTTCCTGAAGGATTACTTGCTGAGTATTTAGGGAGAGGATGAGAGTAATGTTCCTTGGCCTCACTTCAACTGTGCTGGGAAACAAAACACGTAACACGATTAAGTGCCAAAAATCTCTATACGCAGGGATGTCCCTGACTTTAAACCAAGGATGTCCAACACTCAATCCTCCAGCTGTTCTGTTGAACTCCAGCTAACAGCAGCCCCACCACTCCCTCCAGCTGTGGAAAGCAGGCTTCAGGGAATCCTCAAAGCCCCTTTACTACTAAATACCGTCAGGGGATACAGGGAGTTGAAGTTCAGCTTACTGGTTCTCAATACTTCTTGGCTCCTGAATTCATTAGAAATTGGAATATTAAAGATATTCTGTCATTTGTTTACACTGCAAATAATTCACTCTACAATATAAAATGTAATTCCTGAACTAATAAGCGTATTTTTGTTAATTGTAATATTGGTGTGTAGGTGCATCTCAGGTCATTTTGCCTGGTCATGTGCTTTCAGAAAGAGCCAGCACTTTAGGATGGAACTGCTTTCTGGCAGGCTGTTGTTTCTCCTACTCAATGTAACTGAATGTGTCGCAGTGGGACCTGGATTTTACTATTGAGTGTTGTTCTTATATCTACCAGGCAGCTGTTATCTTTTGTTAGGGAGCTGCTATCTGGTTTCCTTCCCATTGTTATGTTGTTAGGCTGCTGGGGGGAAGGGAGGGAATGCAGTAAAGAGTGACTGAAGTTTATCAGAGCAACATGACTGGGGGCAGCTGGGAAACTGGCAATATGTCTAGCCCCATGTCAGATTTCAAAGTTAAATATAAAAATATCTGTTTGCTCTTTTGACAAATGGATTTCAGTGCAGAATTCTGCTGGAGCAGCCCTATTAACTGATTTGTGTTTTGAATTTTTTTTTCCCATGACAGTATCCCTTTTAAAGGGACACTTACATTAAAATTATAGCAATGGATAGAAAAGCAGACTCTGGTTCTGACTCTTGGAAACAATGTAGCAGCAGTTAGCTCTTTAAAAGCTAAGACCCTTTGCCATTATTGTGCCACCTAATTGCAGTGGTTATCTATTTCGGTTCCGGTGGTAGCAGTAAGGGTTAAAAAAATAACCGCCTCCCTACGGGAATAGAAGAAGCTGACATATTTTACACCTTCCGAAAATAAATGCAAGTAGGTGTCTCCTGGGCACAACAGGAATATGGAATGCAGGAACACGGCAGTGCGTGGAATCAGAATGGCTTTCATTGCAGGGAGAGTGGGAATTAAAGGGAAACTAGTGCAACTGCCAGCAAATACCTGCTTGACGGTTGCCCGGAATAGGCCGTCCCTCTGGGAGCTGGTTGGACCTAACAGAGCACATTACAGGGTGTTTGGTGGCTCCCCTTGCCTGCTGGCATCATGCTTTAATGTTATAGAAGCAGCGGATGCTCAGAGCTACTGTTCCGGCCATAAAATCTGAGCACTCAGCTCTGCAGAACCCAGCGCCATTAATCCCCAACTCTGCACAGAGACACGGATCTGCAGCCAAGCGGGTGACTGTCTGGGGAAGGTCAATATGTGAGGGGGGGGCTTATAGTTATATCTGTGCCTGGCGGGGTCTTATAGGGGTGCAAAGAATTGCTACTGCGTCATAGCTAATATCTGATTAAATGTATTCTTTATAAATATAGCTTGCACAGCCTGGAGGCACCTGTTCCAGTGGCGGGAATGCTGGGAGAGTCTGATCTGACTGATGGCAGCCTGCCTTCAGCACCACAATTCAGTTAAAGGAACAGTAACACCAACAAATGAGAATGTATTAAAGTAATGATGTATAAAATATGCAGATTGTGCTGCACTGGTATAATTGGTGTGTTTGCTTCAGAAACTCTACTATAGTTTATATAAACAAGCTGCTGTGTAGCCATGGGGGCAGACATTCAAGCACAGGATACACAGTAGATAACAGATAAGTACTACTATAGTTTATATAAACAAGCTGCTGTGTAGCCATGGGGGCAGACATTCAAGCACAGGATACACAGTAGATAACAGATAAGTACTACTATAGTTTATATAAACAAGCTGCTGTGCACCATGGGGGCAGCCATTCAAAGCTGAAAAAGGAGAAAGGGCACAGGATAAACAGTCGATAACATATAATATCTGACATATACAATGGTATTCTTCAGAACTTTTCTGTTAACTACTGTGTATCCTGTGCTTGAATGGCCACCCCCATGATTACACAGCAGTTTGTTTATATAAACTATAGTTGTGTTTCTGAAGCAAACACACCAGTGCAGGGCAACAAAGCATTATAATATTATTATTATTTTTTGGTGTTTCTGTTCCTTTAACCCACGTAAGCACCAGTACAGGGGATATAGGAAGTAAGGGGGATTACTGAATGGTGCTTTTGATCTGAGCTATCTTACCTTGCAAGCTATGAGTTGAACTGGACTCATTTTGGAACTATTCAGGTGCTTACAGGAAACCCGCCCATATTGCAAAATGGAGGCCCCCATATGGAATAAACCTGCATGATATAAATACGTATATTGCTGAATACATTTTAGAAGATATAAACGCTGACGTAGCTTGTGTGTATTTCTGCACGGGCAGAGGTTCAATGGGCGCATGATGGATCCCCCTGTAAGCAGCGTCCTTGTCCCGTGTGCACGGCTGTCGGAATCAGGAGAGATCATGGAGTCGCATTGCCCTTCCCGCTGAGGGGAAGAAGAGACAGAGAGATCATTACCAATAAGAGGAGCAGCTCTTCAGCAGCACTTATCAGATGGGAAGGCGACTGCGTGTGTTCTGTCCTGTCTGATTAACTCTGCTCTGACAGAGGCGCAGCACAGTAGCAGCTGAGGGCACATCTGGTCGGCCGGCCGCCCCACATTATCAGGGCCAGGTCAGGAGAAACTAATAGCATTGAGAAAATGGACCAGCGGGGAGGGCAGCCGGATTCACAGCAGTAATGGGGTCAGGTTTGTGGAAAGAGAGAGAGAGAGAGAGAGAGAGAGAGAGAGAGAGAGCTCAGCCAGGGAGACACAGCAAGGTCACGACTCAGATTGCTTCTCCTGCAGCACAAATTAGATGAGTCTTAGTTCTGGGGATGGGGATCATACCTGCATATCTCCCAACTGTCCCTTTTTCAGAGGGACAGTCCCTCTTTTGACAGCTCAACCCGCAGTCCCTCATTTGTACTGGAAAGTCCCGATTTTCTCTGCACTGAACAGCCAGAAAAAGAAACAAAGTTTCTCATTTAATTGGCTTTTAGCAGAGAGCCCAGAACAGGTAACAGGTGCAAATAAGATACTTTGTAACAATTTTGAGACACAAAAACACAGTTTAGATAAGGAGAAATATTTTCAAACTTTCATAACCTGCCAAATCTTGTAAAACAGACATGGTAATTAGGGGGTGTGACCACAGAAAGGGGTGTGGTCAAAAAAATTGCTGCGCTATGTGCGGAAAAAAATTTTTGTCCCTCTTTTTACTTCCAAAATGTTGGGAGGTATGTACCTGGGGCAAGGCAACCCAGTGTGGGGCCCTCATATTGAAGAAGCCCACAGTGGAAGGCCCCTCATTACTTCTGAATATGGGGGTAGCTGTGCCAAATTACCACCCTAAGGGCAAGTCTTTAGAGCCCTCATTTGCCTCCACCATTGATGTTCCTCCCCATCTCCCTTGCATGTGCATGCATCTGGCACCAGGGGATTGTGGGTATTTAGTTGACCCCCTCTCTACTCTGATGCAGTCACATGGTCTGCTCCTCCTATTGTTACATCACTCCCGAAATCTGCTGAATCACAGATGTTTAAAGTTGGGTGCAGACCCTGCAGCAATAGTATGTGGGGGTTGCAGCATGTGCTCCATTGCATCCTATGCATACAGTACCTCCCAACATTTTTGAAATAGAAAGAGGAACAAAAATATTTGGCGTTGCAGAGAAAAATTTTTGGCCATACATGTTTTTGGGGGCCACACTCCCTAATTACCATTTCAGAAAATTTGGCAGGTTATGAAAGTTTGAACACATTTCTGTGATGTTTATGTGCTATTACAGTTTTGCTAATGAAGGTGAATTGCCCTTTAAAGGATAACTTTTAAAATAAGTGAATGCAAAATTGATGAGGGGGCTATTCTAAGCCTTTTGCAATGTGCATTCATTATTTATTTATTTTTAATTCCAAGATATTAAGGGAAACATGTACTGTTAATATAAATGAATTTTGTTCCAACAGCGCCACCTGCTGGTCAGTTTCCCACCAGTCTGACCACCAAGTAGTCAAGGAAGTTGTCAGGAGAAAGAAAGAGGCTGCTCTGATGTTCTTCTGCTTAGTAAAGATTTGAGAAAGGTTTCTATTTTTGTTTTTCTAAGCAGAAGAACATCAGAGCAGCCTCTTTCTCAGTATAGCTATAAATCAAAGCAGTTTCTTTCTTTCTCCTGACATCTTCCTTGACTACTTGCTGGTCAGACTGGTGGGAAACTAGCCACCTCTTCAATTTTACATTCACTTATTTTAAAGGTCTACTTATCCTTTAAAACCGAACACATGTGAAATCCACAGCCTGCACGGCTAATTAGCAATTCATTTAGATGCATGATTGCACATAAGGGCTCTTACTGAGGAGCGGTTGTAGCTGCGCGCCCCTGCGTTCTGTTTTTCTGCGTTCAGCCGCAGGGGAGTGCAGGAATAGACGCATTACGTTTTTTCCAATTGGGCTGTACTCACACAGGCGCGTGTAGGCGCCGAATGTAGGTTGAGACGCAACATGCTGCATTTTTCCTGCGTTCGGCGCCTACACGCGCCTGTGTGAGTACAGCCCCATTGGAAAAAACGTAATGCGTCTATTCCTGTGCTCCCCTGCGGCTGAACGCAGAAAAATGGAACGCAGGGGAGCGCAGCTACAACCGCTCGTCAGTAAGAGCCCTAAGGGCTCTTACACATGACTGTTCCGACCTGCGCTCCGTTTTTTGGAGTTCAGCCGCAGGGGAGCGCAGGAATAGACGCAAGTAATTATTTGAAATGGGGCTGTACTCACTCAGGTGCGTGTAGGCGCCGAACGCAGGTTGAGACGCAACATGCTGCATTTTTCCTGCGTTCGGCGCCTACACGCGCCTGAGTGAGTACAGCCCCATTTCAAATAATTACTTGCATCTATTCCTGCGCTCCCCTGCGGCTGAACGCCAAAAAACGGAACGCAGGGGAGCGCAGGTCAGAACGGTCATGTGTAAGAGCCCTAGATCAGTTCAGTCTGCAGCATGCATCTAAATGAATTGCTAATTAGCCATGCAGGCTGTGGATTTCGCATGTGTTCGGTTTTAAAGGGGCGAGGCGGCAACCATAATTCCCAGCCAGGTATCAGTCAAACGAGAAGTTGTTTTTTCTTTTTTTTTATAGTTTTTAAATTCCCTAGTATTGTTATTGCTACTTTTTATTACTCCTCTTTCTATTCAGGCCTCTCCTATTCATATGCCTGTCTTTTATTCAAATCAGTGCATGGTTGCTGGGGTGATTTGGTCCCTAGCAACCAGTTTGCTGAAATTGCAAACTGGAGAGCTGCTGAATAAAAAGCTAAATAACTCAAAGACCACAAATAATAAAAAATGAAAACCAATTGCAAATGGTTTCAGAATATCACTCTCTACATCATACTAAAAGTATAATATAAAGGTGAACGACCCCTTTAAACTACAAGTCCCAGCAAAGTTATGCATTGACAATGGTGCCACATAAAGAAAAGACAGATAAGTGCAATTTAGTTGGCGTGGGCCTGTAGGTCCAAAGCTACCGATTAACCCCACACTGCATTAAATGATAACATTTAAAAATCGATGCTTGGCACTGCTTATTGTCTATCTACAGTCAGGCCTTAATCTTCTAATCCCTTGTTTTGGCTTCTTTTTTTCACGGGCCAGTCACAGCCTTTGTAGGAGATCAAATACTTGGCTAAGGCTTATGGGAGCTGTAGTTTTTATTGCACAGCTGTTCTTACACCCAGAAGTCCAAGAAGGTATAGGATCTGTTATCCAGAAACCCGTTATCCAGACAGCGCTCTGAATTATATAAAGGCCGTCTCTCATAGACTCCATTATAGTCAAATATTTTACATTTTTTAAAAAATGATTCCTTTTTCTCTGTAACAATAATACAGTGCCTTATACTTGATACCAACTAAGATATAATTTATCCTTACTGGAGGCAAAATAATCATATTGGGTTTATATAATGTTTAAATTATTTTTAGACTTCAGGTATGGAGATCCAAATCACAGAAAAATCCCTGATCCGGAAAGCCCCAGGTCGCAAGCATTCTGGATAACAGGTCTCATACCTGTACTGGTGGTGCTCACACCACCTCTTGGATAAACTGCCAAGAATTTGCTGACATGTCCTGACTTTCTCTTTAATCTCCTACACTGAACAGCCAAAAAAAGATGCAAAGTTCATAACTTAATTTGCTTTTGGCAGAGAGCTCAGAAACTGACCAACAGGTGGTGCTGTTGTATCAAAATTAATTCAAATTAACAGCACATGTATCCCTTAATATCTTGGAATAAAAAGAAAATAATGAAGGTAAATTGCAACGGTGCTAAGAATAGCCCCCACATCAATTTTACATTCACTTATTTTAAAGGTTTACTTATCCTTTAAAGGGGTGAGGTGGCAACCCTACTGGGAATCGGGCATATCCTAATTGGAAGGGTTTGATAATCCCATTGGATGAGGACCCATTTACAAGATAGATATCAGGCCAATTTACTGCTAGATCTGCAGAGGCTCCTATTATCATCTCATTGTTGGCCAAATGATCAGATTAAGTGATTTGTGCCGACACCTCGTCTGGCCGAATCAGGTAAAGGCCTAGCCATTTCTGCATATGGCACCTTCCATACGTGCAGCTGGGGGTAGGGAGTGGGGGAAGCAGAGAAATCATTAGATGAAGGATTAAGCAGTCGCAGGTTCTTAAAAGGATTGTGTCTGATTCCTCTATTGATCAGGCTGATGAAGGCAGGTGGACGTGGGAGGGAAAGGGAGAAATCTCGGGTCAGGATTCATTATTCTTTCCCCTTGGGGGCCAGAGAGGGAACTTCAAACCAGCGCTTGGCTCAGCACAAGACATTAATGTGCGTGCGGCTCTGATGTGCATTTGGAGTGAAGTGCTGCGCCTCGCTGTGTCCCTGCTCAACCAGTCATTATCTCCGCTACAGAGCTTTCCACCGAAATACCCTTTTCCACCCAACGCATACTTGGCACTTTACTAAAAGCAGCAATTAACTACCACCCAAAGCTGCCCATACCCACTGAGGTATTGTCTTCTCTGGACGAGGACTGCGTCCCCCCATACACGTGGCCCTCTCCACCATTGCTCTTCACTTTTTTCCCCATGTGGCATTGAGAAAAGGTTAACATTTTTGTACCCAGGTGGCAAAATTGAGCCACATGTGTTTCAGGTGGTCAGAATTCATCTCTTTATTTCCCTATAGCACAACTCTCTTTATGTAACATCATCAGAGCATCTCTATTATCCCGCTGTTACTATAGGCACCATCTCTCCCTACTATACCTGCTATCCCACAGTCACACTCCCTTCCCAGAGACTATTATCCACTGTTACTATAGGCACCATCTCTCCCTACTATACCTGCTATCCACAGTCACACTCCCTTCCCAGAGACTATTATCCACTGTTACTATAGGCACCATCTCTCCCTACTATACCTGCTATCCCACAGTCACACTCCCTTCCCAGAAACTATTATCCACTGTTACTATAGACACCATCTCTCCCTACTATACCTGCTATCCCACAGTCACACTCCCTTCCCAGAGACTATTATCCACTGTTACTATAGACACCATCTCTCCCTACTATACCTGCTATCCCACAGTCACACTCCCTTCCCAGAAACTATTATCCACTGTTACTATAGACACCATCTCTCCCTACTATACCTGCTATCCCACAGTCACACTCCCTTCCCAGAGACTATTATCCACTGTTACTATAGACACCATCTCTCCCTACTATACCTGCTATCCCACAGTCACACTCCCTTCCCAGAAACTATTATCCACTGTTACTATAGACACCATCTCTCCCTACTATACCTGCTATCCCACAGTCACACTCCCTTCCCAGAGACTATTATCCACTGTTACTATAGACACCATCTCTCCCTACTATACCTGCTATCCCACAGTCACACTCCCTTCCCAGAAACTATTATCCACTGTTACTATAGACACCATCTCTCCCTACTATACCTGCTATCCCACAGTCACACTCCCTTCCCAGAGACTATTATCCACTGTTACTATAGACACCATCTCTCCCTACTATACCTGCTATCCCACAGTCACACTCCCTTCCCAGAAACTATTATCCCACTGCTACTATAGGCACCATCTCTCCCTACTATACCTGCTATCCCACAGTCACACTCCCTTCCCAGAGACTATTATCCACTGTTACTATAGACACCATCTCTCCCTACTTTACCTGCTATCCCACAGTCACACTCCCTTCCCAGAAACTATTATCCCACTGTTACTATAGGCACCATCTCTCCCTACTATACCTGCTATCCTGCGGTGCTCTGGCAGATTCTGCTTCACTACATTCTGGCATAATTACTTTTTTCACATACTCTTTTTCCCAATCCAAATGCAGCTTTGCGGGGGTCTAAAAAACATGGCATGTTTAAGGTAAAGGTGGCCATAGACACAGATCCGATCGTACGAATCGAGGATTTGTATCATTTTCGGATCGTGTGTGGCGTGTGCCGACATCTTTCGTCTGACAGAGATCGATCGTTTGGTCAGGTTTGATTTTGACCCAACCGATCCTGCCGGAGCTCATGGCACATCGTAATCTGATCGTTCGGCCATACGTCCGAACAATCAGATTACCCCCGATATAGCCATGCCTGTTAATGGCATATCGGGGAAAGATCTGCTTGTTTGGCAACATCGCCAAACGAGCGGATCTTTGCATCTATGGCCACCTTAAGGGTATGCACAGTATAATGTAGAAGGGGTAGAAGAGCCCATTCCTAAGCGGGTGTAGGAAAGGAGTACATAGAGATTTAGAGGCAGCTGGTGCTGCTTTTGGTTTGAGATGTACAAATCTGCAGAGCCCTGAAGGTTACAAGGTGACAAGCAGAGAGTAGATAGTGGGAGCTGACAGTGCGGTGCTGTCTCCATCTATCCTCATCAAACGCAGATCTGTATCCTGTCACCATATGTCTATGGATGTGCATCAGGGGAGCTGATAGTGTGCGTGTGGGAGAGGAATTCATATCAGCCAGTGCCTGAGAGAAATTAAGGGAAAGGGAGGGGGACAGATGGAAAGAAGGATGGGGAAGTAGAGGGAGGCAAAGGAGGAGAGCTCATTTGGGTTGTGGGGATTCTGTCACTAGCAGCAGAAGGGTGTTGGAAGGGTAATTGACTAGGAATGCAGAGTGTGCGGAGAATTGAGGCTGGGGGGAAACGATTTACATGGCAGTTATATGGATCGATAACAGGAGTTATTGGGAGAGGTTATAGGGATCAATAGGATGAGTTATAGTGAGGGATGGGATCATTTCTTGGGAAAAAACATAATGTGGTGGGTTTGAATGGGAGAGGGTACATTAGAGGATTTACAGATGTTATTTAGACAGTAGAGACCAGAGCCGGGCCAAGGAGGTTTACTGCTCCCTCCCAGGGCAGCTACAACTGAATCCATGGAGTTTAGCACATGTGGGGTACCAGGGGTGTGCGAGTGCAACTCGATTACATACCAGGGGGCAGTCTTTAAGGCTAGAGACATTATTATTATTATTAACGTGTATTTTCAGAGCACCAACATCTTACGCAGCACTGCAAAATAAATGTGTTTATTCAAAGAACATACAGAATTACATTCATAGCAACCAAAATTGCCAATACAAACGGTGAGTAGGGCCCTTTCCAAAAGAGCTTGCACTCTAAGGGCTCTTACACATGAGCGTTTTTACCTGCACTCCCCTGCGTTCCGTTTTTCGGCGTTCAGCAGGGGAGCACAGGAATAGACGCATTTCATTATTTCAAATGGGGCTGTACTCACACAGGCGTGTGTAGGCGCCGAACGCAGGAAAAATGCAGCATGTTGCGTCTCAACCTGCGTTCGGCGCCTACATGCGCCTGTGTGAGTACAGCCCCATTTGAAATAATGAAATGCGTCTATTCCTGCGCTCCCCTGCGGCTGAACGCTGAAAAACGGAACGCAGGGGAGCACAGGTAAAAACGCTCATGTGTAAGAGCCCTAAAAGAAGAGCCTAGACATTGTATGGAGATGTCTGGCACTGTTAATTGTAATTAAATGAATTGGGAAAATGTGGGATATTTTATACTGACCAATAGGAGGGGGTGTGGGCGGGATTTTACGAAACTATAATAACAGGGGGTCTAGGGCACTAGGAGGGTTTATATAGAATAGTAGGAGGGGTTATAAGAAGATTTATATGTAAGAATATGAGGCGTTATTGGAGGGTAAAATAGAGCAATAAATGGGTAATTAGGCTTTGAATTAATGGGAAGCTTTATATGGAACAGTGGGGGTAGTTACATAAGGTTTTTGAAGAGATATAAGAGGGGTTATTATTAGAGGGATATTATGAAACAATAGGTATCAGTGGGTTTATGTGGAACATTAGGTGGGAATTAATTATTGATACATATGGGTTAATTTGATATCAAATGGAGCAAAAGCAAGGCTTATAGTCATGAAGGAAATAACGTGAGATACAATGGGGGGGGGGGCAGTTATAGGGATAGACCATGTGGAACAGTACAGGGAGATGTAGGAGGGTTATATGGAGCCAAAATGAATGGAGAAAGCAAAGCCAAGCATTAGGCACAATGGTAAATAGCTCATACTCTGATTGCACTACTAGAGGAATAAATGGGTTGATTTTTGGAGGGTAGACGTGAATGGAGATTTTGATGCTATAACTGGGCAGAGATTTTGGAGCTCACACAGGATCAGTATCGCCTATCGCTCATGTCATGCAATGCCCGTGTGCCCTCTCTCTGTCTGCCGTGCAACTCAAGCAGCAGTGGGGTCTGAGATAAATCCGTCTATGCAAATTGACCCTATTATTATGCAAATGAGCCTCTCAGTCTGCAAATGGCACATTACCCCATTCACTGGAGCACCGCTTATCATGCAAAAAGGCTTTCATTAGCGCGAGCGGCTGGCCAGCCATATTATCTCCCAACTTACCTCTATGCAGGTTCTCTTTAAATGGAGGGGCTCGTGTACAATTTTCCCCATTTAAAGCAGAGGGCTGGAGTCGTGGCTGAATGTGGAATAGGGATTCTTACCCTTATTACCCCTAGGGTTGCCATCTTTTCTGGAAAAAAATACCGGCCTTCCTATATTATTATAATTAGGATCAACTATCATTTTTACCGGCCAGGCCAGTAAAATACCGGCCATATGCCTAAGCCATTGCATTGTATTGTTAAACATTACCAGTGGTTTTTTAATGTAATTCCAATGGAAAGCAGTGTCTGTCTGCACTTCTAGTTCTGACTCTTGAAACCACGCAGCAGAGGTCGGCTTTCCTCCAGCCAGTTGCCACAGTAAGGGCTCTGTTTATGAGCTGCTTCAGTAGTCAGGTGCAGCAGTGCACAGAATATCAATGGACAGACAGATATTGCTTTGAAAGGCAGTAACAATCCGTATACATATACTGTCCACTGAAGATTTATAATGGATGTAGATTGGAAAGTTGCTTAGAAAGATATTTTCTTTCATAGGGCAACATTTTATTTTTGGGTTGACCTCACCATCATTTTAAAATAAATTGACCCGAGTTACTAAAGGCTTCTGTTGATTTAACCCTTTCTCTGCTGAATTAAGTCTCAGATAACGACTACAGACCCTAAGGGCTCTTACACACGGCCGTTCCGACCTGCGCTCCCCTGCGTTCCGTTTTTTGGCGTTCAGCCGCAGGGGAGCACAGGAATAGACGCAAGTAATTATTTGAAATGGGACTGTACTCACTCAGGCGCGTGTAGGCGCCGAACGCAGGTTCAGACGCAACATGCTGCATTTTTCCTGCGTTCGGCGCCTACACGCGCCTGAGTGAGTACAGCCCCATTTCAAATAATTACTTGCGTCTATTCCTGCGCTCCCCTGCGGCTGAACGCCAAAAAACGGAACGCAGGGGAGTGCAGGTCGGAACGGCCGTGTGTAAGAGCCCTTAAGCACCGGCAAAAGGATTTGAGCTTTTCAGGGCTCAAGACAAAGGGAGGAATTGGGTTTGCGGTTTTTCCTAAGCGGGAACTCACAAGATAATGGCACGAGGCAGGAGAGTGTGAGCAGGGTGAGGGATGGAAAGGGATAAATAAATAAATCACGCAGCAGCGGCAGCACCACCGTTAGTGGGAGCTGAATCTCTAATTGCTTCTGTGTTTAGACAGAGCATCTCCTGACATCTCAGCTACTGATGTCTGTTCAATGAGGTAATCACCGCCTGTCAGTCTCTGGTACTCGGCGTCTGCCCACCCCTCCTTGGTGACAAAGCATCACCCGACTCTCTCTCTCTCTCCAGATGTTACTCCCACCCCTTTCTCCCCACCCCGGCGGGGATACTGCTAATTGCTTATGCAAATCAGGTTTGGGAAGGGTGTGCATAATTAGGATTATTAGGTCGGCCTCTGCTGTGCTGACACTTGGACGTTGCTGAAAGGTGGTGGAGTTGGTGAGGCGACTTCATGTGAAATCCTTACTGGCTTCTTAAGGTCCATTCTCATCTCCTGAAATAAAAACTGCCAAAAGGTAGATATTCTTTAAAAGGTTAAAAAGGTTCCTTTTTGGTGCTTGTAATTGCAACTGTAGAACAAGGTATTACCTTGCGTTGCACTGATGCACCTGCTGAGTATTTCGCAGAGAGAGATATTACCTACAGAGTATAATGCAAAACGAGGTATGAGCTAGAGTTGCACTACTGCACCTGCAAAGTATTCTGCAGAGAGAGGTATTACCTACAGAGTATAATGCAAAACGAGGTATGAGCTACATTTGCACTACTGCACCTGCAAAGTATTCTGCAGAGAGAGGTATTACCTAAGGGCTCTTACAGACAAGCGTTTTTACCTGCGCTCCCCTGCATTCCGTTTCTCTGCGTTCAGCCGCAGGGGAGCGCAGGAATAGACGCATTACGTTTTTTCCAATGGAGCTGCACTCACACAGGCGCGTGTAGGCGCAGAACGCAGGAAAAGTGCAGCATGTTGCGTCTCAACCTCCGTTCGGCGCCTACACTCGCCTATGTGAGTACAGCTCCATTGGAAAAAACCGTAATGCGTCTATTCCTGCGCTCCCCTGCGGGTGAACGCAGAAAAACGGAACGCAGAGGAGCACGTTCGTCTGTAAGAGCCCTTAAGGGTATTCTGCAGAAATAGGTATTAGCTAGAGCTGCATTGATGCACTTGCTGAGTATTCCTCAGGATGAGGTATCACCTGCACAGTAGCATTGATGTATCTACTGAGTATTAAAACAGTATAACCTATAGAGTATTCTGCAAAATGAGGTATTAGCTAGAGTTGCACTACTGCATCTGCAAATTATTCTGCAGAGAGAGGTATTACCTACAGAGTAATCTGCAACCCAAGGTATTACCTAAAGAGTATTCTGCAGAACAAGGTTTCAGCTAGAGCTGCACTGATGCACTTGCTGAGTATTCCTCAGGTATCACCTGCACAGTAGCACTGATATATCTGCTCAGTATTGAAAAAGCATTACCTACAGAGTATTCTGCAGAGACTGTTACTCCTTTCAGAAAGACGTATCACCAATAGAGTTGCACTGTTGCCTCTGCAGGGTATTCTGTATAGAGAGGATTTTACAGTTGCACTGATGCACCTGTAGAGTATTCCGCAGAAAGAGAGGAGTATTACCTACAGTGTTGCAGAGTATCCTCCAGAGACAAGTATTGCCTACAGAGTTGCACCAGTGGCCCTGCAGAGTATTCCCCAGATACTTGCACTGATGCATGAGTAGAGTATTATGTAGGTATTACCTAAAGAGTTCTAGTGATGCACCTGCTGAGTACACTCCAGAATAAATATTATCTGAAGAGTGTTCTACAGAGAAAAGTATTGTGTACAGAGTTTTTGGCAATGAACTTGAGTAGTACAATAAACAGCCAAGCAACAAATAACTCAGGATGGTCAACTGCGTTGAAGGGGCAGTATACACCCTTGTTCAATGTGAGTTCTAGAAATAGGGTTTGGGCTAAATATACTTTTTGCCTACTGTTTTCATCGCAAACAAATCTATGATTTGTTTCTGTTACTTCATATAAACAGGGAAACTGAGCCACTCCTTGCGAGGTAGATTAGCAGCTCACAGCTAAACAGAAGTCAATTAAGCAGGGTCATTATCTGTTCTCTGGTACATGAATTAATGCTCCAGAGTAACATTTCTACCTGCTTTGTGGATTTGGCCCCAAGATGGAGTCAGTTGATTTCAGTGTTTTAGACATCACAAAATGATCATATTTGTACTCCAGATTAGTTACATAATTACATAGGGCTGAAAAAAGACAAAGTCCATCAAGTTCAACCCCTCCAAATGAAAACCCAGCATCCATACATACACCCATCCCTACTTTTAATTAAATAATCATCCAAGCCATTCTTAAAGGCATTAACTGAATCAGCCATCACAACATCACCCGGCAGTGCATTCCACAACCTCACTGTCCTGACTGTGAAGAACCCCCTACGTTGCTTCAAATGAAAGTTCTTTTCTTCTAGTCTAAAGGGGAGGCCTCTGGTACGGTGATCCACTTTATGGGTAAAAAGGTCCCCTGCTATTTGTCTATAATGTCCTCTAATGTACTTGTAAAGTCTAATCATGTCCCCTCGCAAGCTCCTTTTTTCCAGAGAATACAAACCCAACCTTGACAGTCTCCCCTCATAATTTAACTCTTCCCTCCCTCTAACCAGTTTATTTGCACTAAGTCTCTGCACTCTCGCCAGCTCATTTATATCCCTCTTAAGGACTGGAGTCCAAAACTGAACTGCATACTCCAGATGAGGCCTTACCAGGGACCTATAAAGAGGCATAATTATGTTTTCATCCCTTGAGTTAATGCCCTTTTTTATGCAAGACAGAACTTTATTTGCTTTAGTAGCCACAGAATGACACTGCCCAGAAGAAGACCCCAAGATCCTTCTCATTTAAGGAAACTCCCAACACACTGCCATTTAGTGTATAACTTGCATTTATATTATTTTTGCCAAAGTGCATAACCTTGCATTTATCAACATTGAACCTCATTTTCCAGTTTTCTGCCCAGTTTTCCAGTTTAGACAAATCACTGTGCAAAGTGGCAGCACCCTGCATGGAACCTATAGTTCTGCACAATTTAGTATCATCTGCAAAAATAGAAACAGTACTTTCAATGGCCACCTCCAGGTCATTAATAAACAAGTTGAAAAGCAAGGGACCTAGTACAAAGCCCTGCGGTACTCCACTAACAACACTGGTCCAATTAGAAAATGTTCCATTTACCACCACTCTTTGTAGTCTATCTTTTAGCCAGTTCTCTATCCAGGTACAAATACTATGTTCCAGGCCAACATTCCTTCATTTAACCAGTAACCTTTTGTGTGGCACTGTATCAAATGCTTTAGCAAAGTCTAAGTAAATCACATCCACTGCCATCCCAGAATCGAGGTCTCTACTTACCTTCTCATAAAAAGAAATTAAGTTAGTCTGGCAAGATCTATTACGCATAAAACCATGCTGGCACAAACTCATAGTATTATAATTTGCTATGAAGTCCAGTATCTTATCCTTTATTAACCCTTCGAAAAGCTTTCCTACCACTGACGTCAGACTAACTGGCCTATAGTTTTGAGGCTGAGAACGGGATCCTTTTTTGAATAGAGGCACCACATTAGCAATTTGCCAGTCTCTCGGCACTATGCCAGATCTCAATGAATCCTGAAAAATGAAGTAAAGAGGTTTGGCAATCACAGAGCTAAGCTCGCTAATTACCCTGGGATGAATACCATCTGGCCCTGGACCTTTGTTAGTCTTAACATGTTCTAGTCTCTTTTGAATTTCTTCATGTGTGAACCATGCATCATTAGTTGTATTACTAGAATTGGGACTGTTAAGAAGGAAACCGTCACTTACTGGTTCCTCATTTGTGTAGACAGATGAAAAATATGAGTTCAGAATCTGCGCTTTTATTTTGTTTTCATCAACCAGCTGACCCCCCTCTGATAGTTAGGGTCCCACCCCTTCCTGCTTCATTTTTTTACTATTAACAGATTTAAAAAATAATTTTGGATTTTTTTTACTGCTAGCTGCAATATCCTTTTCTATAGCAATTTTAGCTTGCCTTATAGCTTCCTTGCATGATTTATTGGCCTCCTTGTACCTTATAAATGTTTCGGCTGTACCAGCTAACTTGAAAGCCTTAGGGCTCTTACTCATGAGCGTTTTTACCTACGCTCCCCTGCGTTCTGTTTTTCGGCGTTCAGCCGCAGTGGAGCGCAGGAATAGACGCATTTCATGTACTCACACAGGCGCATGTAGGTGCCGAACGCAGGAAAAATGCTGCATGTTGCATCTCAACCTGCGTTCGGCGCCTACATGCGCCTGTGTGAGTACAGCCCCATTTGAAAAAATGAAATGCGTCTATTCCTGCGCTCCCCTGCGGCTGAATGCCGAAAAACAGAACGCAGGGGCGCGCAGGTAAAAACGCTCATGAGTAAGAGCCCTTAAAAGCACGTCTTTTCTTACCCACCTCAACACCAACGCTTCTATTGAACCAAAAAGGTTTTGCTTTGCAACAACGTTCCTTGCTTACAAGTGGAATATACTGACAAGTATATTTATTAAGCAGCATTTTAAAGACTTACCATTTTTGTTCTGTGTTTAACCCTGAGAAAAGCATTTCCCACTTAATATGTTGCAGAGATGCCCTTATACTGTCAAAGTTTGCACGTCTGAAATTTAGTGTTTTAGTTACTCCCTCATAGAATTGCTTCTGCAACAGAATCTCAAAGGAGACCATGTTATGATCACTATTCCCTAAATGCCCCTCACCCACACAAATGTTAGAGATGAGTTTAGTATTGTTAGTTATTACAAGGTCCAAAAGAGAGTTATTCCTAGTAGGTTCTTGAACGAGCTGGAATAAAAAGTTGTCATTCAGCATATTTACAAACCTACTAGCTTTTTCTGTCTTAGCAACCCCATTACCCCAGTCAATGTCTGGATAATTGAAGTCACCCATAGCAACAACTTGACCCAGCTGTGAAGCCGCTTGTATCTGCAAGAGTAGCTGGACTTCATACTCGACACTTATACGAGGGGGTTAATAACATACACCAATGATAATTCTTTTTGTTACCTTTTGCCCAGTCAAAAACGCTACCCAGAGTGATTCTACACCCTCACCAGTGCCAGCTATTGTTATTTCTTTAGCGCATGGTTTTAATTCAGGCTTTACATACAAATCCACTCCTCCACCCTTTTTAATCCCTCTGTCCATCCTAAAAAGGGTGTAACCATTTAAATTCACAATCCAGTCACAGGTTTCATCCCACCAGGTCTCAGTGATAACAATTATATCATAATGTTTAGAGCATGCAATTAATTCCAGGTCTCCCATTTTACCTGACAAACTCCGTGCATACAGCGGAGGTTACTACTTTTACTTTTGAAATTTGCATCACTTAGTGAAGAATTATACGTTAAGTTAGTATTATTCTGTTTTCCTTGTAACAGAGGGACCTCCTTAGCTGGTAAACTGTATGCCCCCCTCACTCCTCCCCCATGACCCCTTACTAACCCCACTGCCCCGTCTTCCCTAGCTTCCCCATAATTCTTTATCTCACCCGCCCCCCTCTTGCCTAGTTTAAACTCTCCTCCAACCTCTTAGCCATTCTTTCCCCTAGCACCATGGACCCCCTTCCATTGAGGTGCAAACCGTCACGACTGTATAGGTTGTACCCCAACGAAAAATCGGGCCAGTGCTCTAGGAACCCAAACCCTTCCTTCCTGCACCAAGACTTGAGCCACGCATTTAGCTCCCTAAACTCCTGCTGTTTTCCGAAACTTGCATGTGGCACAGGCAAAATTTCAGAAAAGATGACATTGGAAGACCTTTCCTTGATCTTAGAGCCTAGATCCCTGAAATCATTCTTTAAGGTCTTCCATCTACTATTTATTTTGTCATTATTACCGATATGCACTAAGACAGCTGGGTCATGCCCAGCCCCACCCAATAATTTGTCTATCCGATCAACCACATGCCGAACCCTGGCACCAGGTAGACAGCAAACTGTTCGGTTGTAGCGATCCGGACGACAAATTACCATATCCACTTTCCTAATAATTGAGTCCCCTACAATCACAATCTGCTTAGGCCTGACTCTACTCTCCTCCCCACCACTACTAGAGAAACTGGTCTCCCGGCTGTTATAGAGATCAGCCCCATCTAGAATTTCCAATCCAGAGTTCATACTCCCATCATCTTCACACAATCTGGCAAATTTGTTGCGATGTATAATCTCCGGATCAGCCTCCATTTTCCTTTTGCCCACCTTAGATTTTCCAACTGTCACCCAGCTAGCTGCCTCAACATCCTGCTGCTGTTCTGTTCCCCCCAAACTATCTGACCCCGCTAGGTCCTGCTCAGTGAGCAAAAGACTCCTTTCCAGATTGTCAATCGACCGCAATGTTGCAATTTGTTGCTCTAGTGCTCTAACGTGAGCCTCCAAAGTGGCAATTTGCTCACAACCACCACAGAGGTAAGCATTTTGGATCTCTTGTTCCAAATCTGCATACATATGGCAGACTGTGCACTGAGTCAGACCTTCAATCTTGCTAGCACTCATTATCCCAGTTACAGATCAAAACAGGAAAAAATAAAAATAAATATATAAAATAAAAATGAGGGTTTAGAACAAACTTTTGACCTAGTTTGAACCTCCTTTAGTTTTCAACTCCGGTGTTTGTAACTCCACTTACAGATCCCCCAATTAACGAGCAAACACTTAAGAGAAGCTAACACTGGAGTGCCAGGGGTTCTATTTATACAGTCTGTTCAGGTGCAACTAATCAAACCCCACCCCCTCAAACGGAGGGAAAACTGCAGAGTAAAGCAGGTTGTGACAAACTTGCTGTAAGCACACTAGCACACCAAACTTTGCTGTTTAGCACCCAAGACAGAAAAAAAAACCTTTAAAAAATAAAACCACAGTACTTAAATATAAACCTTAATATAAAATAGCAGTTAATAAATACTTATCCTTTTCAGATGATTTGTTTGCTTTAAGTTGCTTTACTCCAGTCAGCGGACTGATTAGTAACACATAGCAACCTATCAGCTCTGACTGGTCCACTGCAGGAGGGCCGCTTATGCTCTGGGTTATTACCCTGGAATTAAACGTATTTGTGCTTTTCTCTGCATTCAACACCATGGCTTCAGTTAAAAACCCACCTGAGTTAAAATTTGTAGTGGCCACCTTCCTAATCCAGCTTGTTACTGGTGTGCCTAAGGGCTCTTACACATGAGCGTTTTTACCTGCGCTCCCCTGCGTTCCGTTTTTCGGCGTTCAGCCGCAGGGGAACGCAGGAATAGACGCATTACATTATTTCAAATGGGGCTGTACTCACACAGGCGCGTGTAGGCGCCGAACGCAGGAAAAATACAGCATGTTGCGTCTCAACCTGCGTTCGGCGCCTACATGCGCCTGTGTGAGTACAGCCCCATTTGAAATAATGAAATCCGTCTATTCCTGCGCTCCCCTGCGGCTGAAAGTCGAAAAACAGAACGCAGGGGAGCGCAGGTAAAAACGCTCATGTGTAAGAGCCCTAACAGCAGCTCTTTATGTGAAAGAAACCTTGAGCTGGCTTCCTGCTGGTTGCCCCATAGGATCCAATAAGATTTGCTTTTAAGCAGATGACCAGTAAATGCAGGGGGTGATTCTGCACCCCTAGTTGCCTTTCCAATGCTGACCCCATGCTTACCTTTTGGAGCTTAGCAGTCAGGAGGGGGCTGCATCAATAATGGAGAAGGTGCAGTTGCACCCTTTGCACTAGAACAGCCAATTTTGAAAAAGTAGAATTTGTCACTGGAGGCCTTATTTATCCAAATTTATCCAAAGTCCAAATTTTTCTGATTATTTTAATCCAAAACCTCTGACCAAACTAGAATCCCCGATTGGACCTTATTAATTAATAAAAAATCACAATTTTATCGTATTGGGGACAAACCACAAAAAAATTTAATCAGTTGAAATTTTTAGGCTTTTCCCCCAAAAAGCCAGAATTTTGGGGGGTTTGGCCCAAAAAGTCCGAAATAGTCCGATTTTCCGCCTAATTCCAGCGCAGACCACAGAAACTTTGGGACCTCTCCCATTGACTTATATAAAATCTCGGTAGGTCATTTTGTAGCCTCGGGGTACAATAAATCTCGAAAAATGTGAGTTTTTGGCATTCAGACTTTAATAAAAGCCTTAAAGTTACCTGTCTGCTGTCGGAGACAAGATTCTTAACATCATAAAAGCAGCACTCCAAAGTAAATGCTGTCTACTGATTGCTGTTTGTAATTAGACATGTAGCAAATGTTGCACCTTTTATTACATAATCCCCTAATATGGGGCCTAATATAAGCAAATAGTTGGGGCAGTGCCGGGCAGTCCCCCACCAATAGGCAAACATTTAGATTTTTGCGGGCTGCCCATTCCTCTATATGAGCATGATTGGGCAGCGTTTGGCATCCATTCAAGTAAATGGAAAATAGGACTGATGGACACGAGTGCTTTTCATTGGGCTAATGGACTATCAGCCATCATCTGTATCATGTGAATTTGACGCATGATGTAACTAAATGTGATGGCACAATTTGCCTTGATATAAGAAAAATTTCCTACTATCCCTGCCTGCCCTGCGCCTATCAACTCGCTGCCATGAGTCCGCCCTGCGCTAGAGTCTCTGCCTGTCTGCGTCCCCCTTGCCTATCCGCAGATAGGAGAGCAGCTTGGGAGGGGCACATTCTTTTTAGCTATAGAAGGAGCAGACCCTGTGGTCCAGCCGTCCCCTTCCCAGGTCTATAGTTATGCCACTCAACTTTCTATTCAGGCCTCTCCTATTCATATTTGAGTCTCTTGTTCAGATCAGTAGTTGATAGGGTAATATGGACCCTAGCAACCAGATGACTGAAATTGCAAACTGGAGAGCTGCTGGTTAAAAAGCTAAATAATCACAAATAATAAGAAATGAAAACCAATTACAAATTGTCTGAGAATATCACTCTCTACATCATACTAAAAGTTAACTTAAAGGTGAACAACCCCTTTAAAGGAATCTCGTATTTATCTACAGCCCTCTAGGTTGGATCTTAAACACTGACCTCGTTAATAGGGCTGGTTAATAGGGCTGGTTAATAGGGCCCCACTTTCCCTAACAACCAGGTATTGCCTTAATGCAAATCTAGCCCCTGAATTCATCTTGTTTTTCATTATTTCTGTCCATTTCTAGCTAAAGCAATTAATTAAAAGTCTTCTTTCTGCCCCCCTCTCTTGCTGAGTCTCCGAATCTGCCAGTCATTGGTTATATGGAATTTTCTCAGCAATAATTGGGAGGGGTCCCCAGCTGTCCCATTGTTTGGAGGTGACAAGGCCTATCTTTCACCTTGGCTGCCAGCCAGCACATCCCCATAACGTCAGCAGCTGGCGTGAGATGGATTCTAAAGTCTGTATAGAGGTCAAACAGGACCAACTACAAGGTCAGCAGGACTTTTGTTTAAAGGCACAGTCCTGCTTGTTCCATTCACACGCACACAATAAGGCCAATGTGCTACCCCTCCATAACATCTGAAAGGAACAATGGTGCTGCCGAATGATAGGAAACGCCATTCTGTGAGGCTAAATATCATAGAGCATTCCTGTTCATGAGTTCCTTATTTATTGAGACCCAGTCAGGTGCTGCTTTTGTCGCATGATCCTTCCGTGTTGCCATCAGGAGCCATTTTGCGTCGTGATGATTTTAGAAAAATAAAAGCTGTGCCGTCAAGTAAATGTCAGAGCTGCCAAAGCAAGTTCTTTTGTGATACTTTGGTTGTTAGCAGGTGCTGGGAGTTTACCAACAAGAATTGAAAGGAGAAGGAAAGGTTCTATTTACTTACAAGTGTTATATAAACTTACCTGACACCTGTCCTCCTATCAGCAGTAAACTGCACTTGCCTGGGGTTCTACCAGTGAGCACCACGGAGCGATTGTCTTCTGGCTTCTTCTTTCTTTGCGCCCGTGCACACGGCAGGATCGCGAAAAGCCGAACTTTAACAAAGAAGTCGCTATTTTGTTCCACTGCGCATGCGTCTGCCCCCGGGAAATTTGAAGAAAGAAGAAGGCAGAAGCCGATCGCTCTGTGATGTTCGCTGGAAGAACCCTTGGACCAGCTCAGTTTTCTCCAGATAGGAGCACCAGCCCGTGTGAGGTAAGTATATATAATCACTTGGGGGTGCCTAACTTTTGGCACCCCCAATTAAATAATTTCCTTCCCCTTGAAAGATTAAGCTAATATGAAGCATTATTGCCACCAGGGTCCGACTGGGGGCCTAGGGCCCACCGGGGCTGATGTTTCAGAGCCCCTCCAACCCTGCCGCAAATCCCCCTCTGGACCCCAGTCACCGCCCCCTTCGGCATTAACCCCCGCTGCAAACGCATACCTGGTTTTGATGCGACCGGGACTGGAAACAGAGATCGCAGCAGCAAGGGCAAGGAGTGGCTCTGGGCTGGTGGGGCCCAGTACGACCCTGATTGCCACCATCTTGCCCCCATGTCTCCATTGTACAATTTAAAGACTGTTTTCTCAGTTTCTTTCTCATTTCAGTTGACCTTGCCTACCTGATGTGACAGGGTGTGTTGGAAGAGAAGAAGTAGATGGCCGCTGGAATTAGTGTCCGTAAATCCTATTGCTTTAATAGAATTCAGAAAGCCTTATTGACCCCCCTCCTTATGTCACAGAGGGGCCTGTGGTTAAAATCACAGCCCAAACAAGCAGAAAACAGAGCAGGACACCTCAGGCTTCGCTCGAGGGTTTTTTTTTTCTTTTTTGCTTCCCAGATGGCCGGCCGCATGTGTGGCGATCACATTTCTAACATTGGTGACAAGTTGCCGTGGTTACCTCATGTCCTCAGCGATGTGACTTTTTACTTCCTGTGTATTGTGTTTGCACATCTCTGTGAGGGGGATTAATGTGTTTGCTGGGAGTGGAGAGATTTGGCTTTGCTGCTGCAATACTTTATGTTCCACAGCTGCACTGTACCCTACTATAGTGTGTGGGGTGTAAGAATTGCAGAGCCAGGGCCAAGCCAGGCCTTTATTTAGAGTATCTGGGTCTGTATGTAACACCTGTTCCCAGGGTCGCCACCTTTTCCTGAAAAAAATACCGGCCTTCCTAAATATTTATCTTTTTTCCCTATTAATAACATTGGGATCAACTGTCATTTTTACCAGCCAGGCCCTACCTGTACCTTGCACAGACTGAGATTGATAATAGGCCCAGGCATTTTAAGTACACAGAGGCCGAAACAGCCCCCCACAGGCCTAGTCACCTTTTTAATGAAAGAATACCGAAGTTTGGGTCTGGGGCCATTGCTGACGTCTCTTGGAGCAGAGAAAGAATGCGGTTAGTGGAGAAAGGGGCAGTTGATCAGGGTCGCCAGGTCTAATTTTCAAAACCTCAGCTACAAAACCAGCCCAAAACTAGCCAAGAGGTACTTCAAAAGTATCACAAAAATAGCACAATATGTGCAGTGAAATAAAATGTCTAAAAAATAATTGAATATATGTGAAAATAAACCTTTTTCAAATTTTCACTGTTGCCATGAAGCAAAATGTGACAGATTTTCCGGTCATCAGGTGCGTAACTATAGAGGGAGGCCCAGGAGGTATAGGGGACCCTTAAGGCCTTAATACATATACAATATGTATAAATATTGGTAAAACAGGTCAACCTCTCGACATTTTGGTGGCCAACAGATTTTTGCCCCAAAATTAAGGAAAGTCACCAGAAAATGTTAGACTGGGGTACAGAGCCCAAAATCTGGTAACTCCCGACGTCAGTGCCATTGCATTCTGGGTATTGTAGTCATACTTAAAGCTTGGCAGTCGATATATTGTTACTACAAAAACTACATTACCCAACATGCATTGGGAGACTTCACTTTGCACATTAGGAGAAGAAAACAATTTGGCTGGTTTCCAAAGTGCAAACCAGCCAAAGACCCAAAAAGTAGCTCAAATACGTACCTTGACTAGTTTGTATTTTCAAAACCCGCCTGGGCTTTAAATAGGGTTGCCACCTTTTACAGAAAAAAATACCGGTATTCCTATATATTTATATTTTTTCCCTATTAATAACATTGGGATGAACCATCAATATATGGCCAGGCCAGGTGCCAACTCTAGCTTTAAATTAGTAGCCCAATTTGGCTGGAAAACTGCCAACCTGGCAACTCTGCAGATGATATGCAGGCCTCGCCTTATAAGTAATCTGGCAATGATAGGGGCAGGAAAGGGAGGGATTTGTGGGGCATTGCAAATCTACTGGCAAGTACATTGCCAATAAATCTGTCCCTGGCCATAGCCGGTGATTAAACTGCAGGGTTGGTCAGGGGGGATTCTGGGGCTTCTGCGGCCTGAATTTATGCATTAAAATTAGTCTCTTAAAGTTACAAGAGGCCACCCCTTGTAAGTGGCCGCTCACTGCAGCCTAAGGCACGGTTCTCACCTTGTCTCATGGCAGGAGCGGCCTTGGGGCTGGTCAAATACTGGCTAGATGACAACCTTACACTTGACCCCGGTCTTCAGATCACCGGCATGGCCATCACTGCAAAAAATAGTCTTTGGAATTTTACAGCAGTTATATGTGCAATGATATAACAACCATGCTATCTTGTATTTGGCTTAGTATGTCTGAATAGGCATTGACTCTGGAAACTGGTTATCCAGAAAGCTCCAAATTACAGGAAGGCCATCTTCTATAGGCTCAATTTTAATCAAATAATTCAATTTTTTTTTTAATTATTTCCTTTATCTCTGTAATAATACAACAGTAGCTTGTACTTGATCCCAACTAAGATATAATTAATCCTTATTGGAGGCAAAACAGTCCTATTGGATTTTTCGAATGTTTAGATTTTTAGCAGACTTAAGGCATGGAGATCCAAATTATGGAAAGATCCTTATCAGGAAAACCCCAGCTCCCAAACATTTTGGATAACAGGTCCCATACCTTTACTGTGTATGTTCAACAACCAACTAGGCAATAATATCTGCAAAACACCACATATATGTCCTCGTATGCTAGCGTTGCTAGTTGCCACCTTCCCCCGACTAACTCCAGGGGGAGGCGGGACAATGATATAGAGGAGGCGTGACCATGATGTAGCAGGGCGGGTTGAATGGTGGGGGCAGGGCTATGACATGGTGATCAGCAATTGGCCGATTGCCACATCATTCTCAGGGACTCCTGGCCGGTTTTCTTAATTTGGAAAAACAGGCACTAATGACCCAAACAGCTCTTCAAATTAAGGGCTTTCCAGGTCAAAACCGGACAGGTAGCAACCGTATCGTATGCTCATATGATTAGCATGTGGTGCATATACACATCACTATGATGCTGCATACAAGGAGTGCCTGTTGCTGTACAGCTTATACAGGTATGGGAGATGCTGTTCCAGATAAGGGATTTTTCTGTATTTTCACACCTGTACCTTTAGTCCATTAGAAATCATTAAACATTAAATAAACCTAATAGACTGGTTTGCTTTCAATAAGGATTAATTATATCCTAGTTTGGATTTTATTATTACGGAGAAAAAGGAAATCATGGATTATTGGATAAAATCTAGTCTATGCGAGATGGCCTTCCTGTAACTCTGAGCTCTCTGGATAACAGGTTTCAGGAAAACATATTCCATACCCTTATCTGGGTTGCACATAACATGCCAGTTTGGGGAGGGGGGATGACAGCTGTTCCTAGGGCTGAACTTAGTGTGCCAGTCCCCGTGTCGCTCATGCTGACTGGCCGTGTTTTTGGATCATGCAACACTGGATGAGTGGAAAAGCTGTAACACAATCAGCAGCTACGGTTCAGACACGAGGATGTGCCTTTTCATCCTTTTATAAGAGATCCTAATCAAACTCCATAGCAACACTGATCTGCCCGCTGCTCCATCAGCGAGAAGCAAACGCCCCCCCCAAACACCCACCCACACTTTGGGCCGTGCCAGGGGTGCACTTCCCAGCAGCATTGGGGATGCCATTCAGTTGCCTGTGTGAGTGGACCTTTGCCAGAAGATAAGTGGTTTAAGGCGTCCCTGGAAGGGTGAAAGCTAAAAGGAGACTGTCTGACTCCCTGCTCTGTGCTGTTAGCAGTGGAGCTTATATATCACCACAGTAAAATGTAAGCTGAATGTTTTTCTCAACAGGGAGGGTTTTGGGGGTCAGCCAGACAGGGAATTAGCCTTGGACTTTTTTTCCTCACTTATGTTTTAACATTTATTATAACAGTGATGATGTTACTGGTAATATTTTTCACAGTTGTTCAAAGTTTCTGCTGGTCAGAGGCTTCAGAGGAAAATAGTTTGGGCTCATCGGCATAACAGTGGGGTACAGAGACTGGGCAGGAGGAGGCACTGGGAGATCTGTCAGTAAAGCACATCCTTACACAGAGGGGACATTGTTCTACAGGGAGACATGGCCTTATACAGTGAGGGGCATCCATATACAGTGAGGCATGTCCTTATACAGTGAGGGACAGCCTTATACAGTGAGGCATGTCCTTATACAGTGAGGGACAGCCTTATACAGTGAGGCATGTCCTTATACCAGGGGTGCCCAAAAAGTAGATCGGGATCTACCAGTAGACATTTAGCTGGAGATCAGTAGATCTCAAGACACTGTCAACAGACAGCTTGTCTAAATCACTCATTCATTCTTTTCATTCAGATATGTATTATATTAATGTTACATAAAAAATAGTTGTTTGTTAAATCAATATTTAAGTAATATTTCATATGGAACAGAATACCAACAATGCTTTTATGGATGTACATCATATTGGGACAACATTACTAAAAGTAGACCTCACATTAGTTAAGTATGAGCACTCCTGCCTTATACGGTGTGAAGCATCCTTATACAGTACAGTAAATCATGACCTTATACAGCGAAGAATATCATTGTACAGTGAGGGACATCCTTGTTCAGCGAGTCATATCCCTGTACAATTAGGGTGGCCACCTGACTGGTATTTTACCGGCCTAGCCGGTAAAACACCTGCCAGGTTTGGGGCGGTATTACAAATTTACTGGCAATGTAGCTGCTGGTAATTTGTAATACCATTAAGAAAAGGCCTTGCCCTTGGATGGAAACTTACCTTTCCTTCCTCATCTTGCCCTCGCGCAATGTTACCCTGCCCTCTTTTGTAACGTGACTTCGCCCTTTTTTTGCATCACGGCCCGCCCCTTTAGTTCCCGCCCCCCGCTGGCCAGTAAAATATTTTACAAAGGTGCCAACCCTATGTACAATGAGGGCAGGGTATCCTTAGACAGTGATGCATGACCTTACACAATGAGGGACATCCTTATACATTGATGCATGACCTTACACAGCGAGGGACATCCTTATACAGTGATGCATGACCTTACACAACGAGGGACATCCTTATACAGTTTGGGATGTTGTTCTACAGTGAGGGGCAGTGGGGACATTTTTTTACAGTGAGACATGTCCTTATACTGTGAAGGAAATCCTTATACAGTGACGAATGTTGTTCTACAACAGGGATACCCAAACTTTTTTAATGCTTGAGCCACATTCAGATGTAAAAAGAGTTGGTATGAAAGTATGAAAAATGTTCCTGGGTGGTGAAAAATAAATTCTGTAGTTGCCCATTTGTAGCAGCTATATGAACTGTCAGCCTACAGGAGACTCTGTTTGGCAGTACAGCAGGTTCTTATTAGGGATGCACCGAATCCACCTTTTTGGATTCGGCTGAACCCCCGAATCCTTCACGAAGGATTCGGCAGAATACCGAACCGAATCCGAACCCTAATTTGCATATGCAATTAGGGGTGGGAAGGGGAAAACATTTTTTACTTCCTTGTTTTCTGACAAAGTCACGCAATTTCCCTCCCTGCCCCTAATTTGCATATGCAAATTAGGATTCGGTTCGGCCGGGCAGAAGGATTCGGCCGAATCCTGCTGAAAAAGGCCGAATCCTGGCCGAATCCCGAACCGAATCCTGGATTCAGTGCATCCCTAGTTTTTATACAACCAAAACTTGCCTCCAAGCCTGGAATTCAAAAATAAGCTTCTGCTTTGAGGCCATTGGGAGCAACATCCATGGGTTTGGTAAGCAACATGATGCTTGCTAGCCACTGGTTGGGGATCACTGATGTACAGAGATGCATGTCCTTATTCAGTGAGGGACATCCTAATACAGTGAGACATGTCCTTATACGGTGAGGGACATTGTTTTACAGCAAGGCACATCTTTATACAGCAGTGGTCTCCAAAACGTGAGGTTGGTATGACTCAGAGCCTTGATTAGCTGAAGGCCAGTTAGGCTGTTTGCCCTCATACTTATTCCTGGAAATGCCAGCTCGAATGCTTGTAGGTTACAACAACATTGGGGTGAAGACTTTTTTGGTGCCCCAAATATCCTTGGCACTTTGGCTGAACTATTGATACAGTAGAACAACATTATATTTAAAACCTCATTATGAGCTTAGAGCTGCCCTGGCCCAATGTCTACTATGGGTAACTTAATGCAGCGAGGGACAATCTCTCAGTAAGGTACCTCCTAATACAGTAAAGGAGACATTCTAATATTGTATGGCATATAGTAAGAGGCCAGTAAGGGACACCTTAGGCTTAAAGGAGAACTAAAACTTAACTAAAGAAGTAGGCTAGAAATGTTATATATTATGTTTTGGGCTTCTGTACCAGCCCACGGTAACCACAACACATTAGCAGTAAAGATCTGTGTCTCCAAAGATGCCCCAGTAGCTCCCCATCTTCTTTTCTGCTGATTCACTGCACATGCTCTGTGCTGCTGTCACTTACTGAGCTTAGGGACCCACTCACAATATACAGTACACATAGAATAGAAATGTCACAATATAAGGCTGATTAGTAATTAATACAGATAATTACTACATGGCAGCACAGAAACCAGTGCAATTAGCATCAGAATTTAATAATCAGCAAACCTTGTAGCATCAGCTTATATTACAGCCAGGGAAGCTCATTTTCTGCTGGATAATTAGTGACGAGCCCTAAACTTAGCTTCTCAACAGCCAATCAGAGCCCACTGAGCATGTGAGTGTCACAGACACTTTCCAAGATGGTGACCCCCTGTGACAAGTTTGAAGTCCTGGATCATTGCTGCTATTGACAAGCTGAAACTTTAGCCTTGTGAAATAAGTTCAGGAAAATATTACATTTTTAATCATATTAGTTTCTAGTGTTTAGGGATACTGTTACAGGGAGGCACGTCTTTTACAATGAGGGGCATCCTTATATAGTTAGGTATATTGGTACAGTAAGACACGTCCTTATACAGTGATGGGCATCTTAATACAATAAGGGGCATTGTAGAGCAAGGCACATACAGTGAGGAGCATTCTTATACAGTAAGGACATTATTTTATAGCAGGGCACATGCTTTATACAGCAATGGTTTAAGGCTGGTCCCAATAGGCCAAAAGCTGAAATCTATGGTAAGTACCCCCTGATGGCGGCCCTGCTTGCAGTCAGTGGTGGCCTTATATAGTTAGGTAATTGTTTTAACAGAAAGGTGTATTTTTATTTGGTGAGGTTATATCCTGTATTTCAGATACCTCTGGCTACACAGCTGGCTGGGGTCGCCCCCTCTGAAATTACAAGGATGAGCACCCTGTAGGTATCCTGGATGTCGCTGGCAGCCTGCGGGCTGCAGAACATAAGATTTCAGCTATTGCAGTAAAGGCTGTGAATTGCATATTCTTGGCACGGGCTTTCCTGTTCAGATTTATTTTTAAAGCTTGGCCACGGTGAAGTATATCTCTAATTCCCAGTTTCATTGGCTGCAGCGATCAGTGGCAAAATGACTCAGCCATGCGGTGGGAATGAAGATCCAGACGGTGGGGGGGGGGGGGGGATGGGTCTTTTATTCAGATAATGGAAATCTGGCCAGGGAATTTGTACAATACCGTGTCTGTGGATTAGAAGAGAACAAACAGCAGCCAGTGAGAAGTCTGCAGTCTCCGATGACAGAGAGGGGAATGGATTCCTCCTGCCATGAAGGATATGGCACAGATCAGTCTTTGTCACTGGAACTGCCTCTCTGCATAAGGAGCATGCAATAAAGGGAACAAATATAACACGATTTCTGGGGGTGGGCTGCATTTTCGACAATATGATGTAGCACCGTCACCCAACACTTTAGAAGCAGGAGCATTCCCCTATCACCTCCATCACCCAACCCTTTAGAAGCAGGAGCATTCCCTTATCACCTCCATCATCTAACCCTTTAGAAGCAGGAGCATTCCCCTATCACCTCCATCATCTAACCCTTTAGAAGCAGGAGCATTCTCATATCACCCTCATCATCCAACCCTTTAGAAGCAGGAGCATTCCCCTATCACCTCCATCACCCAACCCTTTAGAAGCAGGTGCATTCCCCTACCACCTCCCCCATCACCCAACCCTTTAGAAGCAGGAGCATTCCCCTATCACCTCCATCATCCAACCCTTTAGAAGCAGGAGCATTCCCCTATCACCCCCATCATCCAACCCTTTAGAAGCAGGAGCATTCCCCTTTTACCTCCATTACCTAACCCTTTAGAAGCAGGAGCATTCCCCTATCACCCCCATCATCCAACCCTTTAGAAACAGGAGCATTCCCCTATCACCCCCATCATCCAACCCTTTAGAAACAGGAGCATTCCCCTACCACCCCAATCACCCATCCCTTTAGAAGCAGGTGTACTCCCCTATCTCCCCCATCACCCAACCATTTAGAAGCAGGAGCATTCCCCTATCACCTCCATCATCCAACCCTTTAGAAGCAGTAGCATCATTCCCATCCCCCCCCCATCACCCAACCCTTTAGAAGCAGGAGCATTTCCCTATCACCCCCATTAAACACATAGAAAACCTATTTATTTACTAAGCAGCTAGCTAGCAGTGGATTTGCATGTCTACTATATGGCTGCCCACAAAGCAGTGCAGTCTGCAGCACACATCTAACTTAATTGTAAAACAATTGCCCAATGGTGGTTTTGGAGGTTATGTGGTGTCCTGTTTTAAAACCCCAGAATCCTACTATTTATATGGACTTTCTTTTGTCTGTGAAAATGTCTCATACAATTGGACACACATAGGTAGATTCTAATGAATGGGCGGGAAGGCTATGGCTCTTCTGGCACCAATGGTATTATACATGGAATTGGCACTGTATTTATCTGCCATGTGTTCTGGGGTATTATACATGGAATTGGCACTGTATTTATCTGTCATGTGTTCTGGGGTATTATACATGGAATTGGCACTGTATTTATCTGTCATGTGTTCTGGGGTATTATACATGGAATTGGCACTGTGTTTATCTGCTGTGTGTTCTGGGGTATTATACATGGAATTGGCACTGTATTTATCTGCCATGTGTTCTGGGGTAGTATACATGGAATTGGCACTGTATTTATCTGCCGTGTGTTCTGGGGTATTATACATGGAATTGGCACTGTAATTACCTGCCATGTGTCCTGGGGTATTATACATGGAATTGACACTGTATTTATTTGCCATGTGTTCTGGGGTATTATACATGAAACTGGCACTGTATTTCTCTGCCATGTGTTCTGGGGTATTATACATGGAATTGGCACTGTAATTACCTGCCATGTGTCCTGGGGTATTATACATGGAATTGACACTGTATTTATTTGCCATGTGTTCTGGGGTATTATACATGGAATTGGCACTGTATTTATCTGCTGTGTGTTCTGGTGTATTATACATGGAATTGGCACTGTATTTATCTGCCATGTGTTCTGGGGTATTATACATGAAACTGGCACTGTATTTCTCTGCCATGTGTTCTGGGGTATTATACATGGAATTGGCACTGTAATTACCTGCCATGTGTTCTGGGGTATAATACATGGAATTGACACTGTATTTATTTGCCATGTGTTCTGGGGTATTATTCATGGAATTGGCACTGTATTTATCTGCCATGTGTTCTGGGGTATTATACATGGAATTGACACTGTATTTATCTTCCATGTGTTCTGGGGTATTATACATGGAATTGACACTGTATTTATTTGCCATGTGTTCTGGGGTATTATACATGGAATTGGCACTGTATTTATGCTGCTATATGTTTGGTTGGCACCGCATGTGATCTGGGGTATTATACCTGAAATCAACATTTCATTTACCTTGCCATGTGTTTTGGGGTATTTTTCCTGAAATTGCCACTGCATTTATCTTACCACGTGGATTGGGATAATGTTCGTTGTAAAATGGGGCAAGCTAGAGAAGGGACGCAACTAATCACCGACGGGTTCAGCCGTTTCTCTTGGATTTTTACAACAATAATGTATAGTCTGTTTGGCAAGAAAGCGTAGCGATCATAGGCACCTTGTCCATGCCAACAGGGAACTATGAAACGCCCAGTCACCTCGCTGCACAATTTATATGAAGCAGAAATGCCATTTGCTGCTTTCCTTCAGCCATGGAATTTTGGGACATCAGCCCTGGAGGTGAAATGGAAGTGAGTTTCAGTGCTAGGCAGTTGCATTGCAGAAACAAAGGGACTGAGAAGGGAGAATGGCACGGCTAGCAAATTAGACAACGGGCATTCAGTGAGCATAAAGCTTTGCCATGTGACCAGCTGGGAAGCTGTTAATGCAGAAGCCAAATTTCACACCTTCTGTTGCGGTGGCTTTTCATTTGTGTATTTGTGTTGTCGCCGAACTGCAGAACACGGTGACATGGGAGCTCCTGCTGGTAATTGGAACTGTCCCCCATCCAGTGACAGCGCCATGGCCTTGATTCACTCCTTGACGTGGTCTTCTGACTTTTTTTTAGACTCACTTCCACTCGGAGCATTTCCATGCCTTTAGCACCCTTTCATTGAAGCAGATTCCAGCGTCTGGAATACCTAATATTCCAATACATGTTTATAGATGGCGTTATAATATGGGTAAAAGCCATAGTGTATTAGAATATCAGACCCCTGTCCGGCACTGAAAGGGTCCAAATGTGAAGGCGTCTTGGCCTTGTCGGCTGCCTAAAAATCCAGCAGGAACATGATATACTGTAAATAGAGGCAGATCTGAGCCTATGAATAATTTATTCTCATGGGATTGAGTTTACTGGGGTAACGTGAAGCGGGTACTGGCCTATTTATAACCCACGGAGCTCCTTTCTTTGGTCTGGGCAGAAGAAATATGTGCTGAGATTTATTAACCACTGAGCTCCCACGGCCATCTCAGTGATAGCTGTATCTGTAAACATTCCCTAGAATCTTAGGAAGGAATTTTAACTGTTTGCCTCACTTCTGGTTTTGATAGAGGGGCTGCAACTGTTTCCCTATCCGGATAAGAAAAAAGGCAGACCAAGTATGGAATGTTTGGGACCCTGGGGTTTTCCAGCTAGCACATGGTATGAGTGCTGCTGAGAGTTATAGTTCACAAAAGAAAAGGCATTGGCCACCTCTCCCTGAACAGCGAAAGGAGCCTGCTGATTGGGCAGTTAATTTTTAAGGCCTTTGAATAGAGACCTTCCGTCTGCTCTAATTGTCTTTATAATTAAACATCCGAAGGGAGAGAGAATTCCCTCAATCAATATGGCTCCGTCAATTCAATGACCATTTCTGGCACTGTGATTGGCTGATCTGTGCTCAAACATGTGAGTGTGGTTAGTGGCTGACCATGAGGTGGGTCTGTCTTTATGTACTCAAGTTCAAACTACCAGTCACTGGCATAGGCATGATATCAAGGAGTTTGATAGAAATGGGGGATGAATCTGTTAGACTGGCTTTTTTAAACCCTTTACACTGTTACTATAGGCACCATCTCTCCCTACTATACCTGCTATCCCACAGTCACACTCCCTTCCCAGAGACTATTATCCACTGTTACTATAGGCACCATCTCTCCCTACTATACCTGCTATCCCACAGCCACACTCCCTTCCCAGAGACTATTATCCCACTGTTACTATAGGCACCATCTCTCCCTACTATACCTGCTATCCCACAGTCACACTCCCTTCATAAGACTATTATCCACTGTTACTATAGGCACCATCTCTCCCTACTATACCTGCTATCCCACAGTCACACTCCCTTCCCAGAGACTATTATCCACTGTTACTATAGACACCATCTCTCCCTACTATACCTGTTATCCCACAGTCACACTCCCTTCCCAGGGACTATTATCCCACTGTTACTATAGGCTCCATCTCTCCCTACTATACCTGCTATCCCACAGTCACACTCCCTTCCCAAAGACTATTATCCACTGTTACTATAGGCACCATCTCTCCCTACTATACCTGCTATCCCACAGTCACACTCCCTTCCCAGAGACTATTATCCACTGTTACTATAGGCACCATCTCTCCCTACTATAACTGCTATCCCACACCCACAGTGTTTTCCCAGAGACTATTATTCCCACTGCTACTATAGGCACCAATTCAACTCAAACTCAACAACTTTTAAAAACACATTCCTTCTCTCTTTAAAAGAATATAATGCACTGTCACAATCTTGTTTGGAAGTAGGAGGCACAAGCATTTATGGGACATTGTTCATCAGTAATTGATGGCACATTATATGTTAGCGCCATGCAGAGCAGTTAATTGGCAGAGTAGCCCTAAGCTCTCCTTCCCAAGTCCCCGTCTCTCTCGTTATACGTGGAGTATGTCAGGCAGGGACTTAAGCAAGTAATCTCATTAGCAATACAGGAACAAAATATTCTGTGGCCATTACCCAAATTGTGAGCAGAGTCTGTAGGGCCCAGAAAGGGTGTGTGTAAAGAGCGAAGAAGCCTTTATCCTTGTGTCTTTGGAAACGAGTAACCAGAGAGTCAGACTTTCTCTCTATCACTTCTGTCCTTACACACCCCAAAAATTGGCACCACATCCCTCTTCTGACAGTTTATTTCTCACTGTAATCACCTGGTGCCCTCTTGTGACTGTGGCTCCATGCTGGGTTTATAAAGTGCTGGGTTTATAAAGAGCTGGGTTTATAAAGTGCAGGTGAGGCGTAACAAATAGTCATGGAAATATTAATAAATGGCTGTATAGCACCGGGGCGCCAAGCCTTTGTGGCACCACAAACACCCATAGACAAGAATAAAGAAGGGGGTGTCAGCTCCTGGTTTGCAAGACAAATCTCACATTAGCATTACAGTTATCTGAGCAGTGTTAGAGACTCTGGGGCATGGTTTAGGGGAAGAGAGCTACAGTGCCATGTTAGGTGCCAACTTTTTATTTTTCTTCACTTTCACCCAAAAAAACTTCAAGAGTCAGCAGCACCCCCATGCAGCCTGATCTGTGTAGATAAAAACATATATATCATTATAGTATCCTTTTTCTGATTGGCACAGCCTGTGAAACAATCATTAGTGTTTCACTAAAGGGGTTGTTCACCTTTGAGTTAACTTTTAGTATCATGTATAGAGGGAGATTCTGAGACAATTTGCTATTGGTTTTGGTTGCTACAGTCCAAATTCCCCTAGCAACCATGCATTGATTTAAATAAGAGACTGGAATAGGAATAGGAGAGGCCTGAAAAGAAAGATGAGAAATTAAAATTAGATAATAACAATACATTTGTAGCCTTACAGAGCATTTGTTTTTTTACAAAACTGAAAAAAAATAAAATAATGAAAACCAGTAGAAAAGTTGCTTAGAATTGGCCATTCTACAACATACTAAAAGTATACTTAAAGGTGAACCACCCCTTTAAGGTCAACTGAACATTAGTGATGGGCGAATCTGTGCAATTTGCGAATTTACAGCAAAACGGTAAAAAATTTGCGAAACGTATTGAAGTCAATAGGCGTCAAAATAATTTTGACTTGCATCAATTTTGAAGCGAGTGACAATTTTTATACGCGCGACTATTTGGTCCAAATGCATTACAGTCAATGCGTGTCCAAATAATTTTGACACACAAATTTTTTTTTTTTTTACGAGGCTTTTCACTGTTTAATTGTAGCCGCAGTTTCGCAAATTAATTAGCTTGTGCCAAAACTCGGAAATTCACCACAAATTCTTGTCTGGCGAATTTATTAGCCTATCACTACTGATCATGCCTAATTACCTGATATAAAGACTATTTTAAAGGGGACCTGTCTAGTATTCCTAATCCTTTTTTATCACATTAGTCAAGCAAAATGAACATTAATTACACTGTATAAATTATTTGAATCTTGTTTCCTTCAGTCTGGGAATTCATAATTATAACAAGCAGGCAGCAGCCATTTTGTGGTCATTGTTATTAAGAGAAGCCTTGCATCATCTCAGAATCTTGTTTGTGCACCAGAATGGGGGACCTGATGTCCATCCCCATGTCCTGGTTACACAATTAAATGGTGAAGAGAGAGGGGGAATGTGGGGAGAGCAGTGACATCTAGGAAGTGCTGAATGGAAAGTGAAAGTAATTGCTTGCCCCGCCCAGGCATAATTTGATTGACAGCTGAGATTTTTAAATGAATTTACAACAGCTATGAATGCTTTAATTAAAAAAAGAATTTGGATTTCTTTTTTAATTTGAAAAGGACTTTTATTATACAGCTTTTCATGTCTGGGTGACAGGTCCACTTTAAGTACAAGTAGCCTCATGCAGAGTGTTGTCTGTCTGTCTGTTCGGGGGAAGGAACCAGAGACTGACCTTATGTCAAGGGCCACCTCCTCATTGGTGGTATAAATATTGATGACTTGTTATATTGATATCTCTGAGAGGGTTGATAGGTCTATATCTGTGGGTAACTAGCACCACCTAACCCCCATTCGCTTGCTTGCTGACGCACGTCCTGCATCGGGCACACAAATTATAACATTGAAAAGAGGCAACGGACCCTATGGTCCTGGCCACCTGCAACAGTGGAGTCTACTGTCTCTAGATTTACACCACTGGCCTTTGGCTACAGTCGCAGCCCCTTTCCCATCTTGCTCCACTATGCACACTGTTCCACAGTTCCAGTCCCTTCCTGTGACACCACCTTGCCTTACTATTCACCGTATTCCACAATTCCAGCCATAAAGAAAGGCATTCTTATAATCTTATACAGCTGCTGTGCTGATGAGGCCCCCAGTAAGAGTCTCCCCTGCCGGTACCCCATAAACTGTAAACACAGTTTGGGGTGTGTGTCGCACACAGGCGCAGTTCTCTGCATTGCAGCCTTCCAGAACTCTAACAGCTGCTTTATTTTAGAACAACAGACGAGTCCAACATTGCTTCCACCCAGTGACCTCTGGGAGAAAAATGCAACTCCCTGCCTTGCTGCTTGGCCATCGTCCACGCACTGAAAAGCCAAGGTCTGCAATATAAAGAAAGCACTGAAAGGAAAATAAATATGCCCAAAAAAATAATCCATCAGAAAAGCCGCTCTGGGTAGCCCGGCCCATCTGTATATCACTTTAATGTGGATCCAATGAAACCTAATCACATGTAACAGAAAACCTCACGTTTCCAGCAGACATGGGTCCGGCGGGAATGATTTACTGCCTCCTGGGCCCGAATGGGCCGATTTCTCTTTCCCCCTCTCCCTTCCCTCATTCCAGCATGTGACGCCGCTCACTGAATGAGCCACGGAGCCTGTGTGTGCATGTATGTATGATCCCCTTAATCAGGGTGAATGCCACGTACACAGCACTGGGAGAGAGAGAGATGGAAATATTGCAGGAGGAGATGCAATGACTCATGGGATTATTGACTCCTATTTGTTTGAGGTGTAGAGAAGAGGATTAAACTGTGACTGCTTCTTAAGGTGGTACAGCGGGTCGGGCATGTCCAATGCGGATGACATGGAGCCGGTCAGGGCCACAGTTATCTAAAAGACGGGGAGCTGCATATACAGTTGAATTTTATTTTGATCTTTTTTTCGTTAATTTTAAACAAAAATAAATAAATAAATAAATAATTGCCAGAAATTATAACTTATTAAAAATATCCCAAAAGCTAAAATCTGACACAGAACAATATGTTGTACAAAAGATTGGGGTCCATAGTAACAGTGGATAATAGTCTCTGGGAAGGGAGTGTTACTGTGGGATAGCAGGTATAGTAGGGAGAGATGGTGCCTATAGTAACAGTGGATAATAGTCTCTGGGAAGGGAGTGTGACTGTGGGATAGCAGGTATAGTAGGGAGAGATGGTGTCTATAGTAACAGTGGGATAATAGTCTCTGGGAAGGGAGTGTGACTGTGGGATAGCAGGTATAGTAGGGAGAGATGGTGTCTATAGTAACAGTGGGATAATAGTCTCTGGGAAGGGAGTGTGACTGTGGGATAGCAGGTATAGTAGGGAGAGATGGTGCCTATAGTAACAGTGGGATAATAGTCTCTGGGAAGGGAGTGTGACTGTGGGATAGCAGGTATAGTAGGGAGAGATGGTGCCTATAGTAACAGTGGATAATAGTCTCTGGGAAGGGAGTGTGACTGTGGGATAGCAGGTATAGTAGGGAGAGATGGAGTCTATAGTAACAGTGGATAATAGTCTCTGGGAAGGGAGTGTGACTGTGGGAGAGCAGGTATAGTAGGGAGAGATGGTGTCTATAGTAACAGTGGGATAATAGTCTCTGGGAAGGGAGTGTGACTGTGGGATAGCAGGTATAGTAGGGAGAGATGGTGCCTATAGTAACAGTGGATAATAGTCTCTGGGAAGGGAGTGTGACTGTAGGATAGCAGGTATAGAAGGGAGAGATGGTGTCTATAGTAACAGTGGGATAATAGTCTCTGGGAAGGGAGTGTGACTGTGGGATAGCAGGTATAGTAGGGAGAGATGGTGCCTATAGTAACAGTGGATAATAGTCTCTGGGAAGGGAGTGTGACTGTGGGATAGCAGGTATAGTAGGGAGAGATGATGCCTATAGTAACAGTGGGATAATAGTCTCTGGGAAGGGAGTGTGACTGTGGGATAGCAGGTATAGTAGGGAGAGATGGTGCCTATAGTAACAGTGGATAATAGTCTCTGGGAAGGGAGTGTGACTGTGGGATAGCAGGTATAGTAGGGAGAGATGGAGTCTATAGTAACAGTGGATAATAGTCTCTGGGAAGGGAGTGTGACTGTGGGAGAGCAGGTATAGTAGGGAGAGATGGTGTCTATAGTAACAGTGGGATAATAGTCTCTGGGAAGGGAGTGTGACTGTGGGATAGCAGGTATAGTAGGGAGAGATGGTGCCTATAGTAACAGTGGATAATAGTCTCTGGGAAGGGAGTGTGACTGTAGGATAGCAGGTATAGAAGGGAGAGATGGTGTCTATAGTAACAGTGGGATAATAGTCTCTGGGAAGGGAGTGTGACTGTGGGATAGCAGGTATAGTAGGGAGAGATGGTGCCTATAGTAACAGTGGATAATAGTCTCTGGGAAGGGAGTGTGACTGTGGGATAGCAGGTATAGTAGGGAGAGATGGTGCCTATAGTAACAGTGGGATAATAGTCTCTGGGAAGGGAGTGTGACTGTGGGATAGCAGGTATAGAAGGGAGAGATGGTGTCTATAGTAACAGTGGGATAATAGTCTCTGGGAAGGGAGTGTGACTGTGGGATAGCAGGTATAGTAGGGAGAGATGGTGCCTATAGTAACAGTGGGATAATAGTCTCTGGGAAGGGAGTTTGACTGTGGGATAGCAGGTATAGTAGGGATAGATGGTGTTTATAGTAACAGTGGATAATAGTCTCTGGGAAGGGAGTGTGACTGTGGGAGAGCAGGTATAGTATAGTAGGGAGAGAGTAATACCAATGTCCTTGGCATGTAGGCAGAGACTATAGTTTAGTGCTGATGTCCCTGGTGTGGGGCAGAGGCTGTAGATTGGTGCCAGTGTCCCTGGAGTGGAGGCAGTGGGTGTGAGTGTCCCTCTCTTCTCAGTATCACATTGGCTTTCTGGCAGGAGTCCAATGTTTCTCCAGACTGAGCGATTAACGTCAGGATTCCAGTGAAATGTGAGCAATCCTGCGGCCTTTTTGCACTCTACTCTCCAGTTTAAGATTATGTTGCTTTTATCTAAATCTTAAAGGGACCATCTGTTTCCAAAGGATATAAAAGGACCCCAGGGAGAGGCAATTCTTAGTTTGTCTGAGACTGAAATCTTGTGACAAAGCCTGTTAACATTTCCCGTGCCCAGAGAGAAGGCCGCCGCTCAGGGAATAGGAAATCAAGGGCAAGATTTAGTCCCAGTGATTTGGAAGAGAGGCCAGTGCCATGGAGGAAAGGTAGGTGGATGTGCATGAAATACAGCAGGGGGTCCCCCAACCTTTTTTTACCCAGGAGTCACATTCAAATGTAAAAAAAGTTGGGGAGCAACACAAGCATGAAGAAAGTTAATGCAGTACAGTCTGCAACTGGTGTCAGAATGAATTGCTTAATAATAATGTGGGTGGGTTTAACATGTGCCCAGTTGTACAGTTGAGCAGTCAGTGCTAGTTTTATCTTATACTGGTGAGATGCTAAACATTGTATTAGGAGATGGTGTATGTAGAGTAGTATAGGATGCCACTGTTATAAAGAGCACGAGAAGGTGGATAAGATACGGAAAGCAGCAAAGTTGGTGTTATACCATATGTGAACAGGATGCTTTTGTTCATGGAGGATAGATGTTGACTTCCTTGATACTTCTTTTGAGTAGGTGGACCATATGTGAATAAAATATCTTAGTTTAAGGAGACATGTATGAACTTCAAAGATACCTTTCTATTGGGCTAGAGTAGGTGGACCAACTGTGAGTAGTATTACCATGTTCAAGGACAGATGTGGGCTTTTTTGGATACTTTTCCATTGGGATAGAGTAGGTGGACCATATATGGATTGGATACAATTATTCAAAAAAGACAGATATGGGCTTCCTTGATACCTGTCTAATTGGATAGAGTAGGTGAATGAAATGTGGATAGCATAACTTTGTGCAAGGAGGACAGATGTGGGCTTCCTGGATACTTTTCTGTTGGGAGTAGGTGGACCATATGTGGATAACTTAACTTTGTTCAAGGAGGACAGATGTGGGCTTCCTGGATACGTGTCTGTTGGGATAGAGTAGGTGGACCATATGTGGATAACATAACTTTGTTCAAGATGGACAGATGTGGGATTCCTGAATACTTTTCTGTTGGGATAGAGTAGGTGGACCATATGTGGATAACATAACTTTGTTCAAGGAGTGCAGATGCGGGCTTCCTGGATACCTGACCATTAGGACAGAGTACATGAACTGTATGTGGCCTGTATACCTTTTTACAATGAGGACAACTCATAGCTTCATGTATTCCCAGAGCTGGAACAGGTAGTATTGGTGCCCTGGGTGGACAGGATTCCTTTGTACAAGGAGATGAGATGTTGGTGTCCTAGATACTGGCCAATTAGGAGCAGTTGCAGGGGGAGAGGATGTGGAATAGCAGCATGGGGTGTAGGATTTCACCCTAAATCTCACATCAACTGACCATAAGGCTGGCCTTTCAGGTGTATCTGTAAAAACAAAGAAAATCTAACCCCATCTGCTTTAAGACCCACCCTCCCCCAGGGAAACCAGCGCTACAATTTGGGAACCCTGCTCTATTAGGTACAGTATGTGCCTAGTACATTAGCCGGCAGGGCTGCAGTATCCCCACTAGCAATGTACAGCAGTCACAGTTATAAAGTTGATTAATGTTGGTGATGGCTGTTGGGAAGGGGCCCCGGGATAATGTATTATGCAGCTTCCCTTGCTCTCTGTATCTCCATTCCTCCGCTATATTGTTTGTGCTGCCTCCTTGCTGAGCGCCTGCTTATTTCCTTGGGGATAAATGGAGCTTATAGATGGGAGATACCGGGGAAAAGAAATTGTGCCGTTTGATAGAATCTTTCCTTTTTATTTAGAGGATGAAAGTGCGTTCGAATGAATCGTCTCTGTTTCCTTAAGAGGATAGACAAGCGGGCAGAGCGAATGAGCAGCACGCTGCAAAAATCACTGGTATTGTAAGGGGAGCGGGTTCAAAACCAGAATCTATTGCTTGGTCCTACTAAAGGCATGAAGGAGAATTGGAATGGACACATCATATTATTTTGTAAATCATCTGCCTTTTTCCTGCCAGTATGGGTGTGCACAGGGTTTCTGCACATAGTGTATATGTAGATGTATTCTGCTTCCCTACACCTGGGGCCGTTAGGTCCTAATAACAAGACTGTTGGATGTTGTATTTATTAATGAGTGTGAGATTGTCACACAGCCAATGAAAGGAACTGAAGCTGATTTGAGCCAATGAGGTTGAGGCAAGCACCAATCAAGGGGTGATTGGCTGTACTGGAACAGGAATACTCAAGTGTATAGGAGATGTCTTGTGGCTGTGGTGAAGTATAGAAAGCATTCTGGCTTTGGAGATAACAGGGCCAATTATATACATGGCCCAGGGCTAAAGCAGGCAGTAACACAGCACCTCCTTGTTTCCCTTGCACCCTGCTGAATCTGATATCACAGGCACACACAATAGTGTCAGTTATTTCAGGAGCCAATTAACCTGACTGCATGTTTTGGAAGTGTGGGAGGAGACTGGAGCACCCGGAGGAACACGGATGAAAATGCAAGTGCCTTGCAGATAGTTCCCTGACTAGATTCGAACCTGGGACCCCACAGCTGCTAGGCAGCAATATTATGTGATGCAGGAAGACAATTTCCACCTCCCTGGAATTTTTTGTAACAAAATGGAGTCATGGGTTTTGGGTGGACAAAATGCTTTCTAGAGTTATTAGGTTGTTATATAAAGCAACCCCCCTTTTCTCTTCTTCTCTCAAAGGCAGTTGGTTGATATGCCTTATGCTTAGAGCCCAGCATTCATGTGTAGGTACATTGATGATATTTTGGTGAATCTGTACTCGCTAATCATTAGGGGTCTCAGCACTCTATTGAACAAGCAGCCGCTGGGGGGGCCCAGGAGGTATAGGGGACCCTGTGGGTCACTAGTTGATAGTTAACGTATATTTCTGGAGTTAGGTGTGGAGGGGTCGGAGCATAGCCCAGAGCAGGGGGTGCCCCTGGTAGCTAGTATCTTGTACACTTGGAATTAATGGCGCTGGAGAAAGACTGTAAAGGACGTGCCCTTTATACTTTCAAATATAAGGGCAGAGACACATGGTCAGATTCGGGGAGATTAGTCGCCAGGCAAAAAATCTCCCCGAACTGCCTTCACGCCGGCTAGAATGTAAATTGCACATCGCTTTGTTTTCTGAAGACGCCCAAAGTTTCCTTGTGAGGCAACTTCGGACGACTTCGAAAAACAAAGCGTTCCAAGTGCCATCTTGCAGGCGATTTACATTCTAGGCAGTTCGGGGAGATTAGTTGCCCGGAAGAGGAGATTTTTTCTCCTCGAATCTGACCTTGTATCTCTGCCCTAAGAGTATTATAGGTCACAAAGCAGTCTCATAATTATACATATCCAGGGCCGCCATCAGGGGGTTACAGGGAGAACTGCACAATTCGTAGGTTGAGAATGAGGCTGCGCTAATTGGGGATTGGGCAGGATTTGGGTAGATTGTGGGCAGGTTTTTGGCATGGAGTGGCCATGGCGAATCAGGGTAGTGGATTTTTTTTCCTTTGTAATTGTCTGTAGGGAGTCCAGGTTGCCACCTGTCCGGATTTCACCCAGCCTGGTTTTGGGAAGGGCTGCCCGGATTTCAAAATTAGGAAGTGAATGACATAACGATCAGCCAATCCCTGATCGCCACGTCAGTGGCGCCCCTGATGTCATCTGCCCCGCCTCCCACGTACCCCCCAACATCGCTGGCCCTCCCACTACATCACCGGCCTTCCCCCCTGACCTTTTATTTTCCAAAAAAAGGTGGCAACCCTAGTCCATATAGCCCAGTTTTTGATATTAGGAAAACCGGGCAGGATTCCCTGAGATTGATGAGGCACTTGGCCAACCGCTGATCGCCATGTCATAGCCCCATCATCTATGTCACAGGCCCGCCTCCGCTACATCACAACCCCCGTCCAGAGTTAGTTGAGAGGAAAGGTGGCAACCCTAAGTTCATCATGGGACCAGTGGGTTAATGATTGGGGTCCCTTGGCGGGAGAGGGACTTGCTAACTGAGTAGTATGGAGTCCAGTAATAACTGATGGTAGCCCTGTACAGACCAGGCGTAACTTCTAATATCCTCAGTGTCAGACTGGCCCACGGGATACCAGGAAAACTCCTGGTGGGCCGAGATGTCAGTGGGCCTCTTGCTTCTAACCATGGCCGATTTGATGGTCATTACCTATTTCTAAATGGGAACAAAAAGGCAAAATAGATAAAATAATAGATTATAGAAAATATATAAAACTTGGAGAATAAAGATGAGTAGAGCCTAGAGGAAGAGGAGAAATGGTTTGGAGAGTGGGCCAATGATATATTAGTTCTTACAATAGGAGTCAGTGAGTATATATATATATATATATATATATATACTATAGTATGTTTGTATGCAGAGCAGCATCTAGAGCGGGCTAAAATGCAAGGAATTACGCCCTCCAGAGGTTAATTAACCCCTCTGCTTCCTCTGAAGCTCGATTGGCTATTCCACGTGGGGCTCGTTTTGTGACTTAACAATAGCTAATTTTCAGCCCCCTTTTGTGAGGAGCCCCATACGGTGATTGTAAAAGGATATGCTGGCGGATCCCGGCTGTGAGCGGCTCTCGCGCCTGCATTTAGGGATCTGTATTTTCCATAGTGCTCACATATTAATTGATTTCTCTTTCCTTGCCTTTCAAAGGCTCATTTCCCTCCTCGCTCCTTCTAGAATGAAATTGCTGCCGTTTAAGTGTGGGGGCCTTTGCCTGCGACATGTTCTTCTGATAGGACGGCTCACAGAGCCTAGAGTCCTCCTGGGCCCTCCCACAAGCTTGTTATACCCATGGCATTCATAGAAATGTGACCCTCAATCCTTTCAACATGAGGTGGGAATATTACCCCATTACTTCCCCTTCCACCACCATCGCTGACAATGAAAATATCATACAGTCCTCACATAAAAAGGCAATAGTTGGGTAATGCAATAAAGGTAGCAACTTTCGCCCAATATCTAGTAATACATTGCAACCAATCATTGTATAGGTTGCCATGGGTTACTAGACCTGTTTTTTTTACATTAACCCTTTTAGCTGTCCTTAGTGTTTGATTACATTAAGGCAATCCATGCATTCCCCCACGGGTCCGAGAAGCGCGGAAAGGGAGTGGACCTAGGTTGGGTCAGGATTGGACCTGGGGAGGATCAGAGAAAGGGTTGGAAAACCACCAAGGGCCTTTCTACAAATGAATCTGCCCCTGGCTGGTTCCCATTGTCAGCAAGGGGGCAAGAAAATTAATTTTGACACTGCATTAACACCTTAAATCTGGATAGCACTGGTCTCACCTTCTGGGTCCAAGGTAGGGTTGCCAAACGACCGGTACTTTACAGTAAAACACCTGCAAAAGCCCTTGGCCCTCCTCTGGAAACGTACCTTTTCTCCGTCCTCTGGCCATCGCACGATGTGGCTCCACCCTTGTTTGCGCCACGACCCATGGCTCCGCCCCTTTATGCGTCACCGTCTGCCCCTTTTGTTCCTGCCTCCTCCACTGGCCGATAAAAATTTGGTGAAAAGGTGACAACCCTAGTCCAGGGTTAGACTGGGCCTCCTACGACTCACCTGAGAACCTTTTTTAAGAAAAATTTAATTGTCCAAAAATCCTTTCAGTTCTCCTTTGATCCGACTCCTATAAAACTCGTTCTACCTCGAGTGTTTTCCCTCTTCCACCCTTTGCCCACCACCTGATTCGCTACGTACTCAATCTCCGGAGCTTTTTATCGCTGACTCTAAATATTTATTTTTGGGATTTAATTCCAACACCTGAGAACCTGACAATAAGGGCCCATTGTCATAGATATAGACAGTGGCATACAATAGGTGGTATACAGATCTATGGTGCATGTAAGAAAGGGTTAATTGTCCTTTCTGGGGCCCACTGGGAGTTTGTCTGATACTCTATAGGCCAGTCCAATCCTGTCTGGGTTTAATAATTCCATATTTTCTACAGATGAGAATAAAATGAAACATATTGTGGGGGGAAGCATTTAAAAAGGACTAAAACAATACAGATTAAAGGACCCCTGGCCCTTTTCGAAATGGTGCGGTTTTTCCACAAGCCGCCATAGGGCCCAACTGCCAGCAGCATAATCCCAAAACATGCGATATTAGCAATCTCTACAGCATTAAGGGGCTCACACATCTCATTCCGCCGGCTCATTTGTATTCAACGCCTGGGTCCACAAAAGCACCTTCTGTGCAGCTTCAAACATAGATCATGTAATGATGCTGATGATATTCCCTGGCACAAATCACTGGGAGGGTGGGGGGAAGCAGTCAGGCATCGGAGGAGGCAGGAGAGAAGACGGAGGTGGGTAACCTCAGCTAATGAGGGGCACAGGTGCACATGTGACTGGGAAAGAAATGACTGCCCTTCATACATCTGTTATTGCATAAATGTTTAGCCTTTAAACTCATTATGGTTGCTGAGAGTTGTAGTTCTAGAATTTTAGTTGTAGTTCTAGAATTTTTCAGAGGATGTAGATTTTTTCTTCTTCAGAGTTTGTACGAATACGAGGTATGGGCGGTACTGAAATTCTCTTGATATAAGGGATGCACCAAATTGACTATTTTGGATTCGGCAGAACCCCTGAATCCTTCGCAAAAGATTCGGCAGAATACAGAACCGAATCCGAATCCTGATTTGCATATGCAAATTAGGGGTGGGAAGGGGAAAACATTTTTTACTTCCTTGTTTTGTGACAAAAAGTCACAAGATTTCCCTCCCACTCCTAATTTGCATAGATTTGCAAGGATTTGGTTCGGCTGGAAAGAAGGATTCGGCAAAATCCGAATCCTGATGAAAAAGGCCAAGGGTAAAGCAGAATCCAGGAGCCTAAGAGGGAAGAGCTGGAAGGGGCTTGGGAGTCTGGCTCCTCTCGTAGCATCTCTAGAGTCAGCTAGAATGAGCAATCATAAGGAGGGACAGACTGAGCTTATTTCTTCAGGAGACACCCGCCAGGGTGTAGGGTACATTATTTTGGGAGGCAGAAAAAAATCTGTTTGAGATACAGTAGAAAGCCCCCGTTTTACTTTTTTAAGGAGGCCAGGAAAAAAAAATGGCATCAAACCCTGGAAAATTTAAAATCGGGGAAAATGTGGTGGGACCACAAAAAAAGGTGTAAAATGAGGGAGAACTTAAAATCAGGGTTCTCTGTATATTAAAAGTAGGGTTGTCGGGGGCGTGGTTATGACGCGGATCTGAGTAGTCGCATCCTCTCTGGGCTCCGCACCCGGTGATCCCTATAAGCGATCTTAAGCTCTTACCTAGACATCAGAACACCCGCAAGTGAGTGATACGACCTCCGGAATATGACCAGAGGAGGAAGAACTAGGAGAGAGGCCATGAAAAGTAAGAATTCTCCTCCTCAGCCTTCTACTCCTCGCGCGGCTGCGAAATCCAAAATGGCCGCCAGCGCAAAAACTCCATCTCGGGCCTCCCCGCCAACGGACAGAGACTCCGATAAAGGGGACTCAGACATTGAACCTACGCCCGTATACTCAGGTGACGCAGTGCTCATCACCCGCTTTAAACAGCTCCTACAGACGGAATTGACGGCGGTGGCGACACGAATAACAGACCATGTGACGCAGGAGCTCCGTGACCTGGGAAACCGCACAGAGGCGGTGGAGAATAAAGTGGATGAGGCGTCTAATAAGGTCAACACTCATGACCAACTCATCGCCGACTTGCAAAAACAACTGGCGGAACTGCATGACCGCATGGAGGACTCAGAGAACCGGTCGCGCCGCAATAATATCAGGATAAGGGGCCCACCTGATGCCATACAGGAATTGCACTCTGAGATTCCTCAGCTACTCATGGAACTCGTTCCGGAGTTAACCCAAGACCAGCTGATTTTGGACAGAGTCCACCGGGCTTTGGGGCCCAAGCTTCAGGGTGCCCCCCCGAAGGATATTATAGCGAGGGTCCATTACTTAACCTCCAAGGAAGCAATTATGATCGCATCCAGGTCTGCTCCTAACTTAGAGTACAAAGGCCACAAGTACTCCATTTATGCGGAATCTACAACTATACAACGTCAGAAACTGATGAAACCAGTGACTACTGTACTGCTTTCTCACTGGATCCGTTACCGATGGGGATATCCCTTCAAGCTAACCTTCTCTTATCACAATCGTCAATACTCGACCCTCACTCCGCAAGACGGTCTGGAGCTTCTGACCCGACTCAAGCTAACCGGAACACCACCCACCTCTCCGACACCTCCATCTCCGTCAAGGAGCAACGAACTTCGCCCCATCTCACCATTGTGGCACAATAGCCAGAAACATAATGGCTGACGGTCCTCAACTATGGGTAACTATCTTTTCTGTTACAAAAGGGATTAACCGGCTGGAAATCCCCCCCCCCCAACCCGAAGGCCTTTGCTGTCCTACATGGACGATAGCTGGTCCTCATTTTTGATGGATGATACTCCACGAATCTTCATTATCAGAGTTAATATGCTTTTTGTTATATGTTTCATGTTTACTGTTCACTTTTCTTTCCTTACTGTCTTATATGACATTTTTGCATTGCGGTACTGAGGTCAACAAACTGCTATGTACTGATAACTGCTGGTTCCGTATTTGGCTTATATTCCACCGGCCTGACTTATGGCTTTGCTATGTGTGACACATAATGCTAAGGGCCTAAATTCCCCTTCCAAAAGGTCCATGGCCTTCCGTCATTATAATCAGCTGGGAGCTGATATAGTGTTTCTGCAGGAGACCCACTTCTCCAGAGCCTCCACTCCTAAATATTTCCATCATGCATACCGTAATGTATTCTTGTCATCCTCCATTAAAAAACAAAGAGGGGTAGCCATCTGCATTCATAAGAGAGTCAATTTTTTACTTCAAGATTCTAAAATAGATCCTGAGGGCCGTTTCCTGATACTAAACGGACTCTTACAGGACTCTCTTGTCACACTGGCGGTGGTATATGGGCCAAATGATAATCAATCTGCCTTTTATAAATCTTTTTTCACATTGCTGGAGGAACATAGTAGGGGTCCTACTGTAATAGGAGGTGACTTTAATGAAGTGCTTAATCCCCATATGGATAGACAAACTCAGGCGCAGCCCCACTATAGAAGGGCACACGGCTCCCATTATTTTCCCAAATTGCTAGATAAGCATGGATATGTTGACGCCTGGAGGGAATGTAATCCCCGACAAAAAGATTTCACGTTCTTCTCCTCTCCCCACAACTCCTTTTCCAGAATAGACATGGTCCTCATGCAACAACACCTAACTCCCCTGATAATGCACTCCCAGATACGCTCCTGTTCCTGGTCTGACCATTCGCTGTTACTAGTTCACCTGTCTAATCTGATTAATAAACCACATTCCTACAATTGGAGAGTTGACGATTTCCTATTATCAGACCCCCAAATAACCAACACTGTGGAACAGGAACTAAAACATTATTTTACAACCAACGATACCCAGGATATTACTAGTCCCACCTTGTGGTCGGCTCATAAAGCTTATATCAGGGAAAACTAAGAAAGAAACTCTCACTAACCTCACCACGCAACTACAAACTAAAGAGGACCTTCTTAAGTTGCATCCCAGAGATCTTCCACTCAAAAGACAAGTAGATCAATTACGGACCCAAATAAACTTACTGTTAACAGAAAACGAGATCAAACGCCTGCAATGGGTAAAACAAAAGTATTTCCAAAAAGCAAACAAAGCTGACACCATGTTAGCCCGTCGCCTCTCTAATAAATTTCTGAACACTCCATTTACCCAAATCAGAACCAAAAATGGCCACCTTACGATAGTCCAAGAATCTGCCTCTTATTACCAATCCCTTTACAAAAACCGGGGTATGGTTGAGGAACAAAAAATTGATGATTTTCTTGGAAAACATAAAATGCCACACTTGTCAGAAATACAGATTGAGAGCTTATCCACACCCATAGACCCCCTGGAAATACAACAGGCTATCAAAACTTTAAAAGTTAGGTAACCCCCGGGTCCGGATGGTCTGTCCGGCAAATACTACAAAACATTTGCTCCCACATTGTTACCTTGGCTACAGAAATTGTTTAATGACATCCTACAAGGCAAACATAAATTCCCCCCAGAAACCCTTACTTCTCGTATAGCAGTGATCCCCAAACCGGAAAAAGATCATACTAACTGTAAAAATTTCCGCCAAATCTCTATACTGAATTTAGATATCAAATTGTTGGCAAAGATTATGGCTTCCAGATTGAATCTAATGTTAGGATCCTTGATTCATAGAGATCAATCCGGCTTCATCCCAGGTCGGCAGGTCTCGGATAACATACGTAGAATTGTTAACCTCTTGCATCTAGCCAAAGTAAGAAATCTTCCCACTATGCTTTTATCTTTAGACCTAGAGAAAGCATTGGACACGGTATCTTGGATATATCTACAAAAAAACTTGACAGGTTGTGGGTTCCCTACTCCTTTCCTTAATGTAATTAAGGCACTCTATGCCTACCCCGCAGCTACTGTACACCATATGGGATTCTGTTCCCCCAAATTTTTGATTGAACGGGGCACACGCCAGGGTTGCCCATTGTCCCCCCTGCTGTTTGCCCTGGCCATCAAACCTCTCGCTATTGCTTTTCGGACCCAACCCAAAATAACAGGCATCAAGGTGGGTAATGTGGACTACAAAAGTGTACTGTATGCTGATGACATTATGCTCACAATTTCAAACCCTATGTCATCCCTCCCGTTTCTTTATAGTGAACTTCAACATTTCGGAACTGTTTCAGGTCTACGAATCAATGCAACCAAAACTGAGGCACTCAATATTAATATCCCCCAACACATAGCCAAACTCCTGGAAATTAACTTCCAACTACAATGGCAATCAAGCAGTATAAAGTATCTAGGGGTCCACATTCATAAGGATTATGCAGCTCTATCGCCTAGCAACTATAATAAAACATCCCAAAGGATCTTGAAAATGATCGTTTCCTGGAGCAATTTGAAATTGTCCTGGCTGGGACGGATCTCTGCCATTAAAATGTCTGCATTGCCTCATCTTTTGTATCTTTTCCGAACGCTCCCAATCTCTCCTCCTACTGGAATGTTAGCTTCCCTTCAAAAAGCTATCAACAAGTTTGTTTGGGACCAGAAGAGGGCTCGTATAAACTTCAGTACAGCGACTAGACATAGAAACAAAGGGGGCCTGGGAATTCCCAACCTGAAAAATTATTTCTATGCAGCTCAGCTAAGCTCATTAATAAATTGGAATCGCTCGACCGATATCCCCTTATGGGTGGAAATTGAACAGGCAACGCTCGCAGAGGGTTCCATCAGGAACCTTCAATGGACCAAAGCACAGATCAAGAAAAATGGCACTAACTCATTATCTCACACTCATTACAAATCTGGACTAAGGCAATCGCAACCCAGGGTTTCTGCTCTCCTCATAAACCTGCGACACAATTGAGAGCGAACACTGACTTTCCTCCTGGGTCCCACAAAGGCTCTTTTCAATGGTGGTCCGACAATGGCTTGCTCTCTATACACTGGTTGACTAAAACTGGGGAACTTTTAACGTGGCAACAATTGCAGACCAAATATGATGTTCCGCGAAGAGAATTCCTACATTACCACCAAATTCGACATTACATTGGCACTTTGTGGAAAGAGAAAAAGTTCCCGAACCCAACTATCTATGAGAAAATGTGTTTACAGGACTTTCCCCACAAAAAGACCATTTCTATTATATATGACCTACTAAACCACCCGCCTCCTTTGAAACAACTGGGGTTTATAGCCACCTGGGAAAAAGACCTTCGCATCTGCATGGAAGAAGACCAATGGCTGGATATTATTAAGGATGCCACACATTGCACAATCCACAACATAGCAATCCAGGAAACATCTCAGAAAATATTGCACCAATGGTACTTAGTCCCTGCCAAACTGGCTAAATGGTACCCGACAAGCTCCCCGTTGTGCTTCTGAAATTGTGGACAACATGGTAGCTTCATGCATGTTTGGTGGGACTGCCCCAAAGCTGCCAGATTTTGGATACGCATCTACACTTTGATAACAAATGTTACCGGCCTGTCACTCAGGAAAAACCCAGCAGAGGCCTTAATACACAAGAGAATCCCTGGTAGCAATAAACATCTCAGGAAATTAATAACTCATATTTTTTCGGCCTCTAAACAGGTTATAGTGTCTTCCTGGAAATCCCCGGCCCTGGACTTTCCGTTAGTCAAGACCAAACTAGATAACATGCTAATCTTAGAACGGCTGACTAGCTTCCATTTAGCCTCCCAAAAACAATTTTTCAAAATCTGGACACCATGGATGGCATACAGAAATGTACTACCCCACTGATAGCCTAACCCTTTTTCCACCACTGCCAGAAGGGATGACATGTGAGCAATGGAACCGTAAATAGTTTTTATGCTGTACTCACCTCTTACCCACCTTGGTGTTTATATTGCCTTGACCCCTACCCTCTTCTTAACCAATATGTCATTATGACAGTACTCATGAAGGTTTAATTACAAACTGTTTATTGTTATATGTTGTACAGTTCAAATGCAACTGTGTATATTCTTTGTGCCTTAACATTCCTGCAGGCTGGGATGTGCCCGGTGTCTGCAGACTTTGAACCATGTTTGTAGACGTTACTTTTCTTTGTCTGTTTTTACCTGCAAATAAAAATAAATATAAATTTAAAAAAAAGTAGGGTTGTCATCTGTCTGGTTTTGACCCAGACAACCTGGTTTTCAGAAGGGCTGCCTGGTTCAAAACTGCCTGCCCGGTTTTCCAAATGAGAAAAACCAGACAGGACTCTCTTAGATCGATGCAGTGATTGGCCAATGGCCACATCATAGTCCCATCAAGGGTTGCCACCTTTTCAGGTCTCACCTTTTTTGCCAGGCCAGTAAAATACTGTCCAGGTGGCAACCCTAGTCCCGTCCCCTTGGTGTCGCTGGTCCAGCCTTGTGACATCATGCCCTGTGACGTTGACACCTGCCCCCATGAAAAGGTGACAACCAGTGGCTTCACTACATATACAGCAGACCCCATGGTCGTGGGGCCTGGTCAACAGGGGGCCAAGACCACATGGTCTGCTATAGCATTTTCTCCTCTCCCAGGCTCCTCTACTACTTTAAACTGCTGCAAAAAGTTAAAATGTGCCGTAAGCAGGTAGTCAGTGAGGAGGGACTGCTTGTATCCACAAGATTTCTTCTGTAAGTGAGAGTTATAGTTCATCTTGGACATCCATTAATTAATTATTTTGGACCCAACTGAAAAAGGATAGGGAGTCGCATAGAGCAGTGCATGGAGCAGAAAGATCTAACTCATGCTAGTAAATTAGCGCTGCGCAATATGTTGGCGCTATAAAAAGCATGTTAAAGGGCATGTAAAGGCAAAAAAATAAAATCCCATTTTTACTTTCTTTAATGAAAAAGAAACCTATCTCCAATATACTTTAATTAAAAATGTGTACCGTTTTTATAAGAAACCTGATTTTATGCAGTGAAATTCTGCTGTGGATAGGAATTGTCAGACGGTCCCTAACTGCTCTGCAGGGAAACAATCATACTTATGAACAGCAGGGGGAGCCCCCGCCTTACTTCCCAGCCATGCAAAACTCAAGCAGCTTTGTTTGTTTCCCTGTAGAGCAGTCGGTGACTGTGTAGAGATTTGTATTGGATTTTATTTTTGCCTTTATATCCCCTTTACTGTTTCCAACTTCAGCTGCAGGACAAAGATCATGAAGACAGATTTAAACAGATAAACTGGGATTCTATTTGGAGAATTATTTTGCTGCAGCCACTGGTTCTGCAGAGTTGGAGAAAGTTTATATTAAACAATAGAAAAACTATAAAATCCACATTAGATTACATGACAACACAGGACCCGGTGCAGTCTGTATATTCTGATTATTAATCAGTCTTGCTGTATTGGCTTCTGGCAGATATTATTTGACTTGTGCTGTTTTGATAATTTATGACGATCCCTCAACAGCCCAGACCACACCGAGCATGTGTACAGTCTTGGTCTTGCAAAGATGTATAACAAAGTTACAAGATGGTGACCCTCTGTGGCCAACTTTGAAAGCATAAATCATTTGTTTGATTCGGCTTGTGGTGCAGTAAGTTTATGTTTATGTTTACTATTCAAAATACTGCATTTCTAGCCTAATTGTATTTTAGACTTTACTTCCCCTTTAATAATAAATGAGGCCTGCAGATTTAGAGTTGCAGCCCTTTTGTGAGTTCAGATATTCAACATGTATTTCACAACAGTGGGTACTTATTTCCCTGAATAACCACATACAAATCTATAGCAGGGGTTAAACATTACAGTAGAAGGTATTGGAGGTAGAGCCAGGAGAGTAGGGGGAAAGCAGGGCAGTTTTTCATCTTTTCCGCTTGTTAAGTTCCCTTTAGAATGCTGATGAACGTGGCACGTGGGAGAGCAATGTGTTGCTCTGACTCTGGCTGGGAATTGGTTCAAATATTATTAAAAAAAACAGCCTAATGATTGGAGACACGTCGCTATCTGACGAGCGCATATTCTCAGCCCCTGGCCTGCCGAGTGCGGTGTAACTGGAACGAGGTGATCTGCCAGTATCAGCCACCCAGGCTGTCTCTACACACCACTAATCTGTGCCCTGTAAACACCGCGTGTGATGTGGAGTGAATGTGTCCTGTGGGAAACACGCGCAGGGAAGGACGCGTTTTTAGCCGGGAGGTACCTCCTGGCTTATTCCTTTGAACACACATAAATAGGCAATATGGGCCTAACTCCCTTCAGTAAAATGGACTCTGTGTGTTGACTCGGCTGTGTGTTCCATGTAGTCTTGTGTGAAATGAAGATACTGGTGGCCAGCTGTGTGGCTGATATATGTGTGTGCCATATATAGAGATTGGGGACATTTGGGAAGTTATCTGATATTTGAAACACTCATTATTATTGATGAATTAACAGCTGCAATATATGAAAGTTGGATTTCGGATTCATCAGAGCTGTCTTTAACATGATGCAATTAGGGGCAACTATCTGACGCCCTGCAGGGACTTTATTGTGCCCACTGGCACTCACCATCACCAGCGCTGTTTGTAAAGGAAAACAATGTAGGTCTCTATAAAAACCCTGCTTCATTTAAATAAACCATTTTCATAATAATATACTTTTTTAGTAGTATGTGTCATTGGTTAATCCTAAATAGAAAACTGCCATTTTAAGAACTAAGGGCCGCCCCCTGGGATCCTATGATTTATCGTGCACATAAACAAAGCATACATTTTAGGTCACATGAGCCAATTAACCGACTCGGGTTGCCACCCGTCCAGTTTTGACCCGGACAATCCGGTTTTCAGAAGGACTGCCCAGGTAAAGACAGTCTGCCCGGTTTTCCAAATAAGGAAAACCAGGCAGGATCCCCCTTGATTGATATGGCAGGCAGGCATTCGTTGATCACCACATCATAGCCCCGCCCCATGATGTCCCTCGCCCCGCCCATATCATCACAGGCCCGCCTCGTTGCATCAGTGAACCGCCCCTGTGACATCACCATCCTGTCCCCTGCCCGGCTCGTGGGCACAGAAAGGTGGCAACCCCAATATTTACTTAGCTATATACCAGTTTGATAAGATTCTTTAATATACCACGTCATATGATGTAAGCTATCCATTGCATGCGTATTGATTTTGGTGGTGTAGTTTTCCTTTAAGGCAGGAGTCGCTCTCTGACTCCCCAGGAGGAGGCACATTGATTTTCTCTTGCTGCCACCAATTGTTCGCACCCAAGTTGCACCCCCCCCCAATTGTGCCCAAGGCGTGTTCCTTAATGCCCACCCCTTTTTTCCTAATCTGTCTTCAAACGGCAGACTGGTAAATACCACCTACTGATTGGTTGTTAGAGTTTACTGCAATATTGGGTCAGCTATAGGAAAATGTAATGATAGAGCCAGTAGTTTGCTCCAGGTCTAGTAACCCATAGTCACCAGTCATATAAACCCTGATGGCACCTATTATCATATTCCCTCTTACTGGTCATCGCTGTTATAATATATAAATGCGTTACTTATTATGATTAATGTTTTTAAAAATGTATTATTGCAGAATGGAAAATATGTCCTTGGGGCACAGAGAGTCCCTGCCCTTTAGAGCTTGCAATCTAATTTTATGGTACCTGGAGCAGAAAGAGAGACAAAGTGACGTTCCCAAGGTTACACGCGCCTGTAATTGGCACATGAATCAAGCGCGGGCCTCCCTTGAGTCCATTGCTGGTGTCTGTGCCTCCCCCCTCCCCTTGCCTATAGGATGGAAATGAACAAAGGCATAATGCATGATTTAATGTAATGTTCAGATCAGTCCCCCGCTATGTATATTTCATGAGAGTCTGCCCACCCATTCTTATTGGGATGGAGTGCTAAAATCAGTGCCGAGGCTGTAGATAGTTGGCTTATAGGTGCAGAAAAATCCCTATGTCTAAATCTTTCCTGTTTTGTTTCCCTCTTATTCCAGATAACTAGCCCAAGTCATGCAGTCTTTTCGGGAAAGGTGTGGTTTCCATGGCAACCAGCAGAACTACCAACCAACATCACAGGAGTCATCACGCCTGGAGAATTACCGACATCAAAGTCAGCCGGCACTCAACTGCGAGCGACACAGGCAGGTGACCAAAAGCTACTATGCCCACACGTCCTACCAAGGCTATGAAAACAGCGTGGGGGAGAAGTACCCCAGGGACGAAAAGCAAATCAGTGTTCAGCAGCTGCAAGGAAGGGTGTCTTTTGCCAGTTTCTCAGAGGGTAATGTGTACCCCGGACATTATACAGGGGAAGATGGACTGCAGAACTGGGGGCAATCTCAGACTTTGGGTGGGACCAAATACGAGGAAAACCTAATAAAAAAGACACCCGGGGAAGGAAGGGGTTACCAAGATCCAGCCGGGCAGAGCCCGTTCCGCTCACATTCGCTGCATCACCCACAGCAACAGGCCCTGCCCTATGCCAAGATTCCCAGGCAGAAAGTTCAGAACAATGTTCCATCCTCTCCTCTATCCTTTTCCCAAGCCTCCCACTTCAACCAGAGTTTTCCAACGTCAACCTATTCCACAGTCACAGGGGGAAGCCAAGTCTCCCACACTTACAAGAGCTGCACGGCCCCCTCCAACCCTCAGCATGACCACACCATGGCTGCGGCTGGTCAGCGGGTGCAGACGATACACGGCTACCAGTCAAATCGAATGACTTCTTACGAACAGCCACAGCTCCACCATGCTCAGGAGACACTGCACTACCAAAACATGGCCAAATATCAACACTACAGTCAACAGAATCAAACTTACTGCCAATCAGAAACTCCCAGCCGAACTCCGGAACAGTATTATCAGCCTTTCAGTCCCAGTGCCAGCCATTCACCAGCTCGTTCAGTGGGCAGGTCCCCATCTTACAGCTCTACTCCCTCTCCTCTGATGCCAAATCTTGAGAACTTTCAATATAATCAACAACAGCAGCAGCAGCAGCAGCATAACACTGGCACATTTCCTTTAAGCATGGCTGACCACAGTCATTACATGCCTCTTATAAATCCGTCACCCACAGGAACGTCCAGTCCAGAGTCTCAGAGTAAAAGTCTGCAAAATGACAAATTACCAGAAACCTTGCTGTCTGATCTTAGCCTGCAGAGCCTCACAGCTCTGACATCCCAAGTGGAAAACATCTCCAACACTGTGCAGCACCTGCTTCTTTCTAAAAGTGGCGTTCCTCAAAAGAAAGTGATCAAGACATCTCCGAGGACTCCTGAGCAAATAAAGGGGCAACACTGCAGCCCAGAAAGTAGCACATATTCTTCTGACCAGATTGGAACTCCTTTATCCGAGGCACTTGGTACCCCTCAGTCTGTGCACACCGAGATTCCAGATACAGACTATCTCAGTGGCTCAGAGGACCAGCTTGAAAGGAACTATTTGTACTGCGGTTCAGGCCAAAGCCCAGCCAGAGCCAACAATTGCAAAATGAAAACAGAATCTATCTCTACTTGTTCTGTAACTTCACCGGATAATATGTCTACAAAGTCAGATGATTCGTTTCAAAGTATCCAGGCCAGCCTTCCACTGGAGACCTTTGCTAAACTGGTAAGCAGTGAGAGGGAATGCCCACATTTACTGGTTAATGCCCTTTCCCAGGAGGAGCTATCTACTGAAATTATAGCCCTTCAAGACGCTATTGATAATGAGAAAACAGAGAAGGCCTGGGTGGATTCCCCTGTCCTCAGTAATAACTCCCAAAAATCTCCTTTAAATCTCGAAAACAGCTCAGCTTGCATAGAGTCTGCAATGCAAACTTGGTCAGGCCAAGAGAATGTAGAGGAATTCTCTGAAGATTTAAAGAAAAGCATTACGGAGGAGGTCAAACCGAGGAACCAAGACACGTGTTACAGCGGCAAGTCTTTTGTAAGGAAAGAATTACCACCAGAGCCAATTGAAGTGACAGAAACCATTGACAATTCTGTCAGTTTAGGTTCTGATAAGAATATTACAGCCGCAACATCTAGTGCTAGTTATACCAGCTCCTCTGATACATCTGCAAGTACAACTTGTTCGAAGACAATGGATCCCTTTGATTGGCCGGATAAAAACATGACTGAATCATGCCTAAGGTGGAAAGACTTGGAGCTCAGTCTGCATGAATCAGACCTTGAAAAAGATTTATTCCAGGTCAAGGATAATAAAATTGTCTGTCAGCTCGATGTCCCTGATGTTGAAACTCCTTTAGAAAATGACTCCGGCGAGGAGTTTAACAAGGAAGGAGCAGGGGACTTGGCCTACACAGACATTGGTAAGACTGACAATGAGAAGTGGCTTGAAGATACTAGAGACTGTTATACTGAAGAAGACTTTCAAGACATTCCTGATATCCCATCCCAAAAAGACTCAAACCTGGAGCCAGAAGATTATTCTTCATTGTGTGATTTTTCAGATAGAAAATCTTTCATTTATGACAACTCCCCGTCAAAACCCTTAAAAGACATGGAAACTGTATCTTCCGTTAATACCCCGGAGTCTATGGAAAACCCAAGCCTTGAGGAGAAAGAAAATTCAGCTCCATTTCAGCTCTCTGGTCACTCCATCATCCTGCTTGGCCCAGCTGTGGCCACAGAATCTAAAGTGAAAAGTTGGTTTGAATCCACCATAACACACATTAAAACTGTGGGGGACATAAAAGAAAAGAATGAAGAGGATGCTGAAGCCCGTGCACTTGAACCTCTAACCCTCCCAGATGGAGAAATGAAAGACCTTAAAGTGCAGGATAATCAGCTGGATGTGAAAGCTGAAGAGCTACTCGAGAGGAAGCCTCTTTGCAGTAAAAAGAATACATGCAGAGCAGTAGAAGCAGTTGAGTCTGACAAAGTGGCTCAGAACCCTGTCGGTGAAACAGCTAAGGCAGATAATGAGAAAGCACAAGAGGAGGCACCAAATACAATGGCCATTGTTCTGGTAGCCAAGGCTCCAGTAGTTGGAGTAATTCCAGCAAGAATGTGTACCCGATCCTCAACTGCAAAGGCAGATCCTCAGGTGAATGGGGGAGCAGTGGGGCCTCCACTGCTTCATCAAGAGAAAACCAATAAAAAGGGAGAGTTCAATGTAAAGGAAATAACCTCTTTTAAAAGCGGTAGAAGAGGTGGAAAAGCTGCGATGAAACTGGTATCTTCTTGTGACAGAAAGAACTTTATGCTTCAAAGCAAGTCACCTAGCAAGCTCAGCAGTCAGAAAGCTAAAGAAAACAGCATTGCACCTCTCAAGGATGAAAAGTCCATGATCCTGAGGTCTCGCAGCAAGAAGCAGGAACTCTTCCAAACCAAAAGGAGGAAAGGAAAGAGAGGAATGAGTGTGGTTATTAAAAAGCGGGCATGCTTGAAGAAAATCCTGGCTAACAACTGTACAGTTCCGGACACATACAAGTTGATTCCAAAAGTCAAACGAGGCATGAAGCTTTCAAACTCAGGTGTTCCGATCAATGCCAAGGTGTCTGACCGATGTCTACATTCTCTGAAACGGAAACCAAACTTTATTTCCCCAGTACCTGCCAAAAAAAAGAACCTGATCTTACGCAGCAAAAATGTCAAAGAGGAAAAATCAGAGCCGAGGCCACACTTATTTAAAAAGATTCGGCCGGCGAAGAAAGAAAAGGTCAAGTTGACCATTGCTGCAAAAAAGACATGCAAGGTCATCTTAAAAACACCTTCTGTTCGTTTGACACCGGAGGTGTGCATAAAGGTGTCCTCCCATTCATCATATGCAGGGGCGGTAAAAACAAAAGTTCTGCCTCCCAGAAAGGGCAGAGGCCTCAAACTGGAGGCTATTGTACAAAAGATCACCTCCCCAAATCAGAAGAAGCAAGGCATTCCTGGTGCTTGCTTATACAATGTTGTGACAGCTGGTGACAATAACCTGAATGCGCTTACACCAGGAAAAGAAATGAAAGCACTTAGTTTAGTCTCTGCAGACAATGAAACTAGGACGGTAAGTCAAAACAATACGCTAACGTCAGAACCTGATCTACATTCTCCGAGTTGCAAAAGCTCCAACAATAGGTCCTTAAAAGGAACACAGTTGCACAGAAAGAAATTGGCCTCTTCCTCCCTCCACTGCACTAGCACACGCAGAGGGACAGAGCAAGAGGGCAATTACATTAAGGCAAAAAGACTCAGAACCGTCCCAAAGAGGAGAATCAGAAGAGGGAGGTCCAAGGGTGCACTGAATAGCCCAAAAAACACATCAAAAAGGCAGATTAGGGCTTCTCCATCTGTTCTCCTGACATCTAAAGGTAAGGCCCTTTCAGAAAGCGTTCACCAAAACAACAAGTGCAAACAGTCTGAGCTGAAGGAGACCTCCAGTGTTCCGAGTGGGGTGGAAGAATCCTCTTCTCAAGTACAAGCCAGGAAAAAAACAAAGTATGCTAGGTTCAATGGTTATACTAAAAGGCAGCGCAATAATGCACCCCAAAATAAGCCCACAAAGCAAACTACAGTTGGCAAGCGTACGGCTAGAAAAAAGAGTGTCCCACTCATAAGCCCAAAGGAACCCAAAATCAAGCTGAAATATGTCTCCACTAAACCAGTGCGGTCTGAATGTCGGGTGAGAGCATTCTCACCTTATGTTCAAGTGGAGAAAAAGAATGAGTACACTACAACATGCACAGTGATAAATACTGCTGTGGAAGAGAGCAGGTTGCTCAAGGAAAGAAGCATCACGCATTTGGTTCCTCACTCTGCCTCGTTTGTTAGCTCTGGCACTTTGCCTCTCTCCTCCCGAATGCAGCTGGGGCCACTAGTATGCAAGGCGGTACCCTCTGGCTGCCTCGTCTGCTGCCTTTGTAGGAACCCTGCCAACTTCAAAGACTTGGGGGACCTTTGTGGGCCTTATTACCCTATGGACTGCCTACCTAACAAGAAATTCAGGCCAAAGGATAAGTTCAGAATAGGAGACTTGCCACAGGAGAAAACTCCCAAAATCTCAGACAGTGTCTGTACAGTGGGTGGTGGGAGGGCACCTTGCCTGGACAGTGGGGAACTTGACCTAAGTAATCACAACAAGCTGCGCACCAGTGCTCGAGGGTTGTTGAGGAAATTGCCCAGCTGTTACTGCTGCAGAAAAAATGTGGAAATAGCAGAGACTGAGAAACCAAGGAGACATCAGTACAGCAAGACCCTCGAGCCACCTTCTCCGGAACTGGAAACCCAGGAACATTGGGTTCATGAGGCGTGTGCTGTATGGACCAGCGGGGTTTACCTGGTGGCAGGAAAGCTGTATGGCATCCATGAGGCAATTCAGATGGCGGCCACAGGGGTGAGTTCTTGTCTTGTAACATACAATTGAAACTTATTTGCATGTGTAAGCTTTCAGTGCATGAATATGACTAGATTTTGCCCACTTCGACACAGATGCAAAGTACAGGGCAAAATGGTCACAAGAGACCCCCAAAATTAACACCTGCCTTGGTATGTTGGTAATTCCAGGGTTCCGCTAGCTGGGGAAACTGACAAGTTTGCATACGGGGAATCACATTGATGTTGCTCACCTGTAATGAGATACTGCGCACATATATCTGTACTTGCAAAAAACATGACGCAAACTGCATGCTTTGCACACACCAATTAGAGAGCACCTGGAATGGAGTTTAAATTCTGGGAAAATAACACTACAATTTGTTTCGGCATTTATCAGAGCACCGCTTTGGACGTTGAGCCCCTAACATACTGGTTGTGAATCCCAAAGCATGGCATGCAAAGTTTACAGTGAGCAAAAATGTTATAGAGTTTTGTCTGATGTTATACAATGGAACTGCAGAATGTCTGCAGTCTACCTGTACACTAAATGTTGGAATTGAGAACATTAGGCATGGAATGTTTACAGTCACAGTGTGCACTTGACTTGCAAGCATCAGGTATGAAATGTTTACTGTTGCAGTGCACAGGTTAACACAAAAAGAAGGGGATGTTTACAGTCTAAGGGCACCATTTACATGGGGATTGCAGACATTATGCATGGAATGTTTACAGTCTGGTTACATAGTTTACACTGGAATACCAAGCATAAACCATTGGATGTTTACAGTCTAAGGGGGAAATGTTAAATATTTTGCTAGTGCACAAAACAATCGCAAAGACTATTGTGAACACTAGTGTCCATGTTTGCTCCATTTTTGACAAATTACAGACCTTACTGACTTCCCGGCAAAGTTTGCAACCAAATTGCTTTTGCAAACGTTCACAGTGGATGTAATAAAAAAAAAAAAACTTTTTTGCCACAAAATATGACAAAGTACAGAGTTTACACTAGAATACCAAGCATAAACCATGGGATGATTACAGTCTAAGAGTATAGTTTACATTGGCATTGCAGACATGAGGCATGCGATGTTTACACTCTATGTACACAGTTTACATTGGACACAATGGAATGGGAATGTTTACAGTCTAAGTGCACCATTTACACTGGGATTGCAGACATGATGCATGGAATGTTTACAGTATGAGTACACAGTTTTCACTGGAATACCAAGCATAATCCATGGGATGTTTACAGTCTAAGTGTATAGTTTTGACGGGATGTTTACAGTCTAAGAGTATAGTTTACATTGGCATTGCAGACATGAGGCATGAGATGTTTACACTCTATGTGCACAGTTTACATTGGACACAGGGAATGGGAATGTTTACAGTCTAAGTGCACCATTTACACTGGGATTGCAGACATGATGCATGGGTTGTTTACAGTCTTAAGTACACAGTTTACACTGGAATTGCAGACACGAGGCATTTTAAAGCCTCATAAAAAATCTAACTCTCTGTATTGTTTATAGTAGCAGTACTTTACACTGCAATTGTAGCCATTTAGCATTGAATATTTACAGTAACTGTGCAGTTTACATTGGAATTACAGACAGGAGGCTTATAATGTTTAACAGCTAACTTGACTTAATGTATTGGGACTGCAAATATTAAGAATGGGTTATTTATAGTTGCAGTAAACAGATTACACTGGAATTGCATGTGTTTACAAGGAGTGACACACATGAAATGTACAGATATGAGGTGAACAATGCTGACAAATATTGGAAAGTATACAGACATAAAATGTTCAATGAAATGAGATTTGTAATGTTTAATAGTGCATATAATATCTACAGGCATGTGTACAAGGTGTACAAGCTTACAGACATGACTAATGTACTGTACACATGTGGTATGTAATGTTTGCAGACTATGCAGTTGTTTACAAAAATAATTGGACAATGTCTACGTCCTGTTTACAAACATGGGGTGTCTATTGTTTACATACATGAGGTCTGTTCCATTTTTAGAATCAATCTGTGTAATGCTGACAGATAATAGTTATGCTTGGTTTACATATATAAGGAGTGTTCTATTAACATACTGTACATGAGGCAAAAAACATGTTTACAGGCATAATGTTTAACAACATGAGGTGTTGCGTGACATGAGCCGTGCAATGTTAACAGATATGGTTAGCCCATTTTACAGAATGGGGCATTGGATATTTACAGGCAGTATTCACAAATATATGGTGTGTACATTATACAGGCATGTTTAAAAACACAAGGCGTGTAATGTTTACAGTTGGGTGTGGGTATTTTACAGGCATCTGGCATATAAAGCTTGCAGATATGTACTGTTTACAAAAGTTAGATGTCTATTGTTTACAAGGAACTAATTGATAGCGAACTTGTTGATTGTGCACTTAGTAGGCCCATGGGGTTAGCACAAGGTGCATTAGGGTTTTGGCCTTTATACAAATGAGGTATTGGAACTATAGCTAGAGGAATTGTTCTATATATCTGTAACCTTGTTATCAGCTAAGGGGGCCCAGTCTGAAGGCCAGTTAAGGGGAGAATTGGGATGAGTGTTTATTTGTACCCTGGGTACCCCTGGAACTATAGCAGGGTGACTGTTACCCCAATGTTTCTATATATCTGTAACCTTGTTATGAGCTAAAGGGACCCAGTCTGAAGGCCAGTTAGGGGGAGATTTGGGGCGAGTGCTTATTTGTATGTTGGGTACCCCTGGAACTATAGCAGGGTGACTGTTACCCCAATGTTTCTATATATCTGTAACCTTGTTATGAGCTAAGGGGGCCCAGTCTGAAGGCCAGTTAGGGGGAGATTTGGGGTGAGTGTTTATTTGTGCCCTGTGTACCCCTGGAACTATAGCAGGGTGTCTGTTACCCCAATGTTTCTATATATCTGTAACCTTCTTATGAGCTAAGGGGGCCCAGTCTGAAGGCCAGTTAGGGGGAGATTTGGGGTGAGTGCTTATTTGTACCCTGGGTACCCCTGGAACTATAGCAGGGTGACTGTTACCCCAATGTTTCTATATATCTGTAGGCCAAAACTCCATAACAATATATCCAGTTTTGTGAAAACATTATTTAGCCCAGTGCTAAATAAAAGTGCAGGAAAAAATGAAAATTTTCTGGGGAAAAATATGAAAAAATAAGATTCCTTTAAAGAACGAAACTTCTGCTCAATAACAGCGTGTTTCTGTAGGCGGCGATGGCATTTGCGTAATGCGGGCTTCTAAACCACGTGCAGACTGGCATGAAATGGGCAGAGCCGAGGAGATAATGATTAGTATGGGATTACATGGACATGGTTCAAGAGATTTATGTGCACCATCTTTTTAATTTAGTGCAGAAGGGGGTAGACAGCTTGCGAGAGTGCTCATTGACTTGCAGATTAGGTAACGCGGTGTAATGCCTGATACAGGCACGCTCATACCCTCCTTCCCAAACAATTAGGGTGAAACAGTTCCCTTATGGTCTGCAGGCAGAGAAAGAGAGAGAGGAGAACACGGACTATCATTCTTTGAGCGACCCCTTCTGGTCATGGGCTGAAATTGCATGGAACCTTTATCAGGGATTCTCTATACATGTGCCGACTTTAATAGATGGGGCTGCAGCTGATGCATGGAGCACTTTGAGTATGTAGGTTTTTGAGTTATTTAGCTTTTTATTCAGCAGCTCTCCAGTTTGCAGTTTCAGCGGTCTGATTGCTATGGTCCAAATTCCCCTAGCAACCATGCACTGATCTGAATAAGAGACTAGAATATAAATAGGAGAAGCCTGAATAGAAAGATGAGTAATAAAAAGTAACAATAACAATACATTTGTAACTTTCACATGACAATTTGTTTTTAGATGGGGTCAGTGACCCCTGTTTGAAAGCTGGAAAGAATCAGAAGAAGGCGGCCAATAATTGAAAAACTATAATAAAAAAAAAGACCAATTGAAAAGCTGCTTAGAATTCTAATTTGATAGCATACTAAAAGTTAACTTAAAGTGAACCACCCCTTTAAATCAGCCTTGGAAAACACATAGGAAACGGGCAAGAACATCAGGAAAGCAATTTAAGATCATGGGATTTGAATGAGGTTCTAAATGCCTGTTCTGCCTTGCAGATGTGTCCCAAGTGTCAGAGGCCAGGAGCCACCGTGGGTTGCAGCCACAAGACATGCGAGAAGAGCTACCACTTTACCTGCGCCGTGGAAGCAGGTGAGTCAAGTCGCTAACTGTCACCCCGTCCTGAGTGCCACCCAATTAATGGTACCTGTGATGCTAGGCCAAACACTTCTGGCTGATTGTTTGGGAATTATAACACAACAGGAGGGATATAAGGGATGATAACGGATTGTGCTCAGCCAGTCAGAGACACAATGGCTGCTCAGGCAAAGCTGATGCAAAATGAGTCAGTAACTACTTTTATAGCAGCAAAAGGAAAACAGTAATGATACATTCACTCAACTTCTTAAAAAACAACATACATAGCGGTTGAGGTTGAAAAAATACAAAAGTTCAACCTTTTTGTCTGAATTAAACCTTTCTTCCTGCTAAGTGACATGATTGGGGGAGGGGGTCCGACTTGGCTTCAAGAGGAGAGTCCTAATGGAACCAGTGGCAGAACCACCAGGAGAGCAGGGGTGTGATTTCATCAGGGCCTGCACCCCCTCAGGGCCCGCCAGCAGTTTGAACGCCCACGAGCTGCCGCAATCACTTTTTGGGCTCTTACTGACGAGCGGTTGTAGCTGCGCTCCCCTGCGTTCCCTTTTTCTGCGTTCAGCCGCAGGGGAGCGCAGGAATAGACGCATTCGATTTTTTCCAATGGGGCTGTACTCACACAGGCGCCTGTAGGCGCCAAATGCAGGTTGAGACGCAACATGCTGCGTTTTCCTGCGTTCGGCACCTACAGGCACCTGTGTGAGTACAGCCCCATTGGAAAAAATCGAATCCATCTATTCCTGCGCTCCCCTGTGGCTGAACGCAGAAAAACAGAATGTAGGGGAGCGCAGCTACAAACGCTCGTGAGTAAGAGCCCTTAGAGGAGGATGGGAGGGCCCGGCGCCGCCTAGTTACATTACTGAATGGGACCATTATGCCATTAATAACTAAGAGTTAATTGATACCCCCCCAAGTGTTCTGGTGAGTGGGCCTGGCTGTGGGCCATTCCTCACCTTCTCAATAGAATAATCAAACAGAGGGGCGGGGCAGTATTTAAGTATTTAGTATTTTTGTATTTTACATTCATTATTTATTTATTTTTTGTTCCAAGATATTAAGGGATACATGTACTGTTAATATGAATGAATTTTGTTACAACAGCGCCACCTGCTGGTCAGTTTCCCACCAGTCTGACCACCAAGTAGTCAAGGAAGTTGTCAGGAGAAAGAAAGAGGCTGCTCTGTTGTTCTTCTGCTTAGGAAAGATTTGAGAAAGGTTTCTAATTGTTTTCCGAAAGCAGAAGAACATCAGAGCAGCCACTTTCTTTCTCCTGACAACTTCCTTGACTACTTGGTGGTCAGACTGGTGGGAAACTGACCAGCAGGTGGCGCTGTTGTAACAAAATTCATTCATATTAACAGTACAAGTATCCCTTAATATCATGGAATAAAAAGAAAATAAATAATGAATGTAAATGACAAAAGTGATTAAAATACCCCCTCATCAATTTTACATTCACTTATATTAAAGGTTAACTTGTCCTTTAAGAAAGCTCAGAGCTCAGCTATTTGGGATTTTGCATCTTGTACCATTTTCATTGTTCCCACAACATCCATTGACATTTCCTGTGAATGGAAGGCAACAAGGGAACCCTTGTAGGCAGCACAAAAACACGGTGATGCTTCGTTTTGGCACTTTCAGCCAGTGACGTGGGGAACAGGGGGGCCCAGACTGTGGGGTCTGCTTCCTCTATAACTAATAAACCCCCCCCTCAAGCTGCTCTCTTACCTGGGACTCAAGTTGGGGTGGGGGGTGGGTGGAGTTGAGGCAGGGAGTGGGTGGGGCAGAGGCGGGATGTGGGTGGGCAGGAAGTGGGCGGGAGGATGGGGATCTAGTTACGCCGCTGCTTTCAGCCACTGTCTCATGGACTTGCATGCAGATAGTTTGCGGGTTCATTCCAGGCAAGGGGTTAATGAGGCCCTGCTGCCATTTTCCCACTGCTCCTTTATCACTGCCTCTTAACCATAAACTGTGCTGTTTTTTTTTTTTTTTTTTTTTTATAACTTGTTTTTATTATATGATAACAAAGTATAATCACATGAAGTAATTGCACATATTTCTATGAAGCAGGCATTATAGTGATTATGATATATAGTTCAAAACATTGCAAAAAAAACTTTTCAAACAGTCAGCTCAATTATGGTGAAGAGCATGGGGGGGGTGGGTCCAACGAAGATTAGTTTAAATAAGAGGTTAGTAATCTGTTAGTCTGATGACTTCTGGGAGGCGCAATGTCAGGCTGCAATTGTTCCTGTTGTAGCGTTGCTGGATATTGGGATGGTTCCATGATCAAAGGGTGGTCCTTCAAGGCTCCCATGTCGTACCATGAGGTGTGCCTAAAGGTGTAGACTGTGAACTGTGCTGGTTTTTAAAGGAGAATACAAAGTGGAGAAGGTGACACATGGATGTGTTTGTTTGTTGCAGGGTGCTTACTCAGCGAAGAGAACTTCTCCTTGCGATGCCCCAGACACAAGGTAGGTTGCCCCTTGCTGTCCTACACATGGACCTTACTCAATCACTGATACAAGAAGATGCTCCAATCTGAATGCTGCCTGCTGGCGCTACATCATCCGTCTAACATAGGGAGATCATTGTGCAATTTATTGAAGGGTCCATTGTATTAAAGAGGAGGTTCCCCTTTAAGTTAACTCTTAGCATGTTCTAGAATGGCTAATTCTAAGTAACTTTTCAATTGATCTTCATTATGTATTTTTTAATATTTTTTTTTTCTTCTGCCTCTCACCAGCTTTCCAGGTCGCCATCTAAAAAACATAATGCCTGGAAAACTACACATTTATTGTTATTGCTACTTTTTATTTCTCGACTTTCTATTCAGGCCTCTCCTATTCATGTCCCAGTCTCTTTTTCATATCAATGCATGGTTGCTAGGGGAATTTGGTTCCAAGAAACTAGATACTGGAAAGTGGAGAGCTGCTGAATTGAAATGACACTGACACAAAAAAACTTTCTTTTCAAAATATTATTCTACATTAAAATTAGGGATGCATCGAATCCACTATTTTGGATTCGGCCGGATACTAGCAGTTAATTTAAAGGTGAACAATTCCTTTAATTGGGCTAGGGTTAAGGATATTTTTTGTTGAGTACTGTTGCTTTAAGAGTCCACCCTAGGGTTGCAACCTTTTTGGCCTGGTTGAATCTGGGCAGGGGGTGGGGCTGTGATGTGGGGACAGGGCTATGATAGCCGATCAGCGAGTCAATCTAAGGGAATCCTGCCCGGTTTTCTTAATTTGGAAAACCAGGCTGGCAGTTTTGACCCAGTGCAGCCCTTCAAAAAAAGGGTCTGTCCGGGTTAAAACCAGACAGGTGGCAACTCTAGTCCACCCCTAATGTTGGTGGTCCACAGCTCCCAGCATGCTTTAAGTCCTTGTATGGTATATGTTGGTATATGCGAAGCAGTGTAGGACAGGGGTACCTAGGGCCCACCACAGGACCTGACCACAGGTGCCCACCAGGATTTCTACTGCTATCCCAGTGGTCCAGTCTGATGCTGATGAGTTATAGTGCAGCAACATATGGGTGAACAGTGCAACACAGTAGTAAATAGCACCTATTCCTCACCAAGGGCTTCTAAACAGACTAATGGAAAGCCAGTATTCCCCTAAAATCAGGTTTCAAAGCGTTCTGTAGCTATTTATTCATAAGGGCAGAGACACGCTCAGATTCATAGTTACATAGTTACATAGTTAAATTGGGTTGAAAAAAGACAAAGTCCATCAAGTTCAACCCCTCCAAATGAAAACCCATCATCCATACACACACCCATCCCTACTTTTAATTACATTCTATATACCCATACCTATACTAACTATAGAGCTTAGTATCACAATAGCCTTTGATATTATGTCTGTCCAAGAAATCATCCAAGTCCCTCTTATAGTCATTAACTGAATCAGCATCACAACATCACCCGGCAGTGCATTCCCCAACCTCACTGTCCTGACTGTGAAGAACCGCCTACGTTGCTTCAAATTAAACTTCTTTTCTTCTTGTCTGAAGGGGAGGCCTCTGGTACGGTGATCCACTTTATGGGTAAAAAGGTCCCCTGCTATTTGTCTATAATGTCCTCTAATGTACTTGTAAAGTGTAATCATGTCCCCTCGCAAGCGCCTTTTTTTCAGAGAAAGCAACCCCAACCTTGACAGTCTCCCCTCATAATTTAAGTCTTCCCTCCCTCTAACCAATTTAGTTGCACGTCTCTGCACTCTCTCCAGCTCATTTATATCCCTCTTAAGGACTGGAGTCCAAAACTGCCCCCATACTCCAGATGAGGCCTCACCAGGGACCTATAAAGAGACAGAATTATGTTTTCATCCCTTGAGTTAATGCCCTTTTTTATACAAGAACTTTATTTGCTTTAGTAGCCACAGAATGACACTGCCCAGAATTAGACAACGTGTTATCTACAAAGACCCCTAGATCCTTCTCATTTAAGGAAACTCCCAACACACTGCCATTTAGTGTATAACTTGCATTTATATTATTTTCTGCATTTATCAACATTGAACCTCATTTTCCAGTTTGCTGCCCAGTTTTCCAGTTTAGACAAATCACTCTGCAAAGTGGCAGATTCGGGGAGATTAGTTGCCCAGCGACAAAACTCCTCTTCTTCGGGGTGACTAATCTCCCCAAACGACCTCCCACCGGCTAGAATCTCCGGCGGGATGACAATCGCTGCGCTTTGTTTTTCAATGTCGCCCCAAGCTGCCTCACAAGCAAACTTCGAAAAACAAAGCGCTCCGAGTGCCATCCCGCTGGCGATTTACATTCTAGCTTGCAGGAGGCAGTTCAGGGAGATTAATCACCCGAAGAAGAGGAGATTTATCGCCGGCGACTAATCTCCCCCTGAATCTGACCGTGTCTCTCTGCCCTAACGTTCTGTCCAGTGGCATTAAAGGGGAAGGAAAGCTACCAAAGCAGTTTATTGCCAACAGATTAGGCACAAAAGTGCAAGCTAGAATTCTATATTTATTCTGCAGAATGATTTATTATACCTGAGTAAACAGCTCTAGACATTGTCTCTGTTTGTTTAGGATAGCAGCTGCCATATTAGCTTGGTGTGACATCACTTCCTGCCTGAGTCTCTCCCTGCTCACTTACAGCTCTGAGCTCAGATTACAGCAGGTATGGGAGGAGGGAGGGGGAGAGGAGCAAACTGAGCATGCTCAAGCCCTGGAGGTTTAAGCTGAAAACAGGAAGTCTGATACAGTAGCCCATGAGTACACAATAGAAGGAAAGAAATGCTGTGTTTCTTTTGACAGAGGACTCAGAGCAGCATTACTTTGAGGGTTTACTGGTGTATTTATATAGACCTTTCTGATAAAGCTTACTTAGTTTTAGCCTTTCCTTGTCCTTTAAATGTGAGCCTATATGTTCCCCCTTGGTTTCTAAGGGCTATTTTCATCAGGAAGGGGGAATCACTATTGCAGTTTTATGGAGCAGGTCTGCCCTCTAGAGGCCACTGTCAGAATCTACATAATGAATGAGAATATGATCTTTCCTTGCCCTGATTTGTTTCTTTTTATCTTGTGTTCCAGAAACACCTGGTATAACTGCCTGCTCCACTAATGTCATCGTCATCTCACCCCAAGTTCTTTCGTTCACCTCTCAGCACTGTCATCATGTTCCAAGCAGGCGAGAGAAGCGCAGAGGGCGGAGCTATACCGGCTGCTGAGTCAGACTCAGCCGGTGCCTGGGTGGTGTAGGAAGCGTTCCCCCCCTGCACGACAGACAGGCATGCTGGCTTGCAGTGGATAAGGAACGTCTGAGGTCTCAGAGGGATTGTGGGTAATCCTAGAACAGAGACGAGAAGCGGCAGCGGAGCGATGTCATGTTGGACCAGCCAAGGAAACAGTGATGGTGGATAAGCTCCAGGATGGAAGCTGGCCAAGCCCAAGTTTTACCACTTAAATCAGTATGTCTTATATTTCTACCTACCTTTCTGGAGGCCACCTTGAGCCCAGTATTCCTGTTATGGACAACCAATTTCCACCCCCAGGTTGGTGAAATCAACTCAATGCGCATGCATCTGCCTGCATACAGGTCAAATAAAATACCGCCATTGTCTTTGGGGGGAGGGGAAAATGTTGAAACCAAGAAAAATTCCTCATTGTTTGTAGTGTTCCAATACTCGGCCACCAGACACAACGTTGGCCTTAGATGTACGAGTCAACTGTATTATGTCTCCCTTGCAAGGTTGGACCTCACAAAAGGACCACAGTATGAAGAGCGACGGGAGACGATGTTCTTTTGGGACTTAGTAGGGCCAAGGAACCAGGTAGGGCGTTAACTGAAGAAGAAGACAAGCACAGAGCATGGACACAAGGATAGTGGAAACAGTTCTGAGTTGGCTTCATTTCTCTTGAAGGCCTCAAAACTGTGCTTGGTGGTCCATGAGAGCCGAAGGTGACCAGATGTGTTCAGTCATTTTACACACCCCGTTCTTTTCCATTGTATGGATCTGTCTGTTGTGTTATCTTGCCTACCTGTACTGGCTGAAGGTGGACACTATGCCCTCATACAATCAGTGGACATAGGAGCCCTCCTCTCTTTCTGGCCTACGTTCCTCTTTGGAGCTCAGTTATCTGGAAGTCAATGGCACGGGAAAGTTGGGCTAACCAGATAAGAGATGGACCAATGGGGCTACACGTTTCCTGAAAATACTATTTTCTTTTCTCTGAAATCCACTGACCTTTGTGATTGATAAGTGACCTTGAAAATTATAGTGGCCCATGAATCGTTGATTCCCATCGGTTAATTGTTTCCCCCCACACACCTTCCGACACCATTTCCCGTTGTTGTTTATGAAGAGGTGCAGAATTTGCATCCATCCAAGGCCGTATTCTGTCTTCACCAAGTCAGGTTCTGAGATGTCAAATAAACCACTACCCCCCGCCCCTTAGTTTCACCTGTGGCCAGTTCAGGTAACAAACCCCCTATCTCCCCCTCCCCCGCTACCAATGTACATACATGTGCTGAGGGTCGAAGTGTGGATAGTGCGTCATTTAATGCTACGAGTGTGTGTATGTGTGTATACATATGCATATATATATATAATATATGAAAAGACTGGAAATGTTTAACCCCTTTGCTGCCAGCGGGACTAGCAACGTGCTTGTTGAACGTGCTTCTGGCAACCGAAAGGTTAAAAAAAAGGGTTCTTTTTATTAAAAAACAAAAAAAACGAAAATGAAAAAACAATGCTTCACACTGAAGACTGTGTGTACCGAGCTTTCTAAAAGATGTTTATTTTCTTTAAAAGTACAAAAAAAAAGAGAGGCTGTTGGGAATGTGAATAAAAAACAACAAACACAAGTATTTTTTTTTTTATTATTATTATTGTCCCGGGGGAGGGGTTAATAATTGTACATATCTGTGTGTAAAGTAAATTTTGTTCTGGGACTGAATTTCGAATTAAAGCTTGAATGCCAAAAACAGTCCTTTAATCAAAAAGATAAAATTAGCAATTTTATTTCAATTATCGATGGAAAATAGGCTCCACCCCTGCAGTTCTGGAACTCAAGAAGAGAATGAAATAAGCCAGAGGTGCAAATTGTGTTCTAAATGAATATGGCTAAAAATGCTATATCATATTTAGCCATGCTATTTATATTTGAATGCCCAAAACAGTCCTTTAATCAATAAGGTAAAATTAGCAGCTATTTTTATTTTCATTATCAATGGAAAATAGGCTCCGCCCCTGCGGTTCCGGAACTCAAGAAGAGAATGAAATAAGAGGTGCAAATTGTGTTCTAAATGAATATGGCTAAAAATGCTACCGGTATATCATATTTAGCCATGCTATTTATATGTGAATGCTAAAAACAGTCCTTTAATCAATAATATAAAATTAGCAGCTATTTTATTTGAGATATCAATGGAAAATAGGCTCCGCCCCTGCGGTTCTGGAACTCAAGGAGAGAATTAAATAAGAGGTGCAAATTGTGTTCTGGCTGTTGTAACCTGTAACAATCTGCCCTCAGCCATAACTTACTGCTGACCAGCCTGCCCCTGAATTACTCTTTTTTTTAAAGGAGAACTAAACCCTAAAATTGAATATGGCTAAAAAGTGTATATCATATTTAGCCATGCTATTTATATGTGAATGCTAAAAACAGTCCTTTAATCAATAATATAAAATTAGCAGCTATTTTTATTTCAATTATCAATCGAAAATAGACTCTACCCCTGTGGTTTCCGGAAAACAAGGAGAAAATTAAGGAAGTGCAAATTTTGTTGCAAACTATAACAACCTGGTCAGTATTTATTAATCTGCCCACAGCCCTTACTTGCTGCTGACCAGCCAACCCCTTAATTACTCTGTCTTTTTTTTTTTTTTTTAAAGGAAAACAATAGCCTACAATTGAATATGGCTAATGTGTATGTATATCTATATATATATATATATATATATATATATATATATATATATATAGATAACTTACTGAAGAGGCCTAGACATTTAGCAGTTCCATATCTATAATGATTCAGACTTTCAAATTTGCCCAGACCAGCTCTCCATCTTGGATTTTGTTAGGAGTGTCAGTGGCACTGCACATGCTCAGTGTGCTCCGGGCTGCCGTTGAGAAGCTAAGGGGTCGTGAGAAATGGTCAAGAAGAAAATGAGGTTTATCTGTCATTATTAAGCCACAAGACCAATCCCTGTTGGAGACGAGGTACAGGAAACCAATGAGACAAGCAGGGAAGGAAGCACAGGGGACATTGTGCAAAGCCAAAGCTACTTTATTTGTCCTTATATAAGAAATGTATAAATATCTCTGGATAAATCTTCTGTACAAAAACATCTCAGAACTAAGAAAATAAAAAGAGAAGCAATAGAGCTGGGAGGTTCGTCCTTACAATATTTACATAATATCAAGCCCATTCTCCTTTCTTGCCAGCCTGGCTTCTGTCCATCAGCTCGCTGTACTACAACTCCCAGCATCCCACTGTCAGCCTAAGGCCTGTATATTGGCAGAAGCCAGACATCCTTAGCCTGGGAAGCCATGCTGGCAAGAAACGTCACACTGCATCATGGCTTAACAAGCGGAATAAAGAGAGAGGAACTATGGAAAGCGTAGGGTTAAAAAGGGTCCTGTGACCAGGGTGCCATGTTGAGGGCCTTTATAACACTGACAGGACAAACACATGGCAGGGAAGTGAGCTCTGATTATTTTTTTTCTAGAAATATCTAACCCAATCCAAAATGCATAAACTGATTCTCTGTTCTGCCACAAGGGGGAGCATGCAGCAAGAACGAGCAGTAGAAAAAAAGCCCACTACAATCCTTGGAAAATGGCACTGCTGCAAATCACTGCCCTCGAGATAAATGACAGCTCTGATTGCTTATGTTAAATAATGGATAACAGTCCAATTACCGGTTGATTAACGAATGAACAATAAATGTATCTGTGCCCACAGAAGGTACACGAAAAAGAATAGAACCCAGTAGGCACAACAGTGGGGACGCATTCGTTGCCTGACATTTGCTGCGGAATAGGTCTCTCTGAGTGTTGTCCCAGCCAAAAGTTTCAAAGGATTGGATATCCCATTAAATTCAGAAATGGGAAGATTTAAGATTCCTAAAGATATATATCCATCACTCACCTATGGAAGCTGCTTCAGTCTAGATTTCATTTCTGAACCTTATTATACTGAACTAAAGACAGAGCCAGTGTATCTTTCTGTACTGCTAGGAGTAAACTTAAGGGCTGTTCCTGCTGAATTGTGCTTAGTACAGGTAATACCTATGCTGCCATAGTTTTATGGGATCTCTCTGTACAGACTATGAGCAAACTTAGGGACTGTTCCTGCTGAATTGTGCTTAGTACAGGGGAATACCTATGCTGCCATAGTTGTATGGTATCTCTCTGTACAGACTATGAGCAAACTTAGGGGACTGTTCCTGCTGAATTGTGCTTAGTACAGGGGAATACCTATGCTGCCATAGAATATAGGCACTGGTAAAACTGATGTGTTTGCTTCAGAAACACTACTATAGTTCATATAAACAAGCTACTGTGTAGCAATGGGGGAAATTGAAAAAAGGCTACATGGCACAGGTTAAATAGTGGATAACAGATAACATTATGTTCTACAGAGCTTCTACATCTGCTATCTACTGTGTATCCTGTGCTTGAATGGCTGCCCCCATGGCTACACAGCTGCTTGTTTATATAAACTGTAGTAGTACTTATCTGTTATCTACTGTGTATCCTGTGCTTGAATGGCTGCCCCCATGGCTACACAGCTGCTTGTTTATATAAACTGTAGTAGTACTTATCTGTTATCTACTGTGTATCCTGTGCTTGAATGGCTGCCCCCATGGTTACACAGCAGCTTGTTTATATAAACTATAGTAGTACTTATCTGTTATCTACTGTGTATCCTGTGCTTGAATGGCTGCCCCCATGGTTACACAGCAGCTTGTTTATATAAACTATAGTAGTACTTATCTGTTATCTACTGTGTATCCTGTGCTTGAATGGCTGCCCCCATGGCTACACAGCAGCTTGTTTATATAAACTATAGTAGTACTTATCTGTTATCTACTGTGTATCCTGTGCTTGAATGGCTGCCCCCATGGAACACAGTAGCTTGTTTATATAAACTATAGTAGTGTTTCTGAAGCAACTACACCAGTTTTACCAGTGCAGGGCAACACTGCATTATATTTTTATTACTTTAAAACGCTTCCATTTTTTGACGTTACTGTTCCTTTAAGACTCATCCTTCAAGGCTTATTTGTCCTAGTGCACTTTCCCTGTGAGCGCTGCACATTATAAACACTAGGGGGCAGTCTCAGTGGAGAGATTAAGGTTTCCAGCTCTGCCATGGGAAACAGGGTGAGTCAATGACTCAATGCCAAACAATGGAGACAACACGTCAAACTGAAGAACAACAAGTTTAAATACAAATAATATTTTGCAACTGATTTTTTTTTCTTTTCACGGGTCAGAAAGGTCCTCTGAACCAATGAGCTACAAGCTGGGCGTTAAATGTAGAATAGAGAACGGCGTTGCTTAATGGTACAAACACTCTAGCAGAGTCATGAAAGGTGGAGCCATGCTTCTTCTCTGGCCTTGGTAGTGTGAGAGTAGGATAAGACTCCCCCTTATTCTCCTGAGTGGCACAGTCCTGCTGCATGGCTTGAGATAAGTCTCCTGTGGGTGCTGCTGGCCCGGGGGAAGAGGGCACACTGCAGATACAAACCCTGTGAGGGCGGGGCTTTCTTTTAAACCAATCAGAGATTACTGACAAGGCAGCGTCGGGAGGGTAACACTGCAGCTGACCAATCGGACCATATCTGTGGACGAAAGAGAAACAACTTCAGTCTCTTTAACAGGCCAGTCTCCCTGTACCATCTGTGTACTACAGCAATGCTAACATGGGTTAAAGGAGAAATAAAGCCTAAAAATGAACGTGGCTAAAAATGACATATTATATATACTGAACTTGTTGCATCGGACTAAAGTTTCAGCTTGTCAATAGCAGCAATGATCCAGGACTTCAAACTTGTCACAGGGGGTCACCATCTTGGAAAGTGTCTGTGACACTCACATGCTCAGTGGGCTCTGATTGGCTGTTGAGAAGCTAAGCTTAGGGCTCGTCACTAATTATCCAGCAGAAAATGAGCTTCCCTGGCTGTAATATAAGCTGATGCTACAGGTTTGCTGATTATTAAATTCTGATGCTAATTGCACTGGTTTCTGTGCTGCCATGTAGTAATTATCTGTATTAATTACTAATCAGCCTTATATTGTGACATTTCTATTCTATGTGTACTGTATATTGTGAGTGGGTCCCTAAGCTCAGTAAGTGACAGCAGCACAGAGCATGTGCAGTGAATCAGCAGAAAAGAAGATGGGGAGCTACTGGGGCATCTTTGGAGACACAGAACTTTACTGCTAAAGGGCTGTGGTTGCCTTGGGCTGATACAGAAGCACAAAACATAATGTACAACATTTCTAGCTGCTTCTTTAGTTAGGCTTTTGCTAATGTGCCAAGCAGATAGAGGTGAAATGAAGGCTCAGCAAGAATAGTAAGGGCAGTGCTAGAGGATGCAGTGGCAGAGATTGGGTTAAATATTAAAGTCTGCCTCCTATAACATCACATGTCTGTGTCTGGTGGTCTATGATGTCATGTACAAAGCTCTCACCTTCTTTGCTGGATGGTGCAACCCTCCTGCGCAAGCTGCGGTCCAGCAGTTGATGTGTCCGCGTGGGGCTGGCGCCGGCCATTAGCCGAGCTGTGGCTTCGTGTAGAAATACCTAAGAGACCAAACATCAAGGGGCAGATTGTAATAAATATAAACTGACCCACGTTCTATTCATTCCTATGGGGTTTCGGTGCAAATGCAAAGTGATAAGGTATTTACTTGTCTCATAGCACTGCCTAAATACCTAAAATGAGAGTTTTCATTTGCCCATAAGGCACCATGGGAGGAGACATGCAAATCACTCCCGATTTTTTTGTATCTAGGCACCATGGTTTTCCCGGTGGGTGGGTTTCCAGCCAAATTGGGCTACTAATTTAAAGCCCAGGTGGGTTTTGAAAGTACAAACTAGCCAAGGTACGGTTTCGGGCTACTTTTTGGGCCTTTGGCTAGTTTATACTTTGGAAAACAAAGTAAAAAAAGTTTTTTTCTTGCCCTAATGTGCCAAGCCTGCATCTCCCAATGCATGTTGGGTAATGTAGTTTTTGTTTAACAAGTTTAATGTAAGACTACAATACCCAGCATGCAATGGGACTGACTTGTGTAGAATACAGGAGTTACCAGATTTTGGACTCTGTACCCCAGTCTCCGTCCCTCATATTTTCCGGTGAATTTCCTCAATTTCAGACAATTTTGGGGGTAAAAAAAAAAACTGCTGGCCACCAAATGTCTAGAGGTTGACCTGTTTTACCAATATTTATTGAAATTGTATATGAATTAGGGCCTTATGGGACCCCTATACCTCCTGGGCCCCCGTCTGTAGTTACGCTCCTGGTGATGGTGAATCTGTCCCATTTTGCTTCATGGAAAAATTGAATAAGGCATATTTTCATTTATTTTTTTAGACTTTTTTCTCTCCTCATATTGTGCTATTTTTGGGCTAGTTTTGGACTTTGTTCTCTCCTCATATTGTGCTAGTTTTGGGCTGGTTTTGTAGCCGACTTTGGCTGGTTTTGAGAATTAGACCTGGCAACCGTGCTAGGCAGTGCTGTGTGTATGGCACGAGACAAGTCAATACCTTCTGATTTCAGAAGGCTTCACTTTGCATGTAATTGCTTTTGAAGTGGCTCCTTTTAGCCCAGCTCACCCTAAACAGGTTTGGTTTTCTTTTTGTCAAATGGGGAGTTCTGATTTTCACCCACTCATAAATATCCTTCTAAAAATCCCATAGAAATGAATAGAACCGGGGTGAGTTTATATTTATTAAAATTTGAACTCACATTTTGATATATCTGCCCCCAAGTCATGCGGGAGGAGCATCTCTATAAAGAAATGCTGCTCTACTTCTCATATACTCCCACCCCTTTCCTTTTCATATTACTCCCACTACTCCAGCGTCCCCCCCAGACTAACAGATGGTACATACCCTGCGCATGGCTGGTCTGAAGGACTGTGCCAATCTACGTAGGCTGCTCAGATCCAACTGGAATCCCCGCAGCTCGTGAGGTGGAGCTGAATGCACAAGACTGGGCTGCTGCTGCCCTGGGGTATTCTGTTGTTGCTGCTGCCAGATGTTTGTCCTTGTCACCAGTAGTAGGTCACAGAGGAGAAGCTGTGCTACCTGTAAGCAGAGGGAGAAAATGGGACAGGGGGTTATTGTGCTGGAAGAAAGAGAAATAGAAATGGCAGCTAATGACTCCATTCCCCAGTATAGAATGACCGCTTAGGCACATGCTGTATTGATCTTCTTTAGCAGTTGAATGTTCATGCTCCCAACCTTGTAGCTAATGAGTATCTAGGAATTGTGGGTATGAGAATATAATACACAAACGCCATGAATATCTTGTTAATGATATCCTTGTAAATGGGGAGTTCTGATGTCATCAGTTATAAACGGTGAGTAGTGATGTCATTTTATGTCTCAAGACTCACTAAAACTTGTGTATTATAATAAATAAAGCGTCCCTTGTTGCAAAATATGAGGATATTATAAGTTACTGTATTATGATCATGAAACTCCTCGGTAACTTATAATATCCTTATATCTTACAAGAGAAGGGACTTTATTCATTATATAACCTTCATTGGTCTATACTTGTCTCACCACCTTCCTTCTTATCCAAAAAAACAGCAGTGCAGTATGGTACAGAAAGGCAACAAATCCCAGCAAAATATTAGGTCAGTGAACAGACAAACTTCCAACACAGCCCCTTCCAAATCTTAACAGTCCTTTACTAGCAGCTTATTGATAATAATGATGTGGTTCTTTACTGAAGATTCGGCACTGTGTCTGTGTTGCACTGCAGGCACATTGCACATCACCGATATCACATGCAATGCAACTACAATGCACCGCAGCCACAGTTCTATCTACTTGCAATCAGAATTTAATAATCAGCAAACCTGTAGCATCAGCTTATATTACTGGGGAAGCTCATTTTCTGCTGGATAATTAGTGACGAGCTCTAAGCTTAGCTTCTCAACAGCCAATCAGAGCCCACTGAGCATGTGAGTGTCACAGACACTTTCCAAGATGGTGACCCCCTGTGACAAGTTTGAAGTCCTGGATCATTGCTGCTATTGAGATGCTGAAACTTGGCTGGTGCAATAAGTTCACTATATAAAATATGGCATTTTTAGCCACATGCATTTTTAACATTTAGTTCTCCTTTAACCAAGATGGATGCTCAATGCATTACAGGCTTCACTCTTCATCCAGCTCAGATGCTCCCAACAGTACTGATAGAATGAGGCTCCTCACCTTATCCACACTGCTAGTGCTGGATGGGCCCATGTTCAAGCTGTCTCGCAAATAGCCACTTGCCTTCTCACAGTGGCCCAAGCTGACCTGACTGCTGTCTTGCTTTCCCAACAAGGTGCGCACGGCTTTGAAGACATAAAGAGCAGCTTTGGGCAGCGGATTCCTACATAAAAGTAAAAGTGTTATGGTGTGCGGATGAACTTTATCATATCTCTATATTCTGTATAATTGGGGCCCAGTGCTAAACTAACAAAACACAAACAATTCCAGTTAGACCGCACTTACGGATAAAGTCCCCAACCTCCTAATCCACTGAGCTTCCTTACATAATAATTCTTTTAGCTCAGTGGATTAGGAGGTTGGGGACTTTATCCCCACATGGCTTGAACCATGAGTATGATCTGAATACATTTTTATTGAAATAGTTTTTAATTTGAAACTGATCTTATTTATTTATAGGTTATTACATGGACATTTGTATTCGCTTTCCTGGGAGTGGGATGTTACTACAATAATCTTCAGTGATTTTGTGATATGATATTTGATGGATTCATTGAAAGATAAGTACTACTGGAAGTTATTTGGATACATATGGAAAGTTTTTAATCACTAAAAGTATGTTATGTAAACATGTCATGACACTAGGGGGCACTGTGATACATTGTATTTAAGGTCAGGTGGTGATGTATGTTTTTATGCATGACAAAGAGTGAAGTGCCACTTGAAACGTTGTATTTTCATTCTGCTGTCCTAAACTAACAAAACATACATTTAAAGTAAAAAGGTGAAGTATCTACAGTATATGAAAGCTTCCAAGTATTTATATCCTTCTAATGCTTGTGTCTTCAAACCATCACATTCCTGGCTATTCCACTCACTCTGAAGCGTATAGAGTCTTCGGCATGTATTCCACCACCGGGTACAGTCTCTGCGCTGCTTCGTCATCGCCCTGCAGCCAGTTAATAGCCACGATAATGAGAGAGGCCCACCACTTGGCAACCGGATCTGTCCCTGTGCAGAGGAGCCAAGAGATGTTGATTCGGAAGATGTACTTCAAAAGAAATCTCCTTACAGTATATCTCATACTATGTTACCCAGGTTCTAAGCATCCTCCCCCTCAAGAACAGGACAGAAGAAGAAGAAATATAAAGACTAGAACCTGGTCTGGCTCGGTCTCATTTTGCTTTTCCCCCCAAATATAAGTACCAAAAGGAAAAGAGAAAACCCACTGGCCTTGAGTGGGGAGCTACCCAGATTGGCTTTCTCTGCCCCATTTGTTGACCATTGATAGGCATAAAAGATGATGGATATAATCCATTGACTGAGAAGAAGTCGCTTGACCCCTCTGGGTCCCATTGTTAGAACGAAAAGTGAAAAAGCAAGTCCAGAGTTCAGAGTTTTCAACACACATTCTTTACAGCCCACACTGGTTCATCTTGATGTCAAAGACTAGCACTAACTGCCCATTAAGACTGACACAGCTGACAGTTGGGCAATTAAGGCTGAACCAAAAGAGTGAAGGACAGATAGGGGGCTGTGAGCAGTAAAAAAAAAAACAGACCAGCCTCAATTTTGGTCTTTTTTTCCCCTTCTAGTGTCATGTACACGAGAGAGATATACTTTACCCCATGGGTTATTCCTGTGTCTCCCAGCATCCTGAGAAAAGCAATTAAATTAGCTTTTGTTTTACGAGTCCAAATGAGTAACAAAATGGAGCCTTACCAGTGACTGTTGCCATACTAGAACTGATAGAAAATGTGTGATTGGGGATGGCTGCTGTGTTGGAGCATCCATTCAGCAACTGCAGATATTCCAGCGCATCCGAAAACTCCCTGCGGGACAGACAGATAATGGGTGTACAGATTATGGGTGCAGAGATAATGGGTGCAGGATGGTGTACAGATAATGGGTGCAGGATGGTGTACAGATAATGGGTGCAGGATGGTGTACAGATAATGGGTGCAGGATGGTGTACAGATAATGGGTGCAGGATGGTGTACAGATAATGGGTGCAGGATGGTGTACAGATAATGGGTGCAGGATGGTGTACAGATAATGGGTGCACAGATAATGGGTGTACATATTATGTGTGCAGAGATAATGGGTGTAGAGATAACTGGTGCAGAGATAATGGGTGTAGAGATAACTGGTGCAGAGATAATGGGTGTAGGATGGTGTACAAATAATGGGTGTACAGATTATGGGTGTACAGATTATGGGTGCAGAGATAATGGGTGTAGGATGGTGTACAGATAATGGGTGCAGGATGGTGTACAGATAATGGGTGTAAATATTATGGGTGCAGAGATAATGGGTGCAGAGATAATGGGTGTAGGATGGTGTACAGATAATGGGTGTAGAGATAATGGGTGTATGATGGTGTACAGATTATGGGTGTACAGATTATGGGTGTACAGATAAGAAACACAAGGCACAGAAAACAATTGCCTTGTTAATGTAACCAATTATCCGTTAGCTGTTAATGTCTAGAGCAATTACAATTATGATGAAATGTTCTGATTGGTTGCCATAGGTTACTAGGCTGAAAGGTGACTAAACACCACGATAAAGCTTGTGCATCTGGCATGTAGTCTATGTCTGATATACAGTAAATGCATTCACACCACCTTACAGTTCTGGTAAAAGAAAAAAGGACAGAGAGGAAAAAAGACTCTTGTATTGGAATCTTACCCCTCGCCCTCTGTCATGGGCTTGGCCTGTTCTGGTTGAGCCACACAGTACAGTGCCTTCTCCAGGAGATGTTCCCGAAAAGCCTGGGTCACCTGGGCCAAGGGGTCCACTGTGACAAGAAACACACATTCTCAGATGGACAATGATCAATATATCAATCAGGGTGTGTATGTATGTTACAGTTCTGACACTGAACTACTCTGCACTGCTAATGGTTCCCCTTTAAACTGTGTCTGATGCATGTATTGCCTTTTCTACACACAGCCTGTTACTGGTTGTTCTTTTTCTCTATATATGTATCCGAGGGTAAGATGAGAGTTCAACACAGTTCACCAGAAAAGAACTGTACAACTGTTGAGAGAGCTGTGAACTTCACCCTTTGATAAGTTTGTCTTATGTGTTGTATTATCCATGGTGGTTGCAGTGCATTCGTCTGGCCATTAGAGGTAGCTCCTGCTGTAGTACAGATCTCTACCTGTCTATCGTTACCATTAAAAAATATGTGACCGGCTTACTAAACCCACCATGAGAGTTAAGTAAAGCTCAGGTGGAAGTTGAGCAGAGAGGAAAACTGGATTTAGGTCCTGTATTTAAAGATTTAGTTCCTAATGATAGAGGAAGAGCTCACAAGTCCACATCGTGGCCACTATTTCTTGTGTCCAATCCAAATAGTGTGCTAGCTCCCTATTACTGGTCTCCAATCCAGTGGACATCATATGTAGAAGGTTAGGTAGGTGAGAAAGCCAGTCCACACACTTCGGATAAAAATTAACTGTCCAGCTTTATTGAAGAATTAAAACAACAGACAGGCATCTTAAGCAGTTGTACTCCTACCCCATAACATGTGGAATCACCTAGGCATCTGCTTAAGATGCCTGTCTGTTGTTTTAATTCTTCAATAAAGCTGGACAGTTAATTTTTATCCGAAGTGTGTGGACTGGCTTTCTTAGTTCCTAATGACTTACAAAGAATCTGAGGCTTACTATCCCTTTAAAACTTAAAGGGCCCATTACCTGTGCTGCCGGCTGTGCTGTAGATAGTGTCACGGGGAGAGCTCCTCACAGTCCAGTCTCCATCCACAAAAAAGCGATGTCCCAAAGGGTGGCACAGCCACTGCATAGCAGGGGGGATAGTGACACTCTGTGCCAGGCACACCTGACGGGCACTAGACAAGAAGAAGCGCTGCACGAAGAAAGAGGGGGTTTCTAGTACTCAGTGTGTGTCTTGCACATTATGGGTATTAAATATCCATATAATAGAAGCTGCAGGCTGAGTTATACAGGGAACTCTTGAGTATCACTCATGTATTATAAGGGATAATGTACCCCCTACTGTAAATGATAAGGATATTAGAAGTCACTGAGGGGTTCTGTGACCATATAAAGACACAAGGCTGCAGGCTGAGTTATACAGGGAACTCTGAGTATCACTCATGTATTATAAGGGATAATGTACCCCCTACTGTAAATGATAAGTATATTAGAAGTCACTGAGGGGTTCTGTGACCATATAAAGGCACAAGGCTGCAGGCTGAGTTATACAGGGAACTCTGAGTATCACTCATGTATTATAAGGGATAATGTACCCCCTACTGTAAATGATAAGGATATTAGAAGTCACTGAGGGGTTGTTCTGTGACCATATAAAGGCACAAGGCTGCAGGCTGAGTTATACAGGGAACTCTTGAGTATCACTCATGTATTATAAGGGATAATGTACCCCCTACTGTAAATGATAAGGATATTAGAAGTCACTGAGGGGTTCTGTGACCATATAAAGGCACAAGGCTGCAGGCTGAGTTATACAGGAAACTCTGAGTAGCACTCATGTATTATTAAGGATAATGTACCCCCTACTGTAAATGATAAGGATATTAGACGCCCCTGAGGATTTTCACAACCATATAAAGAGACAAGGCTTCACAAGTACACTATGCACCCTTTATATAGTGAATAATGTACTGCTTATTCAGTTGAGTTCCATGCCCATGTAAAGGCAAAAGGTCAAAGCTCAGGTCTTTTACCCAGGTCATGGAACTCAAAAGTGACTTCTAATATCTTCATATTGTACAACAGGGAGTCATGTCACAGAAATGACATCAGTAAGCACCAATTATATGTGATGACATCATTAATCACAGTTTATAAGGATATCATTTACAGGATATTCAGAGCTTGTGTTTTGTAAAAATATATTTTATAGGTTATTCAGGACTAATTTAAATGCACCCTCTATCACCAAATAATTATTTCACAGTGAGATGAATAAGATGAGCCATTTTACTCACCGCCAAAAAGTGGAAGCGCCGGTGAAGACTGGCCTTGACTCTTAGGGCAGCGCCAACATAGATCTCTGCCAGTGTCGCCACAGAGATGGCATTTCCGGCACAGTCTGCCAGGTTCACTGCACTTAATGCCATATTTACAGCAGACAGGTGGCCTCCAACGTGCTTCCCTGCAGTAAAGAAACCACATTCTTGAGTTGAGCACAAGTCTTTTGTTATTGATAAAGGTGTTTTTTAAAGGGCAGATGATATAGATAGATAGATAGATTGATAGATGATAGATAGATGATAGATAAAATGACAGACAGAAATATAATAGATTGATGATATATAGATGATTGATAGAAAGATGATAGATTGATAGATAGATAGATAGATAGATAGATAATAGATAGATATGAACAGATAGATAGATGATAGATAGATAGATAGATAGATAGATAGATAGATAGATAGATAGATAGATAGATAGATAGATAGATAGATAGATAGATAGATAGATAGATTAGATGATAGATAGATGATAGACAGAGACAGAAATATAATAGATAGATGATTGATTGATAGATAGATAGATGATAGATAGATGATAGATGATAGATAGATAGATAGATAGATAGATAGATAGATAGATAGCTACTCATGGTGTTTCCCACTGGCGTCCTGTCTTTTATTATAGACAAACATTAGTACTTCCTTGAATTAGCATGCATGGGAAATGTCCTGTATTCTATTGGCACAGTATGAGCTATAATATTGGATCCTCCCCACATACCAGTCATGTGAAGCTGGTGGAGACGGTGATACACAAGAGCAGCATCCCTGCAGCTTTTCCTGACATCATCCTTTAGCTGGTGGTCTCTCCGAAAGCCTCCAGCCCGCGCCGCCAGCCAACGACCAACCCACAGGCGCTGGAGAACATAGCGAATTATACTCCACATGAGACTGCAGCACAGATCAAGGTTCGAGGTGGGTAGGGGTCGTCCCAGTGCTTTGAGTGCCATCCAAAGGTGTAGCGATGCCTGTGCAAAGTCACCCTAGGACATGTGTGCAACATTAATACATTAATCTCCATACAATCCATGGAATGCAGGTCTTGTGTAACATGTTTGTGTAAAAGGGATGCAACTTCTAGAGCAGTCACTTTGGCCTTGCAGGTTAGCACATTGATCTCACTTTATGGGAATATATATATATGTTTTTTAATATCTGGGTATTTACCTAGTATTTATTTTCAATGCAAATGTGTTAATGGGAGCTACCATATTGCCCCAGAAGAGGCATTCTCTATAGACCACTAGCAGTCACAACCATATATTTATAACGATGCACCACAAAGCATGTCTGGATGAGTCTCTGAGGCTTAAAAGGCATGTAAAGGCAAAAAAATAAAATCCCAATCCCAAATCCCAATTTTACTTTCTTTACTGAAAAAGAAACATATCTCTAATATACTTTAATTAAAAAACGTGTACCATTTTTATAATGAACTAAATATGTCTAAATTCTCCCTTCATTTACTGCTGTGGATAGGAATTGTCAGACAGTCCCTAACTGCTCTGCAGGGAAACAATCATACTTATGAACAGCAGGGGGAGCCCCCGCCTTACTTCCCAGCCATGCAGAACTCAAGCAGCTTTGTTTGTTTCCCTGTAGAGCAGTCGGCGACTGTGTAGAGATTTGTATTGGATTTTATGTTTGCCTTTAAATCCCCTTTACTGTTTCCAACTCCAGCTGCAGGGACAAAGATAAAGGAGCCAGATTTAAACAGATAAACTGGGATTCTATTTGGAGGATTATTTTGCTGCAGCCACTGGTTCTGGAGAGTTTGTATTAAACAATACAAAAACTATAAAATCCACATTAGATTACATGACAACATAGGACCCAGTAAAGTACATAAAAGTGAAAAACTAACATTCTAGTAGGTAGAATTCTGAATATTTAAGCCTTTTAATTCAATTGTGGCTTACCCGAGACAGATCAACATCAGCTTGTTTGCGGTGACGCCAGAAGAGGGCAGAAGATTCTGAGTGCAGTCGTGTTACAGGCTCCCCATATATAAACAGTCGTATAAATACCCCCAGAACAATGATGATGTTGATTGGCCAAAGGAAAGTAGAAGGGAGCAGCCAGCTCGACCACATGGATGGTTCTGGGGAAAGAAATAACAATGAGAGATGTACTCTTGTTTTCTGCTGTGCATTTACAGTATGGTCTGTATTTCAAACTGCCTTGGAGAAAAGGGCTGAGGTAGTAGATCCGCTTATTCTGAGCCCAAAAAACAGTGTGGATCAATGTTACTAACAAATATCAGGAAGGTGCACACTAGGCTGTAGACTAGAGTATAAGCAACCAACCTGAGGGTGTGGCCTGCAACATGCTCCTCCCAGCACCATGGTAAGATTCACTGTCCAAGGTGTCATAATTCTTGGAGCTTCCCATCAGGAAAGACAAAGGATTAAAGGACAGGCAGAGGAAAACAAAAGCACAGAGTGCCATGCGGGAACGATCCAACATCCCTGCGCTGCGAGGAGATGGAACCTCCTGTTTGACTTGGACCTAAAAGGGCAAGAATAGATTTGAAAGAGAACAGGCAAGCAGCAGGGAATCTCAGCGAGATACTGGGGGATAGTCAGTCATATTTATTGTCATCTCTTCTGCATACAAAAAAAGAAATGCATACATAATGAGACGAAATTGCAATGTCCCTATCCCGCCCCAGACCACATACATATTACACATAATCCCAAACAAACATATACTGTTAAAAAAATCCAAAACATTTTTCAATATACACTTTCAAGCCAAGAATATATAAATAAAATACAAAAAAAGAAGAAACCCCATTTTTCTAACTCCCACTCCTTCGTTTTTAACACAAGAGTATTTCTTTATTTTTTGTGCCATTTATTTGTGCAATCACACCTTATCTAATAACTACCTTACTATAAAGTGCAATAATTGTGGCTGATTGTAGCTACCTAATATAAGTTACTATTTTGTGCCTACAGCCATAACTCACATGATCTATTTTTTATTTCCATCACTATGTTGTGCAATAAAGTGCATATCAGTTACCTCCTCTCTCAACCAATAATAAAGTGGATTTATTGTGCATAACCCACAGTATGTGCAATCTAAGCAAACCCATAGTTTAAAGGAGAAGGAAAGCTACTGAAACAGGTTATTGCCAATAGATTAGCCACAACAGTGCAAGCTATAACACTATATTTATTCTGCAGAATGCTTTACCATACCTGTGTAAACAGCTCTATAAGCTCTCTGTTTTTTAGGATAGCCGCTGCCATATTAGCAGCATCACTTGCTGCCTGAGTCTCTCCCTTCTCACTCATAGCTTTGGGCTTAGATCACAGCAGGAAGGGAGGAGGGGGAGAGAGGAGCAAACTGAGCATGCTCAAGCCCTAGCCTTGGAGGTTTAAGCTGAAAACAGGAAGTCTGATACAGAAGTCCATGTTTAAACAATAGAAGGAAACAAATGTGGTGTTTTTTTTGGACTCAGAGCAGCATTACTTTGAGGGATTACTGGTGTATTTATATAGACCTTCCTGATAAAGCTTACTTAATTTTAGCCTTTTCTTCTCCTTTAACATCTGGAAAAACACAGGTGGATCATCCCTTTTGTAGAAGCAGATACAGAACTATTGGGACACAGAGATAGACTAGAATGAGAGAGGCCGAAATACAGACGCTCTACTCCTGTCTATGTAGCAAAGCCCAGGGAATTGGGAGCAGAAGTAAGTAGGAAATACATCATCAATATCATAAGCAATAGGAAGTGATTGAAGCTGCTGACCTTCGCATCTTCACTGAGAGGACTGTCTGGCTCCGAGTCGCTGCTACACTGTGAGAAAGGACTGCCGCTGTGTGATGGAGAACCTGCATCTGAGGGAGGAGGTGTGAGCACTTCCATCATTTCTGCTTTCACTCCTTCCATGACAACCGTACCGGCCACCAAGTCCTTCAGGGTGTCTGATGAGACAGAGAACTCAGCATTAGTCTGACTCTATAAACAACTGTATTTGAAAAAAGCTAAGCAATGGCTAAACAAATGAGATCGCCAAAATATTCTCAGCCACCTTACTGACAAGTATCAGACAACTACATATATATTAGGTCTGCCCTTGCTAGACCAGCCAATCAGAGCTTTATCAAAAAGAGCAGCAACATCAAAGCAGGAAGTGGGAGCTTACTGTTCTTCTGGGCAGCCATTTTCAGCATCATGTTTTCCTGTTTCAACTTGATGTTGTTCTGCTGCAGAAAACGGATGTAGTCTATGGCCTTCTTTAACACGGATGACTTGTTCAGCTGCTGTCAAATAATAAAATAGTTAAACTGGGAACAAGGATAGAGGTGCCCATCATTAAAGGAAAACTTAACCCCCAAAATGAATATTTAAGCAACAGATAGTTTATATCAAATTAAGCGGCTGAACCCCCGAATCCTTTGCGAAAAATTGGGCTGAATACCGAACCAAATATGAATCCTAATTTGCATATGCTAATTAGTGGTAGGAAGGGGAATTTTTTTTTTACTTCCTTGCTTTGTGACAAAAAGTCACACGATTTCCCTCCCCGCCCCTAATTTGCATATGCAAATAAGGATTCAGATTTGGTTCGGCCAAGCAGAAAGATTCGGCCGAATCTGAATCCTGCTGATAAGGCCAAATCCTGGCCGAATCCTGAACCGAATTCTGGATTTGGTGCATCCTGAGTAGATATATTTAAGTAAATATTGCCTTTTTACATCTCTTGCCTTGAACCATCATTTAGTGATGATCTGTGTGCTGCCTCAGAGATCACCTGACCAGAAATACTGCAGCTCTAACTGTAACAGGAAGAGATCACCTAACCAGAAATACTGCAGCTCTCACTGTAACAGGAAGAAGTGTGGAAGCAAAAGACACAACTCTTGTCTTTTAATTGGCTCATGTGACCTAACATGTATGGTTTGTTTGTGTGCACCGTGAATCATACAATCCCAGGTGACGGCCCTTATTTTTTTAAATGGCAATTTTCTATTTAGGATTACCCAATGGCACATACTACTAAAAAAAATATATTATTATGAAAATGGTTTATTTGCATGAAGCAGGGTTTACATATGAACTGTTTTATGCAATATCTTTTTATAGAGACCTACATTGTCCGGGGGGTATAGTTTTCCTTTAACTTTGGCCAGGTATCCTGTTTGCTAAAGAAGTTATGTGCCTTTAGGGCAATAAGAAGATCCATTCGGCATGCTGCTCCAGCTCCACTTAACTCAACTGCCATGCAAGAGTGCAACTGGTCAAGGATTTCCATATATACTCAAGAAAAACTGGAGGGGGTATGGCTGCAGCTTAAAGGAGAACTAAAGCTGAACTAAAGAAGTGGCTAGAAATGTTGTAGATTACATTTTGGGCTTCTGTACCAGCCCAAAGCAACCACAGCCCTTTAGCAGTAAAGATCTGTGTCTCCAAAGATGCCCCAGTAGCTCCCCATCTTCTTTTCTGCTGATTCACTGCACATGCTCTGTGCTGCTGTCACTTAGTGAGCTTAGGGACCCACTCACAATATACAGTACACATAGAATAGAAATGTCACAATATAAGGCTGAGTAGTAATTAATACACATAATTACTACATGGCAGCACAGAAACCAGTGCAATTAGCATCAGAATTTAATAATCAGCAAACCTGTAGCATCAGCTTATATTACAGCCAGGGAAGCTCATTTTCTGCTGGATAATTAGTGACGAGCCCTAAGCTTAGCTTCTCAACAGCCAATCAGAGCCCACTGAGCATGTGAGTGTCACAGACACTTTCCAAGATGGTGACCCCCTGTGACAAGTTTGAAGTCCTGGATCATTGCTGCTATTGACAAGATGAAACTTTAGCCTCGTGCAGTAAGTTCACTATATAAAATATGCCATTTTTACCCATATTCGTTTTTAGGGTACAGTATCTCTGCATAAAACTCCACATGGCTATAGTTGGAGGAAGACTAACTTAGCATACACCAAGTAAGAGTTTGCCAGTTGATACCTTGGCCTCTGTGCCTGCGACCAGGTCCTTAAGTTCTATAATCTTGTCGTTGATAGAGCATCGATATCGCTTCTCGATGGCATTGTGTGCTGTGCGTTTTTCCCCTTTGCCGTTCAGCATGGCCATCTTGCCGCTGCCTGTGAGACGATTAATTGGTAACTTGTCTGCGTCCATTATCAATGGCACCGTTGTCAGAAAGGTTCCCCCGCTGACCAGAGTCTGTTGCATAAAAAACACACACGAAGGTCAGAAAAATAGAAATGAGATGCCACAATTAAGGCAACCTAAGGCTTTATCTGAACTACAACAAAACATCATTCTAGGTGACTCTTGTTGAGGTGTCACGACACCGTTCATGTGCTCCATACTACTATAGTTTATATAAACAAGCTGTTGTGTAGCCATGGGGGCAGCCATTCAAGCACAGGACACACAGTAGATAACAGATAAGTACTACTATAGTTTATATAAACAAGCTGCTGTGTAGCCATGGGGGCAGCCATTTAAGCACAGAATACACAGTAGATAACAGATAAGTACTACTATAGTTTATATAAACAAGCTGCTGTTTAGTCATGGGGGCAGCCATTCAAGCACAGGATACACAGTAGATAACAGATAAGTACTACTGTAGTTTATATAAACAAGCTGCTGTGTAGCCATGGGGGCAGCCATTCAAAGCTGAAAAGTGAGAAAAAGCACAGGATACACAGCAGATAACAGATACGTTCTTATATACTTCAGAACCTGTTATCTTCTGTGCATTCTGTATTTGAATGGCTGCCCTCATCCCTTTAAGACACTTATTGGATACTGTCTCTTTAAGACCTGTGTCTCATTAAGAACTGTTTTTATTTTCCCTTTCTAACTGATTTTGGTTGTAATTTTGTATAAAAGGCCTTTTTCCTGTGGGTGAGTACCCTTGTGGTATGAAACACGTAGGGCCTTTGGAGTTGTAATATTTTTAACTTTGATAAATCAATATAATTTTTTTAACTCTACACTTTTTGGCCCTGTGGGTTGTCTTGAGTGCCGGACAGCCCTGCTTTTCTTGCATATATCAGTTTGCTACTCCCTGAAGCTGAGGGGCTGGTGCACCTGGACCATTCAATCTACTTGGTGATCTACTTATATTTATATGTTCATTAATATTCTGGAGCATTTTCTTCTCCTTTCCTGCCCCCATGGCTACACAGCAGCTTTCATTTCAATGGGGCAAAATGGAGCTCGTGCCCTATCTGTTAACTGAAGAAGAGTAAGGACTCGATTATATATATCGCTCATGTTATATAGCATGTAAAGGGACAAACTCATTTTTCTTTTATGGGGTTTTACATTGTTTAAATACATCCTTAGGTATCAGTACAGGGTGGGTTTCTCCTCTCACCGGCATTTGCAGAGGTGTCGTCTGTATTGTGGTATTGGTTCCTAATGAAGTCACCCCAGAAGTCTTCACTCCCGACACAACAGCGCTGTCCGCCTTAACAGCAGTGAGCAGCAGGGAGTCTGTTTTGATGAAATGAGGTTGCAGGAAGACCTGGAGGAGGGCGAAGTAGAAATGTTAATTTGAATCCCATATCCATCAGACAGTCTAATGCATTGCCTGCTCGATGAACAGCTCTACTCACCGGGACCTGTTGGATTTGGGAGGTGACAGGTGAAGTACTGGTGGTAGTGATAAACTGCTGCGGAGAGATGGTCTGCGTGTGGATGGTTACAGGCTGCTGTATCTGAGTGGGGGATTGTGCCTGCTGAGCTACGGGGGTGGTGCTTTGTAGCTGAGGTCCTGCAACACTAGTTTTGCTCTGCAGAGCTTGTCCAGTGACACTTTGCAACTGTTGCACGCCTTGAACCGCAATATGCTGCAGAGCTTGCCCTGCAATATTCTGCAGCACCTGTCCAGCTTGAGTAGTGTTATTCTGAAGCGGCTGCATGGTTTTGCTTGAGACAGCCTGCAGGCTTTGTTGCCTGGCTTGCCCAGCGGCTATAGGATGATTTATGATACCTTGTGGGCTAGCAACACTCTGAGGGACTGCACCAATCCAGGTAACATGGAACGAGACAAAATTCTAATTTAGCATAGAAATATCAAATACCAGACAATACTCATGGAATGAGGACTACCGTAAATGATTAGGGGATTAGACAAGGCACATCAGTAGGTTTTCAAACATATCCCACCATCTGTAATCCAATAGAATCACAGGATCTGCTGACCCAACCTGCCAATATGATCTATATGGGCAATACTGCCTCTCCAAGTATGGGCAAGTAGCTGACTTTAAAGGATAAGTAATCCTTTAAAAGAAAGTGAATGTAAGATTGATGAGAGTGCAATTCTAAGCACCTTTGTAATTTACATTCATTATTTATTTTATTAGTATTCCAAGATATTAAGGGATACATGTACTGTAAATATGGATGAATCTTGTTACAACAGCGCCACCTGCTGGTCAGTTTCCCACCAGTCTGACCACCAAGTAGTCAAGAATGTTGTCAGGAGAAAGAAAGAGGCTGCTCTGATGTTCTTCTGCTTAGGAAAAATTTGAGAAAGGTTTCTAATTGTTTTCCTAAACAGAAGAACATCAGAGCAGCCTGTTTCTTTGACTACTTGGTGGTCAGACTGGTGGGAAACTGACCAGCAGGTGGTGCTGTTGTAGCAAAATTATTTGATATTAACAGTACGTGTCCTTTTATATCTTGGAATAAAAAGAAAATAAATAATGAATGTAAATTACAAAAGTGCTTAGAATATCCCCCTCGTCAATTTAACAGTCACTTATTTTAAAGGTTTACTTATCCTTTAACCAATATCTAGGGAGCAAATGCTTGAACATCTCTGTGTTATGTTAGTTAGTGAGACAGGATTGTGTATGATATGATACAAATGTGATCTCCCAAGCTTGACAGAGTAGTATTTTACTTCTACAGCTATAACATCACAGGAGACAAAGTATCACAGCTGTGACATTGTATTGTCATGCTCTTACAGCTATGACATCACATAATTAAGTTTCCCAGCTTTGGCACAGGGTTACTATATGTCTTAGAGTAGGAGTGACCATACTTTACTAATGCGAGGTCTCCTTTTACTGATGTTGTCCCATTATGATCTACATCCATAAAATATTGTTAGCATTCTGTTCCATGGAAAATATTACTTAAAGGAAAATTCAACCCGTAATAAAAAAAACAACCCTCCCCCCTACCCTGGGTAGACCGCCCTTCCTCCTCCCCCAGCCTACCTGCCCCCCCCCCGGCAAAGGCCCCTAATTTTTTACTTACCCCTCCATGCAGATTCTGGCCTTGGAGTTCACACCAGCCATCTTCTTTGTTCTGTCTTTTTCTGAGGTTTCGGCACATGTGCAGTTGGAGTAAATTTCCGGTATTGAACCACTGCGCATGCACTGAAAGTCACGGAAATTTTCGTGACTTTCGACGCATGCGCAGTTGTTCAGGACCAGAAATTTACTCCAACTGCACATGTGCCGAAAATGCTGTCACTACACGAAGATTAGCGGAGAAGAAGAAGATGGCTGCCATGAACTCCAAGGCCAGAATCTACATGGCGGGGTGAGTAAAAAATTAGGGGCATTTGCCTGGGGGGCAGGTAGGCTGGGGGGGGGTCTACCCAGGGTAGGGGGAAGGGTTTTTTTAAACTACAGGTCGAATTCTACTTTAAGTATTGATTTCTGAGCATATCGCTATGTTTAACTAACAACAATTTATTATGTTACTGTAATAAATATCTGAATGAAAACCACGAAACAGGAGGGTGATTTAGTCAAGCTGACTTAGAGGAATAAAGTGGGACACATATGACAGGGAATCTAAACCAAATTTTTTAATTTTGAGTAAAGGGCTAATTTAATAATGGCAGGCTGAAGAACTAGGTGCACAAGTGGGTATAGAACTGTGCGCATCAACACCCCATACACTGAGGGGGTTATTTATTAAAGTCCGAATGCCAAAAACTCAAGTTTTTTTTTTGACTATAGAATCAAAATTTTTTGTGAAAAAACAAAATTTGCATTTTTCATGATATATTATACCCCGAGAATGGAAAAAGTCAGAATCCAAAAATCCGGAATCTCAAACCTGCCGAGGTTGTATTTAAGTGGGAGAAGTCCCAAATATATCCTGATCTGCACTGAGTTTCGTGCACAAATCCGAAGATTTTGTGGGTTTTGGGTAAATATCCGAAAAAAATTAGGGCTGAAAAACCAAAAAAAATTAGTGTGACTAGAATTTTTCACTATTTTTTTGAGTTTTTTCCTGCACTGGAATTTTTCGGGAAAATGTATTGATAAATAGGGGAAATAACCCATGCGGATTTGGTCGGAGTATATTTCAGAAAATAATGAGATCAATTATGATTTTGATAAATAACCCCCTTAGTGTTTAGGCTTGGTATTGGTGCACAGTGGCTGTGCTGGGGCAAAAAACACTTTGCACTTTGCTCCTTCTGTGATAAATCTTATTAAAATGAGAGCCAACCTATTCTGCCACCAGAAGAACCCATCTTCTGTGGGGAGGTACCTGCAGCATGTATGAGGTAAGGAGTGAAAAATGAGACAATACCACAGTAGTTCCAATGAAAGTCCAATGAACTGTCTATGCAAAGATCTACATTTCCATTTACTTTGTGTTAATACTCTCATATCAATCAGGCTGTGCATTGCTTACCTGCAGGCCCAGGCTGGCAATCTGTGGGTTCTGGCAAATGCCACAGGGGCTGCTGTAAGATGCCATAGACACTCACTATTTAGTGGGCTGGTGGGTGGCTGTTTGGGCCTCTGTGTGACCTGTTGGGGCCTCCCGGTACCTGAAATGCCAGGGCTTATTATTATTTTATCAGTCCAGACCTGCTTACCTGTGTATGTCCCCTGATCCTGCGGGTATGCTCCTAATGCCGTCTGTGAGCTGAACTGAGGCTGAGCTTGGGACACAAAGTTCTGCCCAAATAGCAAGCTCTGCAGTGATTGTGGAGACTGCTGGAGCTTGCTCGCTGCTTCCTTTGGACTAGTACAGATCTGCATAGGCTCCTCAGTTGCCCGACTCTGTGCCGAAGAACTGATCTGCTGCCCCAGAGCATCCTGGGGATGGACCGGAGACTGTTGTCCCGGGAAACCAAGAGGAAACATCTTTATAGGGGGTGCACTGGGGGGTGCAGCCAGTAATCCCTCCAAAGAGCTTAATGCTTCTCCCCCAGCGAGATCGACAGGAGGGGTTGGGTCCTGTGCAGAACCATTGATGGTGTTAAAGGCAGCTCCATCGAATAGGAAGTCATTGTCATTGTTGTGAATAAGCTGAAGCATATCTGATGAGAGACAAAAAAGGGGGGTTAGATATACAGTATATATATATATAGTGAATAAAGTACCCCCTCTTGTAAAATATAAGGATATTATAAGTTACCGAGGAGTTTCATGACCATATAAAAACACGGAGTTCCATTTTATACAGGTCATGGAACTCCGAGGTAACTTATAATATCCTCATATTTTACAACTGGAGGTACTTTATTTATTATAATACACAAGTTTCAGTGAGTCATGTGACAGAAATTACATCACTACTCACCGTTTATAACTGATGACATAAGGATATGATTTACAAGATATTCACGGCTTTTGTGTATTATATACATATACACACATACCACAGTATTCTCCCAGTTTAAAAGTGCACTGTTAACTAGTATCGCAGAATTACACAATTCTCATCTACTGCTGCGGAAATGTATATTGGGGTTCTTTGTCCCCAGCGTGGAGCTCATATTTCTGTGGACAACAAAACCCCTTATGTGCCATCACCCTAAATGGGCTGCTCTGACACCCGTGGAAAACAAAGTCTCATAATTGCATGAAATTACCTTCTTCTCTAATGTCATGCAACAATATCATTCAAATGTTTTACCTGTGGTGATTCCCCATGGCTCCCAATTGCAAGTTATTTTCTGGTGCTTTGTTACTCACTGAGGAGTAACAGTCATCCTGCTATAGTTCCAGGGGTACACAGGGCTCAAATAAGCACTCACCCCAAATCTCACCCTAACTGGCCTTCAGACTGGGCCCTTAGCTCATAACAAGGTTACAGATATATAGAAACATTGGGGTAACAGTCACCCTGCTATAGTTCCAGGGGTACCCAGGGCACAAATAAGCACTCACCCCAAATCTCCCCCTAACTGACCTTCAGACTGGGCCCTTAGCTCATAACAAGGTTACAGATATATAGAAACATTGGGGTAACAGTCACCCTGCTATAGTTCCAGGGGTACCCAGGGTACAAATAAGCACTCACCCCAAATCTCCCCCTAACTGGCCTTCAGACTGGGCCCCCTTAGCTCATAACAAGGTTACAGATATATAGAAACATTGGGGTGTCACCCTGCTATAGTTCCAGGGGTACCCAGGGTACAAATAAACGCTCACCCCAAATCTCCCCCTAACTGGCCTTCAGACTGGGCCCCCTTAGCTCATAACAAGGTTACAGATATATAGAAACATTGGGGTAACAGTCACCCTGCTATAGTTCCAGGGGTACCCAGGGCACAAATAAACACTGACCCCAAATCTCCCCCTAACTGGCCTTCAGACTGGACCCCCTTAGCTCATAACAAGGTTACAGATATATAGAAACATTGGGGTAACAGTCACCCTGCTATAGTTCCAGGGGTACCCAGGGCACAAATAAACGCTCACCCCAAATCTCCCCCTAACTGACCTTCAGACTGGGCCCCCTTAGCTCATAACAAGGTTACAGATATATAGAAACATTGGGGTAACAGTCTGAAGCAACTGAAGGCAATATTTTTTATTCCTTTCTGCATTGGTAATTGTGTCATTTAATCAATGTAGCAAAAGTCGGCCTTACTCACGTCTGGCTCCTGCTACATTGTTTCAAATATCAGAACCACTTTATTTATTTCAATTAATTCTTGGAAACAACTGGAGAGTGTGGGGTTTTCCGGTTATCTTATCTAAGGAGAGCATTTCCCAGCATCCTCTGTGGGAATATTAGCAACTATTGTGTTGATTATAACAGCAGGGCCAAAGATAAGAATTGTATCAATTAAATGAGTCAATATAGATAGAGAGTTACAGCAACCCTCCTCCCCACCAGTGTTTTAAAGGAACAGTAACACCAAAAATGTATGTAGGGTTACCCTGCCCTGGTAAAACTGGTGTATTTGCTTCAGAAACACTATTATATTTTATATAAACAAGCGGCTGTGTAGCCAAGGGGGCAGCCATTCAAGCACAGGATACACAATAGATAACAACTATTATAGTTTATATAAACAAGTGGCTGTGTAGCCATGGGGGCAGCCATTCAAGCACAGGATACACAATAGATAACAGATAAGTACTACTATAGTTTATATAAACAAGCTGCTGTGTAGCCATGGGGGCAGCCATTCAAGCACAGGATACACAATAGATAACAGATAAGTACTACTATAGTTTATATAAACAAGCTGCTGTGTAGCCATGGGGGCAGCCATTCAAGCACAGGATACACAGTAGATAACAGTAGAAACCAGGGTTTCCAGGTCTGATTTTTCAAAACCAAACAAAGTCAGCTACAAAACCAAAACTAGCCAAGAGGCACTTCAAAAGTAGCCCAAAAATAGCACAATAGGTGCAGTGAAGAAAATTCTAAAAAAAATAAATAAAAAGAAAATATGCCTTTTTCGAGTTTTCACTGTTTCACAAATTTTTCCATGAAGCAAAATGAGTCAAATTCACCCGTTATAAGGCCCTAATGCAATTTCAATAAATATTACTAAAACAGCTCAGCCTCTAGAAATTATGGTGGCCAGCTGATTTTTGCCCCAAAATTAGCTGAAATTGAGGAAAGTCACAGAGAATACTTGAGGGATGTGAGACCGGGTACAGAGCTCAAAATCTGGAAACTCCAGACTTCTACACAAGTCAGTCCCATTGCATGCTGGTTATTGTAGTCTTACATTCAACTTGGCAGTTGGAAAATTGTTAAACAAAAACTACATTACCCAACATGCATTGGGAGACACAGGCTTGGCACATTAGGGCAAGAATAAACTTTGGCTAGTTTCCAAAGTACAAACCAGTCAAAAGGCCAAAAATGTAGCCCGAATCCGGACCATGGCTGGTTTATACTTTCCAAACCCGCCTGGGCTTTCAATTAGTAGCCCAATTTGGCTGGAAAACCGCCGACCTGGCAACCCTGCCCAGGATGAAGGAGAAATGGATTGGTTCAGGATATATATATGTTTAAATATTCCTGCTGGGGTGTCATTTCACCTCAGGTGCCCCATTTTCACATTGACGCTGCCTCTCAGCCAGGGCAACAGGTGCAAATAATAAGTAATAAAAATGATGAATCTAGAGTCCAGGAGAAGGAAGAGTTAAAATGCAGCAGCTGAATTTCTGTACAATACCCAGTAGGACACCCCCCCCCCCCACAGCAGGTGGCACATTCCAAACCTCTCTGCCCTTGGTACCTTCAAAAGTGCACTCCATTGTAGCTCAGGGGCCAAAGCAGTTTCCCACTTCCCGGCACCCACCATGCAGCACCCAAGGGATCTTGAAAATTAATCAGAATTAGTTTTTTTTGTTTTTTAATGTTTTAGTTCCTCCCCCCTCCATCTTATTGCTCAGTCCCACTCCTCCCACTTTCGCGCGTCACCGGCCCGGGCCCCGCCTCCTTCTCCTCAGGAGTGAAAGAGCCTGAATCAGGGCTTTGAGATGAGGTGACTGCTCGGGGCCAATCAGAGAGAGAGAAGCCGCTCGCCAGTCCTGCCTTGATACTGAGACAGGTCTCTGACGAGGTTACTCGCGTTTGTTCACGTTTCAACCTCTGCAGGGTTACTGTCGGCCGTTCTCACACACACACACACACACACACACACCCTAAAGCCCTGCCGCACTGTGCTCTGTCAATGGGTCTGAGGGGGCGTCAACTATATATAAAGCGAACGTGAGGTGAAGGGAAATCCAGAGGCAGCGCCGAAGCCTGTTGCAATTTCTCACTGACAATAAAAAAACTACAGTTCCCATAATCCCCTGCTAGTACAGCTGAATATTAGTGCAAGCCTTAAAAAAAACTAGCTGTCAAAGTGTCAAAATATTATATTACCCACAATGCACCATTTTCAGCAGAATCTCCAGTATGTGCTTTATATGAGGGGTAGAAGTAGACTTGCACCCATCTGAGAGAATTGTGATTAAAGTGCTGCACTCAGTCAGTGTCTTACTGTCCTGCTGATGGTTCATTGTATTAGTAGGGCAGAAATACAAGAATACAGCAAGAAAAATAAGAATTGGAGTCTCCAGACTCAGTAGATTGTATGATGGCCGCCTCGTCAGAATCGGAGCCAAATCCAGGGTCGGACTGGGCAGCCCAGGGCTAGGGTATTTTAACGGCCTGGTCCGGAAAAATGATGGTTGATACCAATGTTTATTAATAGGGAAAAAAGATAAATATATAGGAAGTCTAGTATTTTTTTCCAGAAAAGGTGGCAACCCAACCCAGGGCCCACCGGGGTCGCTACTTGTGGCGACGACACAGATACCTCAGGCAGGGAGGAAGGTCAGGAGGCAGCACAAACAGCGGGGCCCACAAGAGCCAGGGGCCCACCGGGTTTTTTCCCTGTGTCCTGCAAGCCCAGTCCGACCCTGGCCAAATCCATACATTGAAGGGATGATTTCAATATTGGCAAGGTCCAAAAGGGGTGGTAGATATGTGCTTCTTTCCCAAAGGGTCAGCAGAACCCACATACGATCTATCAGTTGGCCATGGGGCCACATGTACATTTCAGCTCAATTTATAGACAGGCTATTCTGCATAGAAGGGGCGTAACCACACAGGAAGAGACTGCAGGGGGTTCCAGCAGGTATAGGGGCCCGATGAGACCCTAATTCATATACAATTTCAATTAATATTGGTAAAATAGGTCAGACTTTAGATATTTTGGGGGCTTGAGAAATAATTTGCTGTGGGGCCCAGTAATATCTAGTTACGCCACTGCTGCATAGGAAGCAATATTTTATAGAAACAGGAGCGGTCACACTAAATAAGGACTGTAAGCTCTACGGGGCAGGGACCTTATTCCCACTATGTCTCTTACCACATAGCACTTAAGGTCTTTGCCCTGATGTGATGCTGTATATATTTATATGTGTATGAATTATATAGTGAATAAAGTACCCCCTTCTGTAAAATATAAGGATATTATAAGTTACCGAGGAGTTTCATGACCATATAAAAACACGAGGCCGAAGGCCGAGTGTTTTTATACAGGTCATGGAACTCCAAGGTAACTTCTAATATCCTCATATTTTGCAACTGGGGGTACTTTATTTATTATAATACACAAGTTTCAGTGCGTCATGTGACAGAAATGACATCAGAACTCACCGTTTATAACTGATGACATCAGAACTCACCGTTTATAAGGATATCATTTACAAGATTTTCATGGCTTTTGTGTATTATATCATTATATTATATATGTGTATGATTTGCCTTCCTTGTGTATACTTTCATATATATTGTACTTTTAAGCACTGTATAGCGCAGGTCTGGACTGGGAGTCAAAATAGGCCCTGCCATTTCAAGTACAAAGACGCCCAACCAGCCCACTATATAGTGACTTTCTATGGCATCGTTCGGCAGCCCCTCTGGCATTTGCCAGAACTCACAGTCTGGGCCTGGAAAGCGGTGAGGCTCTTTAATAGCGCTTTACAAATAAAGGGATCAAGATAAAGGGATAATTTGGAAAGCTATACTTGAAATCTATTGAAAACTCATTTAATTTATAAATAACCCCAATAGGATTGTTTTGCCTAGGATTAATTATATATTAGTTGGGATCAAGTACAAGGTACTGTTTTATTAATACGAGGAAAAAGGAAATCAGTTTTAAAAATTGGAATTATTTTCTCAAAATTGTGTCTATGGGAGATAGCCTTCCTCTACAGAGATTTCTGTATAACAGGTTTCCGGATAACGGATCCCATACTTATTTAGCGGATATGTGTGCTACATTCTAATCCTACCTTCAACTGCTGCTGTTTTTTGTATTTGAGCACAAAGATGGTTGGGTAGGGCAGCCCCCCCCCCCAAAAGGAATTGGGATGAAAAGTGCCGACTGAATCTGATCAAATCCCTCATGTCACAACTGGTGCAAGGCAAGCATGCTCATATGAGGCAGGAGTTGGGGTGACGCATGGAAGGCATTAGTCAGCAGGGCCACAATTTTAAATATACCCCAAAAAATCAAGCACAAAACAGTTCCCGGTTTTCCTGCATAAATATACCGTGTTATGTAAAGTACAGCGACACATGCAACAGCTTCAATACTCCTAATGTTCTGTTTCACTTATAAATCTTGGGCTGCACAGAGGAGCCTTTTTTATAAGCAAGAGGGCCCTCAGAGGGACACAGCAGAACTTTTTGTCTCGCAGGAAACGTATCACACCTCATAAATCACCGGTGGCCACATTCTCAATAGACAGCCTTGTTTCTTATAACTTTCTTTCCTCCGCCACACTGATACTGGCCCTATGTTACCATGCAGGTCACACATGTCTCTAGACTAGGGTTGCCACCTGGCCGGTAAAAATGATGGTTGATCCAAATGTTATTAATATTTAGACTGTAAGCCCTACGGGGTAGGGTCCTCTAGCCTTTTGTTTCCTTGACACTGAGCACTTAATCTGCATTGTAATTATATTTTATATTTTTGTGAATTGTATTCTAATAAAGCACTTATTGTTACTTTTTATTCCAATGACCCCTTGTTTGTTACTACTAATTTATTGTTTTGCTGTACAGTGCTTTGCCCTCAAGGAGCGCTTTACAAATAAAAATATACATACATACATTAATAGGGAAAAAAGATAAATATATAGGAAGGCCGGTGTTTTTTTCCAGAAAAGGTGGCAACCCTACTCTAGACTGCAATATACTGCATATATTTACATATGGTTGGTTAAAACTCAGCCTGTAGCCTTGCAGTGACTTCTAATATCCTTATCATTTACAGTAGGGGTTACATTATCCCTTATAATACATGAGTGATACTCAGAGTTCCCTGTATAACTCAGCCTGCAGCCTTGTGCCTTTATATGGTCACATAACAACCCCTCAGTGACTTCTAATATCCTTATCATTTACAGTAGGGGGTACATTATCCCTTATAATACATGAGTGATACTCAGAGATCCCTGTATAACTCAGCCTGCAGCCTTGTGCCTTTATATGGTCACAGAACAACCCCTCAGTGACTTCTAATATCCTTATCATTTACAGTAGGGGGTACATTATCCCTTATAATACATGAGTGATATTCAGAGTTCCCTGTATATGTATGATCATCATTTATTTGACAGTACTTAGCAATGTCATAGATAGGACAGATATAAATGGTATCCGGGCCCACACTACAGATAATGAACACCCTGTACAGTTATAAGTACACTAGGGTCAGCAGGGCTCAAGAATCAGCCTGTGTGTGTAGAGGTGCAGTACTGAGGAATAGGCAGGCCCTATAACGTGTAGTGATAATAATAATGTAGACAGTAGTATAATAAGCGTGAGACACGCACACGCCTCCTGTCATTCCTCTCTCTCTCCAGCACAAATAAGACGAACGAGGCAATGGCCGATAGTAACCCACGCGTGACGTCAGGCGGGGGCGGGGCCATAAGACAAGTGCCCTAGTAACCCAGAGAGGAAGTGCAGCACATGGGGCAGCAGGGCAAATTGAGTTGCATCAGAATGTCAATAAGGCATAAGAGGACACTCAGCAGACACTGCCCCTTCAGCCCAGGGCTTTTATGAAAGAGGGGAAAGTCAGGAGAATAACAAAGCTATACCCCCACCCAAAATTAGCAAAGTAATCAGTAGCCATTATCCCTATGGGGGCCACAGATCACTTCCCCCTCAGCCTCCCCCCTGCAGTATCACGTGCATTTCAACCTTCCCCCAGTATTAGAATATGACTCCCTTAGTGCTGAAGTCCTGCTACAACCCCAGCACCCTTGTACAGTTGTATCTCCCAAATCACCCCCCCCCCCCAGACCCAGACAAGTGGTACTCACCATCTATGTCATTGAGCAACATGGAGTCAATGTCACTGGTCTCCTGGAGGGACAGAGAAGAGTCCAAGAACTCCAGAGAGCTCTCATTGTAGCCCAGGCTGGCCATGCTGCTGCTGATTCCCCTCTTCTTCCTTCTCAATCACTGCTGCTGCCCATTAGCAAGTGTGGGGGGATCCAGGGAAGGAACCAATGTTTTCCTAGGGAGGGGGGTGCCGTATCACAGTCACAGAGTCCCCATAGCTGCATTAGATAGCAGTAGGGAAGTTCAGTAGAACTGCAGCTCTAACCTGCTACCGACTGGGGAGGAGGAGGCGGGGCCTACCACGGACAATCCGGCCCCCAAATTCCCACCCCCTACAGTACAGCTTGAGACACGCCCTCATCCTTCCTCCGCATCCTGCTTTGCTGCCTTTGTATAGGAGAAATGGAGGGTTAATTAACCTCTCAACTGTCAGGGCAAAGTGTCAACAAAGTCCTCAGATTCAGATATAGATTCTAATGGCAAACTCTCTCCCTCCTGTCTCAATGCAACCCCTTTGTACTCCACTCAGTCTCAGTGCCCCCTTTTATCTTTCTCACACTCTCACATCTTCTTACTCCTATTCTCTCTCTCTTTGTCCTTCTCCCCTCTCTCTATTTCTCCCCTCTCTATATTTCTCCACACTCTCTATCTCCCTCTGTATCCTCTCTCCTTCACTCTCTGCCTATTTTTTTCCACGTTCTCTATCTTTTCTCTCCTTCATTCTCTGCCTATTTCTTTCCCACGTCCTCTATCTTTTCTCTCCTTCACTCTCTGCCTATTTCTTTCCCACATTCTCTATCTTTTCTCTCCTTCATTCTCTGCCTATTTCTTTCCCACTTTCTCTATCTTTTCTCTCCTTCACTCTCTGCATATTTCTTTCACTCTCTCACTCTACACTTAGGGTTGCCACCTTTTCCATAAAAAAATACCTTCCTATCTATTTATCTTTTTTCCCCATTTTTCCCTATTAATAACATTAGGATCAACCATCATTTTTACTGGTCAGGCCATTAAAACACTGGCCAGGTGGCAACCCTACTTCCACTAAAGTCACCCAAGAACTATTCCCTAGAGAACTCAAGGCAAAACCTAGAAGCCGAGAGGACCCATTGTATTCATCTTTATTACTGAGACGTAATAAAGATGGAGAAAATGTTTAACAGGACCCCATCCTCTAGCAAATCCCTCAAAGAATCCATTGCGATCAGAAACAAGACCAGTGCTAGTTGTCATGCAGAATTATATATATATACTGTATATATATAGTTTTTTTTTTTTACAGATCATTATTACTACTTGAGCTGTGCAGCCAGCCTCTCGCCGATTTGATTGTGAGAGATATAATAAAAAATCAACACATGACACTGATGTCTCCCTGGATCCACCAAACACACAATTAGCCGGTGCTTGGAAAGAAATGCAGACAGGGTGGATACAGCAGCTTGGATACAGCAGCTACCAATGGCAATGGGTTTTTAACAAGCTCTAGATAATGCATAAACCCACCTGTATTAAATGATTTACATTGACAATCTGTCTCCCTTTTATCCCAAGCAGAAGCCAGTAATTAAATTATATGCTTCCTAATGCTGGATGAGCTCAGGCTAAAATCCCTGAACTGACAGCGCTGCAGGGCTAATAAAGAGAAATATAGACTTACACTGATGTATGTGCACCTCCAGGTGTTTCAGTCTGCTTTATGCTTTTGTAATGGGGAAAGATGTATTTCTCTGTATAAACACAGAAGGTGAGGAATACATTGATGCAGAAGCAGACAGTCATTTAAGGGCATGTTTCTGCAATGTTAAGAGAAACATTAATTTTTGGACAGTTATGGGACCTGTTATCCAGAATGCTCGGGACCTGGGGTTTTCCGGATAACCGATCTTTCCATAATTTGGACCTTCACACCTTAAGTCTACTAGAAAATCATGTAAATATTAAATAAACCCAATAAGCTGATTTTGTTTCCAATAGGGATTCACTATATCTTAGTTGGTGTCAAGTACAAAGTACTGTTTTATAACTACAGAGAAAAAGGAAATAATTTTGTATTATTTGATTATAATGGAGTCTATGGGAGATGGCCATTCCGTAATTCTTAGCTTTCTGGATAATGAGTTTCCGGATAATGGATCCCATACCTGTACATTAATTTAATTATTATAAGGTAATAACTGTTTGATGTCAAAGCTTTCTGTGTACCCCCCATTCCTGGAGGAATTTACTGCACACGTCAAAGCACCCTTAGTTATAAAGCACAGGATATTTGGAATGGTGGAGTTAGCAGCCCCAATGCTACAGCAAATAGACACACACATGAACAGCAAGCATTCCTTCTGGCAGATAAGGGGTTATTCTGCTACACTCTGCAGAATAAATATTGCACTCTATACTCTCCATAAACTTTGTGATAGCAAGGTTATGTGTACATTGTGAGGTTGATGTTTAAGCTCCATTTGCCAAACAACCCAACATCCCAGACAGATAGGGATCAAGAAGTAAATATATGATTATTCACTTTCACATCCCTCGTGTCACATATTGGAGATAGAGTTCAGCAGAAGCCTGTTGTGACTGTGATTAGAGGTATGGCAACCTGGGGCCGTGTCACTGTGGTTGAAGTGCCACCTGACAGGCCAGGCCTTTGGGTACTGAGAGTTGTACTTCAGCCACAAATAAAGGGATCCAAGTTGGTAATCATTTAAAAAAAAATAAAAAATACTGTTACATTATTCAACCACTATGGCCATCTTACCCTACTATCTACACCTTGCTTAACTATTGCACTCTCACCCTACTGTTGCTATCTCGCTCTCCTGTGGTAACCTCATCCTTCAGTTGCTATCTTGATCTCCTGTGGCATCCTCATCCCACTGTTGATATCTCAAATGTCAATCATATCCTATTGTATCTTGCTCTGCTGTGGCAATCTCATCCTGTCGTATATTGCTTTCTCATGGCAATCTTGTACTTTGCTTTCTCCCCCAGCAGTGTCTTGCCCCTCTTTGACAATCTCCACCCATAGTTGTTTGTTTTCTTGTGGCAGTCTAGTCCAATTGTATCTTGCCATCCTGTGCTGATTTTGTCAAATAGTATCTTGCTCTTCTGTGGCAATCTCATCCTACAGTATCTTACTCTCCCTTTGCAATCTTGTCCTACTGTATCTTGCTCTCCTGTGGAAATCTCTTTCTACTGTATCTTGATCTCCTGTGGAAATCTCTTTCTACTGTATCTTGATCTCTTGTGGAAATCTCTTTTTACTGTATCTTGATCTCCTGTGGAAATCTCTTTCTACTGTATCTTGATCTCTTGTGGAAATCTCTTTCTACTGTATCTTGATCTCTTGTGGAAATCTCATCCAACTGCATCTTGATCTCTTGTGGAAATCTCTACTGTATCTTGCTCTCATGTGGAAATCTCTTTCTACTGTATCTTGATCTCTTGTGGAAATCTCTTTCTACTGTATCTTGATCTCTTGTGGAAATCTCTTTCTACTGTATCTTGCTCTCCTGTGGAAATCTCTTTCTACTGTATCTTGATCTCTTGTGGCAAATTGTCCTACTGTTACCATCTTGCTAAATTGTTATCACCTTGCACTTCTCTAGTCTCATTATCTTGTTTTATTGTCCAATAATCGGTTGCATGACTGGATGTTAGAGGTGTGACTATAGAAGAAGCAGATTCTGTAGTCACTGGTGGTCCCAGGAGGTATAGGCTGCCCAGCGGCACACTGAATAATTTGAAGTTTTTTTTTGAAAATTGTCATGTTTAGAAAGTTAATGGGGAGCTAAAACATACCTCCCAACTTTTTCATTTTCTGTGGGGCAGTCCCAATTTCGACGGCTCAGTCCTCCTGCAGTACCGGATTTTTATTAGAAAGTCCCAAGTTTCTCTTTTATCTCCTGCACTGATACCAAAAAAAATACAAGGTTTCTGAAACTTTATTCAAATACAAGGCTTTATGGCAGTCCAGAGCACTAAGATACATTTGTAACAATTTAAGATCAGCAAAGAAACAATTGTAACTAAGCGGGTCTCTTGGGAGTCTAGCAGCTTAAAGGGCAATTTCATAAGCAAAAATGGTATAAAAAACAGCCGTAAAACTCCCAGAAATGTGTTCAGACTTTCATAACCTGCCAAATTTTATAACATGGATGTGGTATTTCGGGGGTGTGGCAATAACATGGGCGTGGTTAAAAAAAAACACCACACTGCATGCGACAGATGTTTTTTTCCCCCTTTTTTTTTCCTGTTGGGAAACTTCTAGTTATTTATCTGCAAAAAGCTACTGGGTCCAAGAACAAAATAATTTTTGGGACCCAAGAAAAGATTTTTTTGTCTGTTTTTGCTATTGGCCCAATGGCACTTCACGTTTTTATGGTTTATAAATACAGAGTTCACAAAACTGTGACTTTATAGATAACGGTCAGTATGGAAGAGAAAAGGCAGCAGTGAGAAGGCTGAAGACAACAAGCTCAATTTTATTCCAACCTCTAACCCCATAAATGAAGTACCACGCCAAACATTCACATCCACACAACAACATCCTCACAGAAGGAACTCCCTCATAAATATTAATAAGCATTCGGCGCGTTGTGCAGCAAGTATTCTAATGGAGGCGCGGCTTCACTTGTAGGTTTGGTTGACTCAGCACGCGGGGAAACCCCGCCTGTAGAACGAGTTAGCGATGTCCAATGAGAGCGCGAGATCGGAGTGGGGTGAGGAAGCGTCATTGGCGGTGCCCTGGTTACGTCATGTAGGGTTATAGTCACATGGTTCTCCTGTTGGCGGGCGGGCAGGGGGTGTGTGTGGCGTTAGTTTGTGTGTAAATAGAATAGCAATAAGCGGGGAACTATGGGAAATGGCTCATAACACCGTGTACAGAGCTGAGGCCTCTGAGTGGGGAACGTGCTAATGTAAATAGTGTTTCACAGCCATTCAGACAACTTTAGCAAATGTTTTGTGACACAGGCTCTTCTTCGTGTCCAGTCTGCATAAGTTACACAAAAATAAATATTATTGTCTAGTTAAACATGTTGTACGACATCGTTCCTTGTCAGTCCCTGTCCCAGTGGAGCTTACAATCTAATACATCATCACATTGTGTGAGAGGAAACCATCTCAGGTGTGTGGGGCACAAGGGGTCTCCCAAAACTAGCTGAGAGGCACTGCAAATTTTTCCATGAAGCAAAATGGGACCAGGGGTGTAACTATAGAGGGGGGGGGGGCAGGAGTTACAGGGGCCCCATAAAGCACTAATTCATATACAATTTCAATAAATACTGGAAAAACAGCTCAACTTATAGATATTTTGATGGCCAGCAGATTTTTGCCCAAAAATTGCCTAAAATTGAGGAAAGTCATTGGAAAACACAAGAATGGAAGGGACGGAAGACTGGGTACAGAGACCAAAATCTTAAATTTCTACACAAGTCAGTCTCATTGCATGCTGGGTATTGTAGTCTTACATTAAACAAAAGCGACATTACCCAACATGTATTGGGAGACGCAAGCTTGGCATTAGTGATGTGCGGGCCTGCCTGATACCTGCGGAACCCACTGGTTTACCCACGGGTCGGACGGGTTCAGGTCGACCTCGCACCTCCATTTGTGGGTGGGTCCGGGTTGAGCTCTTCATCCTGCTCTCTCTGCCCGCCACCTTACACTGCCGGTTTTACGGCTTCCACTTTTATAGACGCACGCTTGCTCGCCCCACCCCTTTTGAAATGTCATCTGCGGGACGGCACAGGTCTATAAAAGGAACCCCGAAGTCGGGCAGTCGCGGGTTCATGTCGGGTGTAGGCCGGATTTAATCTGACCCGCACATCACTATGTAGGGCAAGAAAAAACTTTGGCTGGTTTCCAAAGCACAAACAAGCCAAAGGCCTAAAAAGAAGCCCAAATCAGTACCTTGGCTAGTTTGTACTTTCAAAACGCACCTGGGCTTTAAATTAGTAGCTCAATTTGGCTGGAAAACCGCCAACCTGGAAACCCCGAGGGGGATATACATTCTCCTCGCAGCCTGTAGGTGGCATCCTGACTGGAATCATGCCTTTTGTACTTTGTTTTTAAAGCATGCATCGAAAAGAGGATATATTTTCCTTCAGGGGCGATCCAGGTCATTTTGCCGCCTGAGGCGACCTTCCTTTTGATGCCTCGGGTCAGGGGCGGTCCATGTTGTGCTGGAGGGGTCAGGGGTGGTCCAAGTCGCTAGTGCAGAGAGCACAATTGCGCTCTCTGCACTAGAAGAGCCGAATTTCTGGGTTGAAAAGCGTAAATTCGGGTCTTAGTGACCGGGAGCTATATTTTTGCCGCCCCTGGCAACCAAGGAGGCACTGCCGCCAGAGGTGAGTGCCTCAACTCGCCTCATTGGTGGAGCACCCCTGTTTCACTTCAAACATTAAGGCAGTGACACACTATTGAAAGTGTTTAAAGTAAACTAGGGTTGCCACCTGTCCAGATTTGACCCGGACGACCAGTATTTTGAAAGCTAGAATCGAAATCACCAGCGGGATGGCACTCGGAGCACTTTGTTTTCCGAAGTTTCCTCGTGAGGCAACTTCGGGCGACTTTGGAAAACGAAGCCCACTGATTGCCATCTCACCTGTGATTTACATTATAGCCGGCGGCAGGCAGTTCACAGAGATTAGTCGCCCCGAAGAAGAGGCGATTTATCGACAGGCAACTAAATCTCCCCGAATCTGAGCGTGTGTCTCTGCCCTTAAGGGCAATTCACCTTCATTAGCAAAACTGTAATAACACATAAAAACCACAGAAATGTGTTCAAACTTTCATAACCTGCCAAATTTTGTAAAATAAACAATGTCATTAGAGGGTGTGGCCACAATAGGTGTGGTCAATCCACAAATGTTTTTGTCCCTCTTTCCATTTCCAAACTGTTGGGAGGTATGGGATAGGTTTGGGCCATGGGGGGTCAGTATGTACCAATTTTAATGTGAACATTAATAAATTATTTTATATTTATTATAATCAAGCCTTGGGATATATTTTTTTTGTAATATGGGATAGGTTTGGGCAAACAAAGTACTAGAGGCATGGGTAATGGGCAGCTCATAGGGGTCACTTTAAAGTGGACCTGTCACCCAGACCTAAAAAGCTGTAGAATAAACGTCCTTTTCAAATGAAACACGAAACCCAATTAAAACATTTATACCTGTTATAAACCTGTTTAAAAATCTCAGCTGTCAATTATATATTGCCTGCCCCTTAGGCCTAGAGACAGGGCAAGCCATTACTTTCACTTTCCACTTTGTAGATGTCACTGCTCTCCCCATATTCTCACTCCCTACTCACCATCTGACCGTATAGCCAATGCATGGGGGTGGTCAGCAGGTCCCCCATTCTGGCACATAAACCAGATTTTGGCATGGTGCAGTTTGCCACAGTGTCTACAAAATGGCACCTGCCTGTTTGCTGTGATTGTGAATTCCAAGACTATAAAATCCAAGATTTAAATACTTTTTATAGTGCAAGTGAAATGTATTTTGCTTGACTAACATCATGAAATAGGATATGGGATTATTTCTTAAGGTGACAGGTCCACTTTAAATAGGCTTTTCCTGCTCCGACCCAGTCATGTTGTGATTGGACAGGAAAGGTATGTGTCAGGCAAACTCTCCTCCTTCAGGTGCAAACAAATAAGCAGCGACCTGGGGCAGGTAGTGCCATACTGATAAACACCACAAACAGAGATTGTGTAGCTTCATGTGCCATTCTACTATACAGTCTTTGCAGGTGAACAGAGTACTGTAGTTCATCTAGAGCAGTGATCTCCAACCAGTGGCTCGTGAGTAACATGTTGCTCTCCAACCCCTTGGATGTTGCTCTCAGTGGCCTCAAAGCAGGTGTTTGTTTTTGAATTCCAGACTTGGAGGCAAGATCTGGTTGTATAAAAACCAGGTGCGCTGCCAATCAGAGTCTCAATGTAGGTTGACAATCCACATAGGGGCTAATAAATGGCCAATCACAGCCCTTATTTGGCACCCCAAGAACATTTTTCATGCTTGTGTTGCTCCCCAACTCCTTTTACTTCTGAATATTGCTCACAAGTTCAAAAGGTTGGGGATCCCTGATCTAGAGTATCAGTGAATCCGACCTGGAGTTTATGGCAGGAGGATGCAGATAAGAGAGACCTTGCTGCTGTGTTTACACATTTGTATTTGTACTTCCAGCACTGGCACATCACATAATATATATCATACAGGTAAGGGACCTGTTATCCAGAATGCCCGGGACCTGGGGTTTTCCGGATAATGGATCTTTCCATAATCTGGATCTTCATACCTTAATTCAACCAGAAAATCGTGTAAACATAAAGTAAACCCAATAGGCTGGTTCTGCTTCCAATAAGGATTAAATTATGTCTTAGTTGGGATCAAGTACAAGCTACTGTTTTATTATTACACAGAAAAAGGAAATCACTTACTAAAATGTGGATTATTTGTATAAAATGTAGTCTATGGGAGTTGGCCTTTTCCGTAATTTGGAGATTTTTGGATAATGGGTTTCCAGATAACGCACCCCATACCTATATATATATATATATATATATATATATATATAGATATATATAGATATATATATATATATATAGATATATATATATATATAGATATATATATATATATATAGATATATATATATATATACCTATACATACACACACACACAAACCTTATTCCACAGCATTATGAAGAAAATACCAAGGCAAGAACAAGACATTTCAGTTACTGTTTAATTGGACTTATTTGTACATATTATATAACTACAGTAGTACAAGTCAGCAAACAAATTGCTTTCATTGAATAGACAGACGGACACGAGGAGGGAGGGAATGATGGGCAGATCGAGAACTGTCGGTGTATATGTTTCTACTCTTCCACAGCTGAAACCAATTAACATGGGAAAGCGTTGTGGTGGGGGGGTCGACAAAATAAATATTTTCTTCAATAGGAAACTACAATTAGTGTTTGAATGTATAAAATAATTTAAAGATATTAAATAGACACATTAGTTGCAGCGGTGCAAGGGGAGTCATTGATTAGATTTGATTCGGACCAGTCACCAGAGCCTGGATCTCACCGACTGTCATACGGGTGGCTGTATGTTTGAAGGTCACATTGCTATAAGGGGGCAGATTTATTGAGGGTCGTATTGAAAATTCTATTTTTTTTATGGTCAAATTCGACTAGGGAGCTATTCAAATTAGATTTGAGTTTTTAAAGAAATTAAATTCTATTTTCGAGCTTTATCAGACTCTGGCCCTTTATGAACTCGAATTTGTCACCTAAAACCTGCCGAATATCTGTTTGTCAGTGGGAGACGTCCGGGGATCAATTTAAAGTTGTTTGCAATATTTATATACAAAACCAACTCTAACCCCAGAAAGTAAAAGGCTGACCAATTGAAATTTTTAGCATAACGTAAAAACTGAGCATTATATATGGAACAGCAAAATAAATTAAACTACAGCTCACCCAATGGGGAGAGTGACCTGGGTATAAAACTCCAGGTCCGTCGCTTTCAGACACAGTTTAAACAACGTAATTAGTGTCGGTAAAATCAGCTTTTTTCACACTCACCAATAACAACAGGTGGTTTCGGTGCTGTGCCCCGAACCCGTAGCTTGAGGTGAGAATACAACCAGAAAAAATTAGCACACACTCCTGGAGCCAGCCGGTGAAGTTAAAATTGAAGTTTATTCCATATTGCTTGAATTACAAGTCCTAACGCGTTTCACGTCAGTAGATGTGTAATTTTTGCAATATGAAATAAATATATGGGTAGATATGAAACGCGTTAGGACATGTAATTTCAGCAATATGGAATAAATGTATCGGTAGATACGAAACGTGTTAGGAAGTGTAATTTTAGCAATATGGAATAAACGTATCGGTAGATATGAAAAGCATTAGGACGTGTTATTCGATCTAATTCGATTAGAGTAGATTTAATTCGTCAGAGTTTGACAAATTCGATTTTTTTTAATAAACTTCGATTGGTCGAATTTCCAATTTAGGGGAATTTTTAAAAACTCACATGAATTCGAAATTAAACCTTTTATAAATGTGCCTGAAGGTTTCAGTGGGGTTTATTTCCTGCGGCAGAGCAATCCCTGCAGCCGTCCATCCTCCGTAACCTTGTGGAGCTCCCATGTAACTCCTCCACTTTATTTTTCAAAGAAGACTTTATGCATGCCTATTTATATAACATGCCAGCGAAACACATGGGTATATGGGAAAAAACATGACCAACATTGCTCCATATCTAGCAAAAGTCTAGAGTTTTGTGCTCCCAGGACTATCTGTGACCCTAGAATGAAATGTATTCTATATAATGATACCCAATTACTTGAGAAGACCTGGAAAATATACAATGACACAGCAGAAGATCCTAGGGTGTAACAATAGTTGAGATCTGTCCCTAGGATTATGAATTCCCTTTCATTGATGAGTTCAACAAAATGATTACAGCTTGTTTCACCGACATCTAGTAACTCCCTAGTGTGGTACATCAGATACTGACAAATTATGGCACCCAAGAATAACGTCCATATAATACCTACAGGAAAAAGCAGATATTTGTCTTGAGAACCTGGTCTGTGTATCTCTCTCCTACAATAATATGTATGGTTATCAAAGCAGAGGAGCCAGAGACAAAATGAAATGGTAAAGAACTGATCAATCCCTAGTTGTACCAGCATTCTATTGAAGGAGAATATTTTACATAGGGTGTTCAAAGTTGTATTTAGTGTGGAGGGATGGACAACTGCTCCAAGTACCACCAATCTGCAGTTGCTTGTAGCAGTTATAGTAAGGAGAGATGGTGCCTATAGTAACAGTGGGATAATAGTCTCTGGGAAGGGAGTGTGACTGTGGGATAGCAGGTATAGTAGGGAGAGATGGTGCCTATAGTAACAGTGGATAATAGTCTCTGGGAAGGGAGTGTGACTGTGGGATAGCAGGTATAGTAGGGAGAGATGGTGTCTATAGTAACAGTGGATAATAGTCTCTGGGAAGGGAGTGTGACTGTGGGATAGCAGGTATAGTAGGGAGAGATGGTGTCTATAGTAACAGTGGATAATAGTCTCTGGGAAGGGAGTGAGACTGTGGGATAGCAGGTATAGTAGGGAGAGATGGTGCCTATAGTAACAGTGGATAATAGTCTCTGGGAAGGGAGTGTGACTGTGGGATAGCAGGTATAGTAGGGAGAGATGGTGCCTATAGTAACAGTGGATAATAGTCTCTGGGAAGGGAGTGTGACTGTGGGATAGCAGGTATAGTAGGGAGAGATGGTGCCTATAGTAACAGTGGATAATAGTCTCTGGGAAGGGAGTGTGACTGTGGGATAGCAGGTATAGTAGGGAGAGATGGTGCCTATAGTAACAGTGGGGGTAATGGTCTCTGGGAAGGGAGTGTGACTGTGGGATAGCAGGTATAGTAGGGAGAGATGGTGTCTATAGTAACATTGGGATAATAGTCTCTGGGAAGGGAGTGTGACTGTTGGATTGCAGGTATAGTAGGGAGAGATGGTGCCTATAGTAACAGTGGATAATAGTCTCTGGGAAGGGAGTGTGACTGTTGGATTGCAGGTATAGTAGGGAGAGATGATGTCTATAGTAACAGTGAATAATAGTCTCTGGGAAGGGAGTGTGACTGTGGGATAGCAGGTATAGTAGGGAGATATGGTGCCTATAGTAACAGTGGATAATAGTCTCTGGGAAGGGAGTGTGACTGTGGGATAGCAGGTATAGTAGGGAGAGATGGTGCCTATAGTAACAGTGGGGGTAATGGTCTCTGGGAGGGGAGTAGGGGGAGTTGGTGTCTATAAGAGCAGGCAAGTGAATAGCTTCTGGGATGAAGCAGTGGCAATGAGATAAAGGAACTGCAGAGCAAGATGGTGAAAGCATTATATATTATCCATTCTGCAGACCTTAAGTACAACTCCCAAATCCCGTCATCAACTATATGCTGTCAGAAGTTGCTGTACATAAATAAAAGGACCCACAAAATTCTATTTTGCTGCCGGCCCTTTTACCACAAAAGGCGACTATGCAGGTGGAGGGGTTCATTATTTTTCTGTTACACCTTAAATAACTTAGAGGTAAGGAAGTTGTGCAAATGTTGCAATTCAGGTATCCACTACTATATATATATATACTGTATATCTATAAATATGTATATATGAGAAGAGAACTTGTTATACTTTTCAATGATGTGGCATGCAGTGATAATGTGGTTCCAGTAGGTATTAAGCTTATGGAGGGACATTTACAAGGGATAGAGGGAATACCAAGTCCCAGTGGGAAATATAGTATTTATTGAGTGCATGGGAAGATCTGCTAGGCCTTATCCCGAATAAAGTTCTCCTGATGGGAAGTTTTCTTTGTCAAACCTGAGTGACAGTGGTCACCATAATATCAGGTGCAAATAACTGAATAATGTTAGGGCCAGGGGCTTGTATTTGGCTGTTTACTACAGATGTTTTAGCTGAATGCATGAACCACACATTGCTTGTAGGGCTTATAAACACATACCCACCTTAAACATCACAACCCTAGCATGACAGCCTAATAGGAGAGCAGGAGGTAAGTCCTTATGACTGTAGTATATTAGAGATAACCGTGTAGCCCAGTTAATGCCAGTTCATATCACTGTGGGAATGTCATGGATGAGGCTAGTATGGGCCTGGGACTGGTGGCTGCAGTGCACGGTGGCCAGGGGAATGTGATGAATACTGTACAGAGAGGCGAGGCCAATTTACAAAGCAAAGAGTTTATCCTCAGAGCGCTCCTGCTTCTTCCTTCCGGCAGAATTCATGGGTTGGCCAGGCTCTCCGGTGGGAGGTGATGGCAGATCTGGCATTCTTTCTGAAGCTTTGGCTCGCTCTTCTAAAAACTTGTCAAATTCTGGAAGTACAAAAATAAATTAATCAGGGATAATAGAAATAATACTCTCTGGGAAGGGAGTGTGACTGTGGGATAGCAGGTATAGTAGGGAGAGATGGTGTCTATAGTAACAGTGGGATAATAGTCTCTGGGAAGGGAGTGTGACTGTGGGATAGCAGGTATAGTAGGGAGAGATGGTGCCTATAGTAACAATGGATAATAGTCTCTGGGAAGGGAGTGTGACTGTGGGATAGCAGGTATAGTAGGGAGAGATGGTGCCTATAGTAACAGTGGATAATAGTCTCTGGGAAGGGAGTGTGACTGTGGGATAGCAGGTATAGTAGGGAGAGATGGTGTCTATAGTAACAGTGGGATAATAGTCTCTGGGAAGGGAGTGTGACTGTGGGATAGCAGGTATAGTAGGGAGAGATGGTGCCTATAGTAACAGTGGGATAATAGTCTCTGGGAAGGGAGTGTGACTGTGGGATAGCAGGTATAGTAGGGAGAGATGGTGCCTATAGTAACAGTGGGATAATAGTCTCTGGGAAGGGAGTGTGACTGTGGGATAGCAGGTATAGTAGGGAGAGATGGTGCCTATAGTAACAGTGGATAATAGTATCTGGGAAGGGAGTGTGACTGTGGGATAGCAGGTATAGTAGGGAGAGATGGTGCTTATAGTAACAGTGGATAATAGTCTCTGGGAAGGGAGTGTGACTGTGGGATAGCAGGTATAGTAGGGAGAGATGAGCCTATAGTAACAGTGGATAATAGTCTCTGGGAAGGGAGTGTGACTGTGGGATAGCAGGTATAGTAGGGAGAGATGGTGCCTATAGTAACAGTGGATAATAGTATCTGGGAAGGGAGTGTGACTGTGGGATAGCAGGTATAGTAGGGAGAGATGGTGCCTATAGTAACAGTGGATAATAGTCTCTGGGAAGGGAGTGTGACTGTGGGATAGCAGGTATAGTAGGGAGAGATGGTGCCTATAGTAACAGTGGGATAATAGTCTCTGGGAAGGGAGTGTGACTGTGGGATAGCAGGTATAGTAGGGAGAGATGGTGCCTATAATAACAGTGGGATAATAGTCTCTGGGAAGGGAGTGTGACTGTGGGATAGCAGGTATAGTAGGGAGAGATGAGCCTATAGTAACAGTGGATAATAGTCTCTGGGAAGGGAGTGTGACTGTGGGATAGCAGGTATAGTAGGGAGAGATGGTGCCTATAGTAATAGTGGATAATAGTATCTGGGAAGGGAGTGTGACTGTGGGATAGCAGGTATAGTAGGGAGAGATGGTGCCTATAGTAACAGTGGATAATAGTCTCTGGGAAGGGAGTGTGACTGTGGGATAGCAGGTATAGTAGGGAGAGATGGTGCCTATAGTAACAGTGGATAATAGTCTCTGGGAAGGGAGTGTGACTGTGGGATAGTGGGTATAGTAGGGAGAGAGATAGATGGTGCCTATAGTAGTTAGGAACAGCACAGAATTTCCTAGGTTTGCAGGTACCTTCACTTGTCACTCCTTCCTCCAGTTCATCTCCCTTCTGCAACGAGAAACACACAATAAATCTCCTTGGGGCACAGCAAGTCTTGCCATTTACTGGAAAATAACCTCACTGAGTAATAAAACCAGGAACAGTGATGGGCAACCTCAACTCAACAGGCTTTGGCTGCTGGAATAGTTGAACTGCAGGTTGCCCATAGCTGCTCTAGAATAAAGTGCAAGCTCAAAGCCCCCTGTTTCTCTTTCGGTACCTCACTCACTGAGGGGTGGGGGCAGTGTAGAAGTTCACATCCACCTCAATGAGCTCAAATTGTCATAACTTCCCCTTTAACAAGTTCAGCAGTTGAGTATGAGCTTGTATTTGATATGAAGAAGCAATATAGGAAGACATTTATTTAGCAAGACATTTATTTAGTACCCGGCCCCCCTGATGTATCCCCCACCTCCCCCACCCAGACCAGGAATGTGCAGACCCATTAGTATAAAGGCATCTCACCAGGTCTTTACTGAGCCACTCCTCTATATCATCCATGTGAGAGGGCTGCGAGACTGGAATCTATGGTGCACAGCAAGCAGCGTATGGAGCATGAGAAGAAGGGAATAAAGCCAAGAAAGTGGAGGTGGAGAATAATAAAAACAAAATGATGAAAATGGAAAACATGCTGGAAATAATGAATGATGCAAATCAAATTAAAGGAAAATCATAACTTAAAACATACGGTTAAAATTACACAAAATATGAAATGTGGTTAGATCAGTTGACTCCGCCCCAATCAAATCCAAACCCCTCCCTATTCCCCACTAAATCCGCCTCTTTCCAAGGCAGTACCCAATGGTTAGCAGGCGTACTATAGAAGCAGCAACACAATGTGGTCTGTTGTAGGGTTGCCAGGTTGGTGGTTTCCCAGCCAAATTGGGCTACTAATTTAAGGTCCAGGCGGGTTTTGAAAATACAAACTAGTCAAGGTAAAGATTGGGGCTACTTTTTGGGCCTTTGACTGGTATTTACTTTGGAAACCAGCCAAAGTTTTTTTCTTCCCTAATGTTCCAAGCCTGTGTCTCCCAATGCATGTTGGGTAATGTCGTTTTTGTTGGTTCACCTTTGAGATAACTTTAAGTATGACGTAGAGAGGGATATTCTGAGACAATTTGCAATTGGCTTTCATTTTTTATTATTTAAGGTTTTTGAGTTATTTGGATTTTTATTCAGCAGCTCTTCAATTTGCATTTTAAGGAATCTGGTAACTAGGGTCCAAATTCCCCTAGCAACCATGCACTGATTTGAATAAGAGACAGGAATATGAATAGGAGAGGCCTGAATAGAAAGATAAGTAATAAAAAGTAGCAATAACAATACATTTCTAGCCTTACAGTGCATTTGTTTTTTTGAAGGGGTCAGAGATCCACATTTGAAAGCTGTGAAAGTCAGAAGAAGAAGGCAAATAACTATAAAACTATAAAAGAATAAATAACGAAAACCAATTGAAAACTTGCTTAGAATTGGCCATTCTATAAAAACACTAAAAGTTACCTTAAAGGTGAACCACCCCTTTAACAGTTTGCCAACTGCCGGGTTTAATGTAAGACTACAATACCCAGCATGCAATGGGACAGGAGTTACCAGATTTTGGGCGCTGTACCCCAGTCCTCAGTACCATTCTCGCATTTTCCGGGGACTTTCCTGAATTTCAAGCAATTTTGGGGCAAAAATCTTCTGGCCACCAAAATATCTATAAGTTGACCTGTTTCACCAATATTTATTGAAATTATATATGTATTAGGGCCTTATAGGGCCCCTATACCTCCTGGGCCCCCCTTTATAGTTACACCCCTGGTTACGGCCAAATCTGTCCCATTTTGCTTCATGGAAAAATTTGTGAAACAGTAAAAATTTGAAAAAGCCGTATTTTCACATATATTCATTTATTTTTTTTAATTTTTTTTTCATTGTGCTATTTTTTGGGCTACTTGGCTAGTTTTGGGCTGGTTTTATAGCTGAGGCTCGGCAGCTTCTGATTGTATTTGCACTATAAAATTAGAAACCGTTCTCAAATCTTTCCTAAGCAGAAGAACATCAGAATGAGAATGCCTCTGCCGGGGCAATAATGCAAATAAGTGTAACTGTGCAGAGTAGGAGCAGTGGCTACACATGGGGCTGGAACAGAAGCCTAAATTATAGCCTAGTGCTCCACAGACCTTCAGCAGATTCCAGGGGCAAATGAGTAACAAGCCAGTCATTTTCCGTGAGAGTAAAATGTGGCAGTTGCGCAGTGTAGGAATGGGAGGCCACACCGTGGTCGACTTGTTTACTACTGGCAGTTTATACATGACACTGTGAACCTTTCACGTGTCTGGGGACTTTGGACCGGTGTTCACATCATTACCTCTCTGTTGTGAGCGGTGTAAAATACGGGACAGATACAGGAATCTGGACTTGTTTAGTCCCCATCAATTACTTTATGGATAATGTTGCACTTCTATGTACCCAGCCAGTATGGAAGGATAGAAATCTCTGGGGCTAAACCTGGCTCTATAAGATATGTATACACCGGCTGTAGGGGATGAGAAGTAGCGATCTACGTATCAAGCTGAAGAATAGATATTTGTTTATGATATGACAGGTGTGTATGAGCCCCAACCAGAGCCCCGATGATTAAATAAGCCCATCTGACCCCCAACAGAGATGGCCACAAGATCCACTAGACTCATGAATTATCAGCATATGGTATTACCTGTTTAAAGGAGCAGGAGAGCTACCCCGGTTGTTTATTGTCAATAGATTAACCACAATACTGCAAGTTAGAACTCCATTTTTATTCTTTAGAATGCTTTACCATACCTGAGTAAACAGCTGTAGACACTGTCTCTGTTTGTTTAGGATAGCAGCTGCTATATTAGCTTGGTGTGACATCACTTCCTGCCTAAATCTTTCCCTGATCATAACTCTGGGCTAATATTATAGCAGTGAGGGGGAGAGGAGCAAACTGAGCATGCTCAAGCCCTAGCCCTGGAGGTTTAAGCTGAAAACAGGAAGTCTGATACAGAAGCCCATGAGTACACAATAGAAGGAAAGAAATGTGGTGTTTCTGTTGACAGAGGACTCAGAGCAGCATTACTTTGAGGGATTACTGGTGTATTTATATAGACCTTTCTGATAAAGCTTACTTAATTTTAATCTTTCCTTCTCCTTTAAACATCTGCATAAATAAACAGTGATTTGCAGGAGACTATATTTCCAAGATAAAGGTGTATAAAATATAAAACGTGTGCTTATACCAGTCGACCAGATACAGCAAATTGGGGAAAGGACAACTAAGCGAGGAAGCAGATTGCAGGATTTCTCTACAGCTGGAATATTTGACGGTATGTGAGTGAATGCTCTTACACGGCCATCCAGGTCTCTTACTGGCTCCTTGGATTCAGGTATAGCATGTAAAAAACAAAACTCAGTGCAGAATAATAGCATTGAAGAAGCAGAGCCCACGGCCCACTCCCACAGCAAGTGGCAAATGATCTAGGTTTATATATATAGGCCCATGGTGGAAATAAGGATGGGTTTATGGGAATTCTCAAAGTTTGGGGCCAAATGGGGCATCCCAGGAGATCCTCTGGTAGGCCAGTGTAACCCTGCTGAAATAAGTTATCAACAACATGAACCCTACAGCTTCTGGTGAAATGTGATTGCCATCTGATCACCGGAGGACACAATTCTTATGGCTCATGACTCTTAAAATGAGCAAACAAGAGCCACTGGTGTGCTAGTGAGAATGGGTAACATTGAGTAACATTCTTGCACAAGTGTCTTATGTTTTGAAGGAATTTGGTGACTCAATCATAATGGGTTTGGGATGTGTATATGTATATCTTTATACAAGCTGGGTATACAAAGGATTATACAGAGGGGTCAATGGAGAACCATCAGATGAGGGCCTTGTCAGACGATGGTGCCTATAGTAACAGTGGATAATAGTCTCTGGGAAGGGAGTGTGACTGGGGGATAGCAGGTATAGTAGGGAGAGATGGTGTCTATAGTAATAGTGGATAATAGTCTCTGGGAAGGGAGTGTGACTGTGGGATAGCAGGTATAGTAGGGAGAGATGGTGTCTATAGTAACAGTGGATAATAGTCTCTGGGAAGGGAGTGTGACTGTAGGAGAGCAGGTATAGTAGGGAGAGATGGTGTCTATAGTAACAGTGGATAATAGTCTCTGGGAAGGGAGTGTGACTGTGGGATAGCAGGTATAGTAGGGAGAGATGGTGTCTATAGTAACAGTGGGATAATAGTCTCTGGGAAGGGAGTGTGACTGTAGGAGAGCAGGTATAGTAGGGAGAGATGGTGTCTATAGTAACAGTGGGATAATAGTCTCTGGGAAGGGAGTGTGACTGTGGGATAGCAGGTATAGTAGGGAGAGATGGTGTCTATAGTAACAGTGGGATAATAGTCTCTGGGAAGGGAGTGTGACTGTAGGAGAGCAGGTATAGTAGGGAGAGATGGTGTCTATAGTAACAGTGGATAATAGTCTCTGGGAAGGGAGTGTGACTGTGGGATAGCAGGTATAGTAGGGAGAGATGGTGTCTATAGTAACAGTGTGATAATAGTCTCTGGGAAGGGAGTGTGACTGTAGGAGAGCAGGTATAGTAGGGAGAGATGGTGTCTATAGTAACAGTGGATAATAGTCTCTGGGAAGGGAGTGTGACTGGGGGATAGCAGGTATAGTAGGGAGAGATGGTGTCTATAGTAATAGTGGATAATAGTCTCTGGGAAGGGAGTGTGACTGTGGGATAGCAGGTATAGTAGGGAGAGATGGTGTCTATAGTAACAGTGGATAATAGTCTCTGGGAAGGGAGTGTGACTGTAGGAGAGCAGGTATAGTAGGGAGAGATGGTGTCTATAGTAACAGTGGATAATAGTCTCTGGGAAGGGAGTGTGACTGTGGGATAGCAGGTATAGTAGGGAGAGATGGTGTCTATAGTAACAGTGGGATAATAGTCTCTGGGAAGGGAGTGTGACTGTAGGAGAGCAGGTATAGTAGGGAGAGATGGTGTCTATAGTAACAGTGGGATAATAGTCTCTGGGAAGGGAGTGTGACTGTGGGATAGCAGGTATAGTAGGGAGAGATGGTGTCTATAGTAACAGTGGGATAATAGTCTCTGGGAAGGGAGTGTGACTGTAGGAGAGCAGGTATAGTAGGGAGAGATGGTGTCTATAGTAACAGTGGATAATAGTCTCTGGGAAGGGAGTGTGACTGTGGGATAGCAGGTATAGTAGGGAGAGATGGCGTCTATAGTAACAGTGGGATAATAGTCTCTGGGAAGGGAGTGTGACTGTAGGAGAGCAGGTATAGTAGGGAGAGATGGTGTCTATAGTAACAGTGGATAATAGTCTCTGGGAAGGGAGTGTGACTGTGAGATAGCAGGTATAGTAGGGAGAGATGGTGCCTATAGTAACAGTGGGATAATAGACTCTGGGAAGGGAGTGTGACTGTGGGATAGCAGGTATAGTAGGGAGAGATGGCGTCTATAGTAACAGTGGGATAATAGTCTCTGGGAAGGGAGTGTGACTGTAGGAGAGCAGGTATAGTAGGGAGAGATGGTGTCTATAGTAACAGTGGATAATAGTCTCTGGGAAGGGAGTGTGACTGGGGGATAGCAGGTATAGTAGGGAGAGATGGTGTCTATAGTAATAGTGGATAATAGTCTCTGGGAAGGGAGTGTGACTGTGGGATAGCAGGTATAGTAGGGAGAGATGGTGTCTATAGTAACAGTGGATAATAGTCTCTGGGAAGGGAGTGTGACTGTAGGAGAGCAGGTATAGTAGGGAGAGATGGTGTCTATAGTAACAGTGGATAATAGTCTCTGGGAAGGGAGTGTGACTGTGGGATAGCAGGTATAGTAGGGAGAGATGGTGTCTATAGTAACAGTGGGATAATAGTCTCTGGGAAGGGAGTGTGACTGTAGGAGAGCAGGTATAGTATGGAGAGATGGTGTCTATAGTAACAGTGGGATAATAGTCTCTGGGAAGGGAGTGTGACTGTGGGATAGCAGGTATAGTAGGGAGAGATGGTGTCTATAGTAACAGTGGGATAATAGTCTCTGGGAAGGGAGTGTGACTGTAGGAGAGCAGGTATAGTAGGGAGAGATGGTGTCTATAGTAACAGTGGATAATAGTCTCTGGGAAGGGAGTGTGACTGTGGGATAGCAGGTATAGTAGGGAGAGATGGCGTCTATAGTAACAGTGGGATAATAGTCTCTGGGAAGGGAGTGTGACTGTAGGAGAGCAGGTATAGTAGGGAGAGATGGTGTCTATAGTAACAGTGGATAATAGTCTCTGGGAAGGGAGTGTGACTGTGAGATAGCAGGTATAGTAGGGAGAGATGGTGCCTATAGTAACAGTGGGATAATAGACTCTGGGAAGGGAGTGTGACTGTGGGATAGCAGGTATAGTAGGGAGAGATGGCGTCTATAGTAAAAGTGGGATAATAGTCTCTGGGAAGGGAGTGTGACTGTGGGATAGCAGGTATAGTAGGGAGAAATGGTGCCTATAGTAACAGTGGAATAATAGTCTCTGGGAAGGGAATGTGACTGTGGGATAGCAGGTATAGTAGGGAGAGATGGTGCCTATAGTAACAGTGGAATAATAGTCTCTGGGAAGGGAGTGTGACTGTGGGATAGCAGGTATAGTAGGGAGAGATGGTGCCTATAGTAACAGTGGATAATAGTCTCTGGGAAGGGAGTGTGGCTGTGGGATAGCAGCTATAGTAGGGAGAGATGGTGTCTATAGTAACAGTGGATAATAGTCTCTGGGAAGGGAGTGTGACTGTAGGAGAGCAGGTATAGTAGGGAGAGATGGTGTCTATAGTAACAGTGGATAATAGTCTCTGGGAAGGGAGTGTGACTGTGAGATAGCAGGTATAGTAGGGAGAGATGGTGCCTATAGTAACAGTGGGATAATAGACTCTGGGAAGGGAGTGTGACTGTGGGATAGCAGGTATAGTAGGGAGAGATGGCGTCTATAGTAAAAGTGGGATAATAGTCTCTGGGAAGGGAGTGTGACTGTGGGATAGCAGGTATAGTAGGGAGAAATGGTGCCTATAGTAACAGTGGAATAATAGTCTCTGGGAAGGGAATGTGACTGTGGGATAGCAGGTATAGTAGGGAGAGATGGTGCCTATAGTAACAGTGGATAATAGTCTCTGGGAAGGGAGTGTGACTGTGGGATAGCAGGTATAGTAGGGAGAGATGGTGCCTATAGTAACAGTGGATAATAGTCTCTGGGAAGGGAGTGTGACTGTGAGATAGCAGGTATAGTAGGGAGAGATGGTGCCTATAGTAACAGTGGATAATAGTCTCTGGGAAGGGAGTGTGACTGTGGGATAGCAGGTATAGTAGGGAGAGATGGTGCCTATAGTAACAGTGGATAATAGTCTCTGGGAAGGGAGTGTGACTGTGGGATAGCAGGTATAGTAGGGAGAGATGGTGCCTATAGTAACAGTGGAATAATAGTCTCTGGGAAGGGAATGTGACTGTGGGATAGCAGGTATAGTAGGGAGAGATGGTGCCTATAGTAACAGTGGATAATAGTCTCTGGGAAGGGAGTGTGACTGTGGGATAGCAGGTATAGTAGGGAGAGATGGTGTCTATAGTAACAGTGGGATAATAGTCTCTGGGAAGGGAGTGTGACTGTGGGATAGCAGGTATAGTAGTGAGAGATGGTGTCTATAGTAACAGTGGGATAATAGTCTCTGGGAAGGGAGTGTGACTGTGGGATAGCAGGTATAGTAGGGAGAGATGGTGCCTATAGTAACAGTGGATAATAGTCCCGGGAAGGGAGTATGACTGTGGGATAGCAGGGGGTTGTGCCTCTTGTAGTGAATATTCTAGTAACACACTGAATCCATTAAGAGATACTATAAGGAGCAAATATCCAGCTGCTTGGAGACCTTGCCCTGCCTGGTCAGTAATGGTCAAGTAATGGTCAGTAATGGTCAGTAATGGTCAAGTAATGGTCAGTAATGGTCAAGTAATGGTCAGTAATGGTCAAGTAATGGTCAGTAATGGTCAGTACTACAGAGGACAAAACCTACTGGTTGGTGAACGCGCTCACCATTCCTTGGCTGATAAGCCACGTGTCTATGGGTTCCATATCTGGGTTTTCACCTCTAAATCTCCTCTGGATCAAAACCACAAAATCCCAGCAAATCAATAAGAGAAAGAAAAGAAATTGATTGAGAAAAGAAAGAAGTTAAAATAACAAAAAGTCTGAACTGTGTGTATTTCACCGAATGGTGGACATGGCCTGAATGCAAGGATGGATGTGCACAGGCATCTAGAAAAACATTTTGATTTGCATCCTTGAATTAAATATCATGCAAAGTATAAGCAGATAAACATATAATACACACATACCCTATAGAATTTACATTTATATATGGCACTTAGTTTTATCACTTGACTTCTTGAACCCTTGGCATGATAAGAAACATTGTTTTTGCTTTAATATATAAATAAGGGGATTGAGAACCAGCTCTAAGTTTCCTGCCTGCAGCCTTGTGCCTTTATATGGTCACAGAACCCCTCAGTGACTTCTAATATCCATATCATTTACAGTAGGGGGTACATTATCCTTATAATACATGAGTGATACTCAGAGTTCCCTGTATAACTCAGCCTGCAGCCTTGTGCCTTTATATGGTCACAGAACAACCCCTCAGTGACTTCTAATATCCTTATCATTTACAGTAGGGGGTACATTATCCTTATAATACATGAGTGATACTCAGAGTTCCCTGTATAACTCAGCCTGCAGCCTTGTGCCTTTATATGGTCACAGAACCCCTCAGTAACTTCTAATATCCTTATCATTTACAGTAGGGGGTACATTATCCCTTATAATACATGAGTGATACTCAGAGTTCCCTGTATAACTCAGCCTGCAGCCTTGTGCCTTTATATGGTCACAGAACAACCCCTCAGTGACTTCTAATATCCTTATCATTTACAGTAGGGGGTACATTATCCCTTATAATACATGAGTGATACTCAGAGTTCCCTGTATAACTCAGCCTGCAGCCTTGTGCCTTTATATGGTCACAGAACCCCTCAGTGACTTCTAATATCCTTATCATTTACAGTGGGGGGTACATTATCCCAAATTCTTCTACATGAAAGCCATTAGTGAGAGGATACTGTAGACACATGGCTGAAGGTACTGACCACGCAATAATTTGCTTAATAAAGCAGTCTTTAGTTTGCCGTTGTCACTAATTGCGAATGTTAGCATTCCCTTTTCAGATGAAGCTGGGAATTCTTATCAGGCGCTGGTGATAGCCTGTAGCTTAGCAACATGTAGATGGAATACTGTAATTAATCTCTGACCCTCTGTGGGCTGAGGAGCCAATGTGCAGTTTCACACGCTTATTTTTAGAGAGATGACTTTATCCGCTCCACGCCACACAGGAGTTTGGACCCGCTGGCCATACGTGTCTGTAGCTGGCCACTCTCCCACTGGAACAATGGAGATTGCTAGAGAAGCAGAACCACCTAGTGGCTGGGAAAGGAAGTGCAGTGCTTTTCCTAACTACATGGACAGCGATTCCTTCAAACAGGCGTGTGCTAAAACATCCATGTAGTTTATACATGAGATTTTTCCATCAGTCCCATTATTTTTTAACCCACGCAACTACGTGCAACTTGTAGGTTGTGATCTGTTGATCTAACACTGTCCTACAAGACCTCCTGTGTAGTTTAGCTCTTAAATGCCACGTCTGTGCCCGCTAGTGTCGTCTGTTTCTGAGGGTTGCATATAAACAGCCTCCAGCCATTTGTTTCAGAAGGGGTTATATTTATGTTTAAAGGGGAACTATCGCAAAGTGAAAATTTAATATAAGCTTCATACTGAAATAATAAACTTAATAAACACAATCAATTAAATATTTTGCAATGTTTCTGATATAATTACGTTTATCTTCATTATTCCTCTCTCAGCATCTGTTTCTCTTCGTTCTGTCTTCATGCAGCAGTTGGGTGTGATATAATAATTCACGGTTAGATCCAATATATCTTATAGGGGGGAGGCTCCTTTCCTAGCAGATGAATTAGAGCTCACTCAAATAACTGATTCCAGTACAAAATCCTGCATCTAGAGAGACATGATGTCTGGTGAGTTTAATAGAGTGACCTCTAATACATCTTCTAGGCAAAAGGAGCCCCCCTATAAGATATACTGGATCTAACTGTCAATGAATAACTCCTGAATGAAGAGAAACAGATGCTGAGAGAGGAATAGTCAAGATAAACTTGATTATTTAAGAAATATTTAATTGATTGTATTTAGAAAGTTTATTATCTCAGTATGCTGAAGCTTATATTATATTTTCATATTTGCAATAGTTCCCCTTTAAATTAGGGATGCATTGAATCCACTATTTTGGAGTTGTTCCGAACCCCCGAATTCTTTGAGAAAGATTCGGCCGAATACTGAACCGAATCCTAATTTGCATATGCAAATTAGGGGTGGGAAGGAAAAAACATTTTTTTACTTCCTTGTTATATGACTAAAAGCCAAGCAATTTCCCTCCCCGCCCTTAATTTGCATATGCAAATTAGAATTCGGATTCGGTCTGAAAAAGGCAGAATCCCGAACCGAATCCTGGATTCTCTGTATCCCTACTTTAAATACACAACTCATTGGTCAATATCTATAGCTCCCCATTTGCAAAATACTTTGAACTAAGTTTCATACAAAAGTACATAAAAAAAGCATTTCCGAAATGGCAGATTTTTCCTTATCTGGAATACAAGCCTCACCCCTCCGATGATCTGCTTCCGGACATCCAGAGCCGACGCCAACCCTCCGAGAGCCTGTGGGTCCTCATACGTGACGCTATGAGAGAACACAGAGTCAGTGAGCTGCGCACTATTCAGGCATTGCTGGTACATGCGGAGCATTCAAATGAGCAGTTGAATCGGAGCCATAGTGTAAAACATATTTTATTTGCATTTTCCCTGACTGCACTGCTTTGTGCCATGCCTTGAAATTCCATGAGACAGGGCTGGAACTAGGGGTAGGCAGAGGAGGCACCTGCCTAGGGCACAACGATGAAGGGTGCTGGGTAGGTGCCTGCTCAAGATTCTTCTGCCTACGTCTAATCGCTCCCTCATCTGTCCCTCCCTCCGCTGTCCGTCCTTCCCTCCTCTGTCCTTCCGTCCCTCTCTCCTCTGTCCGTCCCACTCTCCTCTGTCCATAATTTGGAGCTTTTTCGATAACAGGTTTTATGATTCCGTACCTGTACTAGCAACCCCCCCCAATCAATGCACCTTTCCAAGACCAAGAAACAGTAACACTAAAATTGAAAATGTTTTAAAGGAATAACAATATAATGTACTGTTGTCCTGCACTGGTAACACGGTTATGTTTGCTATAGAAACACAACTATAGTTTATATAATCACATGGGGGCAGCCATTCAAGCACAGGATACATAATAGATAACTGATAAGTTCTATAGGATCCCATTGTATACTACAGAGCTTATCTGTTATCTACTGTGTATCCTGTGCTTGAATGGCTGCCCCCATGGCTACACAGCAGCTTGTTTATATAAACTATAGTAGTACTTATCTGTTATCTACTGTGTATCCTGTGCTTGAATGGCTGCCCCATGACTACACAGCAGCTTGTTTATATAAACTATAGTAGTACTTATCTGTTATCTACTGTGTATCCTGTGCTTGAATGGCTGCCCCATGGCTACACAGCAGCTGGTTTATATAAACTATAGTAGTACTTATCTATCTACTGTGTATCCTGTGCTTGAATGGCTGCCCCATGACTACACAGCAGCTTGTTTATATAAACTATAGTAGTACTTATCTGTTATCTACTGTGTATCCTGTGCTTGAATGGCTGCCCCATGACTACACAGCAGCTTGTTTATATAAACTATAGTAGTGTTTCTGAAGCAAACACCAGTTTTACCAGTGCAGCACAACAGGACATTATATTTTCATTACTTTAAAACATTTTTTTTGGTGTTCCTGTAAGGATGCTAAAAAAATAAATAAAGAAGACCAAATAGAAATGTTCTTAGAATACGACTGTCTATATCCCACAGCCCTGTTGAAGCTGCTGGTGGAAGACTAATGACATGCACAGCTTCACGTTATACATACTTTTTCCGCTGATCCGCTAGGGTGTTGGTTCTGGTGTGGGCAAACATATCAAAGTCATCCTGCGGGTTGGTGGTGGGCAGAGCGCTGAGAGTTGAGCTGACATTGTTTGATCCCATATCTGTAATGGACACACAGGAGGCAAAAGTGATGAATTCTAATGTAGACACACTATTAACAAACACAGCAGTCCCTCTGGTTCCTCTACTTCTGACCACACAGAAGGGGTTAAATAAGTAAACCTTTAAAATAAGTGAATGTAAAATTGATGAGGGGGCTATTCTAAGCACTTTTGTAATGTACATTCATTATTTATTTTGTTTTTAATTCAAAAATATTAAGGGATACATGTACTGTGAATATGAATGGATTTTGTTACAACAGCGCCACCTGCTGGTCAGTTTCCCACCAGTCTGACCACCAAGTAGTCAAGGAAGTTGTCAGGAGAAAGAAAGAGGCTGCTCTCATGTTCTTCTGCTTAGGAAAACAATTAGAAACCTTTCTCACATCTTTCCTAAGCAGAAGAACATCAGAGCAGCCTCTTTCTTTCTCCTGACAACTTCCTTGACTACTTGGTGGTCAGACTGGTGGGAAACTGACCAGCAGGTGGCGCTGTTGTAACAAAATTCATTCATATTAACAGCACATGTATCCCTTAATATCTTTGAATTAAAAACAAAATAAATAATGAATGTACATTACAAAGGTGCTTAGAATAGCCCCCTCATAAATTTTACATTCACTTGTTTTAAAGGTTTACTTATCCTTTAGTACAAGCAATAGATGTGTCACAAACTGCTGCTTAAGGCTGCCTTTCTAATAGTATCATACACTATGTTATTGGTTTAGTTTGCAGTATCAGTCTTTCACCTTCACTACCAGACTACCTAGCCACAACCCACCCGTAGCACCATCCATATCCCTCCTGTTGTGTTATAATCTCCTAAAAAGAAGCTCACAGTGTGTTAAGGGAACCGGAGCATTTGGTCAGATGTTGCAGTCCTATTACATTACCCCTACTACTGGGATTAAAAAACTAAAATCTCTCCAGACTATGGCAAGTCTCTATAATAGAATCTAAACTAGAGCAATCTAAAATCAAAATCATCCTAGATTACTGGAAAAAAAAAAAAGATTCAATTTGAGCAAAATGGAATCTGATAATGAACTGAAGACACAAAGGGGCAGATTTATCAAGGGTCAAATAGTAAATTTGAATTCAAATTTTTCGAGTTTCAAAATTCACACATTCTAATTTTAAGCCCCCTATCCGAATGTGAGATTTATCACACCTCAACCATGGAAACAGTGCTAATTAGAGTATTTGCCATCTAAAACCAGCTGAGTTCATGTAGAGGTCTGTTGAGCCATATGGAGATGTTAGTAGTTTTCCTGAGATTCAAGTTCTCAAGTATTTTCGGGAGAAAAACTTGATTCGTACGAAAAGAATACTATCGAATTTTTCGGGTCGGAACTATTCGATCGAATATTAGACATTCATATTTTTTCTTAAAGGAGACATATAGGATAAATGAAAAAAAAAAAAACCTTAATTTTGTAGGCAATTATAAGTAATATATGGTGTTGCTTTTACATGGTGCTAAAAATTAATATTATCTTTAAAAATAGCCCCTTTATTGGAGCTCCCTATAGATGTTCTCTGGTCCCTGTCTGTGTTTCAAATGAGGGGTGGGCGTGTCCTAACCAGAAGCATAGTAGTAGGGGGACAGCCAATCACAGCCCTGCAGTCACACAAGCACAGACAGGCTTCAGTTCCCTATCAGGTCCTGCTAGCTGCTGATTGGTTCCTGTCCTACAGTGCAGTGAGCTGAGTGCACAGCCTGGGAATTCAGGGAGCAGCAAGTGGAAGAGAAGGGAGGGATTATTGGGGTTTTTGCAGAAATATTCAATAAATCAGCACAATTCTTCTATATCTAAATGAGTATAATGCACTGGTACATTGTTATTTTTGTCTCCTTTACATAACCTAACGGTCAAATTGTGAGTATATTCGGATTTTAAATGAATTTGAAATTCGACCTTTGATAAATTGGCCTCTAGATGGTTTAGAAAGACAGGCCAAGGACGCGTGATGCGCTCCAGTTATTTACTTACCAATTCCGCCCAGCTGGGAGCTTAGGTTTGAAGGAGCCGTGTTTGAGACCATGGGGCTGACGACTGCAGGAGATCCAGGGCCGAGGTCAATCAGGTTATCCTCAGTGACTTCACTCAGCACCTGCACCCGCACAGATACACCAGAGCGAGAGGTCAAGGATAGGATTCTCAGTAGGGAAAAGCAGAGATTACTGAAAACTATTATTCATATTTTTATAATCCATTTCCCTGTAATCATGTTCTTTAATTATGAAGTTGTTTTCAGTATCATAAGAGGGTTTCTTCATTAAAGTCCGAATGTCTACAATTCGAAAAAATTTTTTTTTTTTTTATTATAAAATCAGATTTTTTTTTGTAAAAGAAAAAAAAAAAAAACTAGAATTTGTCGAGATTTATTATACCCTGAAGAAACAGTCAGAATCTGAAAATCCAGCATATCAGACCTATGGAGGTTGTATATAAGTCAATGGGAGAGGTCACTATCCTACAGTAGGACACTTTTGTTTTTTTTACATTTTTCAGGGGACCAGAAAAAACGTATGGATGCACCGAATCCAGGATTCTGCCTTTTTCAGCAGGATTTGGCCGAATCTTTCTGCCCGGCCGAACCGAATCCTAATTTACATATGCAAATTAGGGGCGGGAGGGAAATCGCGTGACTTTTTGTCACAAAACAAGGAAGTAAAAAATTTTTTCCCATCCCTAATTTGCATATGTAAATTAGGATTCGGATTTGGTTTGGTATTCAGCCGAATCTTTCGCAAAGGATTCAGGGGTTCGGCCGAATCCAAAATAGTGTATTCCGTGCATCCCTAAAAAAGGTGTAAAATCCAGGAAAATGTAAAATCAAGGAAATGTATTAGGCATAATATATAAGTGGGACCACAAAACAACAATGTAAAATGAGGGAAAACGTAAACTCAGAGGAAGCTAAATTAAGGTTTCACTGTATTTGGAAGTTTCTGTGGTCTGCAATGGAATTTGCCCGAAAATCTGAGTATTTCGGGCAAAACTCCAAACAATTTGGGCTTTTCAGGAAAAAAAACTCAGAAAAAATCTCACAAATTGGATTTTTGTCGATTTTTTAATGTTTTTTTTATTAATAAATAAGGTCCAATCGTGGATTCTAGTTCGGTTGGACTTTTTGGATCAAAATAATCAGAAAAATTTGGACTTTGATAAATAAGGCCCGAAGTGTTAAAGTCATGTGTACCTTTAATAATACAAGGAATAATGTACCCACGTTTGTAATATACAGGTATGGGATCCTTTATCTGGAAACCCATTATCCAGAAAAACTCTGAATTATGGAAAGCTCATATCTCATAGGCTCCATTTTCTTCAAATAATCCACATTTTTAAAAAATAATTACTTTTTTCTTTGTAATAATAAAACAGTAGCTTTTACTTGACCCCAACTAAGATATAATTAATCCTTATTGGAAGCAAAACCAGCCTATTGGGCTAATCAATATCTGCAAATCCCCTTCAGTCTGAAGTTGTTTTGGGCTCAGTAGTTCTTCCTCAGGAGTCATGGGGTACATCTGTGCAATACACTAAATAGCAAACCATTTCGTTTTGAGGCTTCAGACTTCAGCTTTGTTGTAGTCTTCTAATATCCTCACATTTGACAACAGGAGGTACTTTATTTATTATAATACACACGTTTTTTAAGTGAGTCATGTGACAGAAATGATAGCACTAAGCACCAATTATAACTGGTGACATGACTAAGCATGGTTTATATAGTGAATAAAGTACCCCCTCTTGTAAAATATAAGGATATTACAAGTTACCGAGGAGTTTCATGACCATATACATGTTTTTATACAGGTCATGGAACTCCGAGGTAACTTATAATATCCTCATATTTTACAACTGGGGGTACTTTATTTATTATAATACACAAATTTCAGTGAGTCATGTGACAGAAATGACATCAGAACTCACCGTTTATAACTGATGACATCAGAACTCACCGTTTATAAGGATATGATTTACAAGATATTCATGGCTTTTGTGTCTTATAAGTTACCGAGGAGTTTCTTGACCATATAAAAACACGAGGCCGAAGGCCAAGTGTTTTTATACAGGTCATGGAACTCTGAGGTAACTTCTAATATCCTCATATTTTGCAACTGGGGGTACTTTATTTATTATAATACACAAGTTTCAGTGAGTCATGTGACAGAAATGATATCAGAACTGACCGTTTATAAGGATATAATTTACAAGATATTCATGGCTTTTTTTGTATTATAAGGATATAATTTACAGGATATTCATGGCTCTTGTGTATTATTATAAATTGTACTGAAAGATAACTTTTGACTAAAATGTGTAGAATAAGTAACAATGTAACACCAAGCTTAAAAGGATACTAAAAACCACCTCAGAATGTCATCACTTGTTTAACCCTGTCCGCAGCCTTGTGCCTTTATATGGTCACAGAACAACCCCTCAGTGACTTCTAATATCCTTATCATTTACAGTAGGGGTACATTATCCCTTATAATACATGAGTGATACTCAGAGTTCCCTGTATAACTCAGCCTGCAGCCTTGTGCCTTTATATGGTCACAGAACAACCCCTCAGTGACTTCTAATATCCTTATCATTTACAGTAGGGGGTACATTATCCCTTATAATACATGAGTGATACTCAGAGTTCCCTGTATAACTCAGCCTGCAGCCTTGTGCCTTTATATGGTCACAGAACAACCCCTCAGTGACTTCTAATATCCTTATCATTTACAGTAGGGGGTACATTATCCCTTATAATACATGAGTGATACTCAGAGTTCCCTGTATAACTCAGCCTGCAGCCTTGTGCCTTTATATGGTCACAGAACAACCCCTCAGTGACTTCTAATATCCTTATCATTTACAGTAGGGGGTACATTACCCCTTATAATACATGAGTGATACTCAGAGTTCCCTGTATAACTCAGCCTGCAGCCTTGTGCCTTTATATGGTCACAGAACAACCCCTCAGTGACTTCTAATATCCTTATCATTTACAGTAGGGGGTACATTATCCCTTATAATACATGAGCGATACTCAGAGTTCCCTGTATAACTCAGCCTGCAGCCTTGTGCCTTTATATGGCTGTGGAAGACTCACCCCATTAGTGTTCTGTGCAGAGCGGCCTGATCTGTACCGTTCAAACCTGGAAAGTAATAATGCAGTGTAAGTCTCTCAGGTATTAAATAATAGAAAAGCAAATTCAGATATTAACGAGTAATACATGATACATGATATTTGTTGGTTTGAATGAACCTAACTTTACTCTAATCAGCAAAAGCAACTGTGGAACACAAATAGAAGGTGTTGAATCTCCCATGCCTGACTTTTTGGAGGATGTCCCGTATCCTATCATGGGCTCAGTGAGAATGCTCTTTAAAACTACACATTTTTTTGTTATTGGAACTTTTTATCACTCATTTTTCTATTCAGGTGCTCTCCTGTTCATATTCCAGTCTCTCATTTGTAGGGTTGCACCGAATCCAGGATTCAGTTCGGTATTCTGCCATTTTCAGCAGGATTCAGATTCGGCTGAATCCTTGTGCATGGCCGAACCAAATCCAATTCCGAATTTGCATATGTAAATTAAGTGTGGAAAGGGAAATCATGTGACTTTTTGTCACAAAACAACGAAGTAAAAAACATTTCCCCCACCTTTTCCTTATTTGCATATGCAAATTAGGATTTGATTCACAATGGATTTTGGTATTCGGCCAATTCCCAAAAAGTGGATTCGGTGCATCCCTACTTATTTGAATCAATGCATGGTTGCTAAGTTAATTTGGACCCTAGCAACCAGATTGCTGAACCTGTAAACTGGAGAGCTGCTGAATAAGAAGCTAAATAACTCAAAAAACACAAATAATATGAAATGAAAGCCAATTGCAAATTGTCTCAGAATATCCCTCTCTACAATTATACTAAAAGTTATCTCAAGGGTGAACAACCCTCTTTAAAGCAGGGGATTATTTTTGAATTTCTGGCTTGGAGGTAAATTTTGGTTGCATACAAACCAGGTTTACTGCCAACCAGAGCCTCCTGTAGGAATCCACTATTTTGGATTTGGCTGCACCCCAGATTCCTTCGCAAAGATTCGGCCAGACACAGAACCGAATCCAATTTTGAATATGCAAATTAGGGGGTAGGAAGGGGAAACCCCTTTTTACTTCCTTGTTTTGTGACAAAAAGTCATGAGATTTCCCTCCGGACCCTAATTTGCATATGCAAATTCGGATTCAGTTCAGCCAGGCAGAAGGATTCGGCCGAATCCAAATCCTGCTGAAAAAGGCGAATCCTGGATTCGGTGCTTCTCTACTAAACAGCTAACAGCCTTATTTGGCACCACCAGGAACATTTTTGATGCTTGAGTTGCTCCCCAACTCTTTTTAAAATTGATTGTGGTTCAGGGGCAAAAAAGGTTGGGGACAACTGGGTTATTTGCAGGCCACAAAAGGGGAAGGGCATATGGAGAGTGGGCAGACTGAGGAAATGGATTCAGTTAATTTGACCTATTAACCACTGCTTCCGTCCAATTGAAGCCAGTAATCAACAATAAAAGATGTGGTAATATATTGTCAGACACAGGTCGTTACTGCAAAAATGTAAGTGCTTTTATTCTGAACACTTTTTTCTTTTTTTACTGCAAAAATGTAAGTGCTTTATTCTGAACACTTTTTTCTTTTTTTACTGCAAAAATGTAAGTGCTTTTATTCTGAACACATTTTTCTTTTCTTTTTTTTACTGCAAAAATGTAAGTGCTTTTATTCTGAACACTTTTTTCTTTTTGTTTTTTACTGCAAAAATTCAAGTGCTTATATTCTGAACACATTTTTCTTTTTTTTTACTGCAGAAATTTAAGTTCTTTTATTCTGAACACATTTTTCTTTTTTTTTTTACTGCAAAAATTCAAGTTCTTTTATTCTGAACACATTTTTCTTTTTTTTTTTACTGCAAAAATTCAAGTTCTTTTATTCTGAACATATTTTTCTTTTTTTTTTACTGCAAAAATTCAAGTTCTTTTATTCTGAACACATTTTTCTTTTTTTTACTGCAACAATTCAAGTTCTTTTATTCTGAACACATTTTTCTTTTTTTTTTACTGCAAAAATTCAAGTTCTTTTATTCTGAACACATTTTTCTTTTTTTTTTTTTACAGCAAAAATTCAAGTGCTTTTATTCTGAACACATTTTTCTTTTTTTTACTGCAACAATTCAAGTTCTTTTATTCTGAACACATTTTTCTTTTTTTTTTTACTGCAAAAATTCAAGTTCTTTTATTCTGAACACATTTTTCTTTTTTTTTTTTACAGCAAAAATTCAAGTGCTTTTATTCTGAACACATTTTTCTTTTTTTTTACTGCAACAATTCAAGTTCTTTTATTCTGAACACATTTTTCTTTTTTTTTTTTACTGCAAAAATTCAAGTTCTTTTATTCTGAACACATTTTTCTTTTTTTTTTTACTGCAAAAATTCAAGTTCTTTTATTCTGAACACATTTTTCTTTTTTTTTTTACTGCAAAAATTCAAGTTCTTTTATTCTGAACACATTTTTCTTTTTTTTTTTTACAGCAAAAATTCAAGTGCTTTTATTCTGAACACATTTTTCTTTTTTTTTACTGCAAAAATTCAAGTTCTTTTATTCTGAACACATTTTTCTTTTTTTTACTGCAACAATTCAAGTTCTTTTATTCTGAACACATTTTTCTTTTTTTTTTTACTGCAAAAATTCAAGTTCTTTTATTCTGAACACATTTTTCTTTTTTTTTTTTTACAGCAAAAATTCAAGTGCTTTTATTCTGAACACATTTTTCTTTTTTTTTTACTGCAAAAATTCAAGTTCTTTTATTCTGAACACATTTTTCTTTTTTTTTTACTGCAAAAATTCAAGTTCTTTTATTCTGAACACATTTTTCTTTTTTTTTTACTGCAAACATTCAAGTTCTTTTATTCTGAACATGACATGTTTGAGCTGAGCTCTTCCTCAAGTGTTACCAAATACAAAGTATGCACACATTATTAACCCAATAGGCTCCACCCCCAATTCATGAAGGAATGCAGCAGCCAACCCTCACCCCATTCCAGTGAAAACAGTTGGCCACTGCAAGGGGGAGTTGCATTCTTTACTGCCTAGCCAATATCCTGTGGTCAAAAAATTTAACAGTAGTCCAGTTAAAGTTCCAAACGTGTGTTCAGAATAAAAGCACTTGAATTTTTGCAGTAACGACCTGCATCTGACCATATATTATCACATCTTTTATTGTGGAGAGTGGGCAGAGTTTGGGTGAGGTGCGGGTGGGGTTTTTGAAATACTGGGTTCTGGCCTGGGTAGATGGGTGCCATAGTCGTGTGAGTGCCGGCAATTTGTTTATTTGAGCCTTAATGAGTTCCTTGCCCATTTAAACAATGGGCTGATAACTGTGGCCCTGTGTGAGGGAGGGCACTGCTTACTTACTAATTCCAGCAGCCATAGATCATGGTTTTGTGGAAAACTGCCTATATACATTCTTCTCTATAAATTTGGAACACTTCTAATAGGAGGAGAAGGTGTTGGGCATTTCCCTGCAGGTGCAAGTGCCAAAAAGTTTCATTCAAGAAGAATCTTTATGGTTCTTATATAATCACCTTCTGGATATACCATCATTATTTTTCTTTGTACAGGTACAGGACCTGTTATCCATAATGCTCGGGACCTGGGGTTTTCCAAATAATGGATTTTTCCATAATTCGATCTTCATACCATAAAAGAACAGTTCAGTGTAAAAATAAAAACTGGGTCAATAGATAGGCCGTGCAAAATAAAAAATGTTTCTAATATAGTTAATTAGCCAAAAATGTAATGTATAAAGGCTGGAGTGACTGGATGTGTAACATAATAGCCAGAACACTACTTCCTGCTTTTCAGCTCTCTAACTCTGAGTTAGTCAGTGACTATAAGGGGGGCCACATGGGACATAACTGTTCAGTAAGTTTGCAATTGATCCTCAGCATTCAGCTCAGATTCAAAAGCAACAGTTATGACACATGTGCCCTCCCTCAAGTCTCTGATTGGTTACTGCCTGGTAACCAATCAGTGTAAACCAAGAGAGCTGAAAAGCAGGAAGTAGTGTTCTGGCTATTATGTTACACATCCAGTCACTCCAGCCTTTATACATTACATTTTTGGCTAACTAACTATATTAGAAACATTTTTTTATTTTGCACAACCTATTTATTTACCCAGTTTTTATTTTTACACTGAACTGTTCCTTTAAGTCTACTAGAAAATCATGTAAACATTAAATAAACCTTCCAATAAGTATTAATTATATCCTAGTTGGGATCAAGTACAAGCTACTGTTTTATTATTACACAGAAAAAGGTAATTATTTTGAAAAATCTGGATTATTTGATAATAATGGAGTCTATGGGAGATGTCCATTCCGTAATACAGAGCTTTCTGGATAACAGGTCTCCGGATAACGGATCCCATACCTGTATATATTATAGTTCTCCTTCCTTTTTTTTTTTTTTTTTTTTTTTACAATCCTTTTATTAAGCAACTGTATTGCATGGACTGTGTTACATACATAGGGATTAACAATCATTTGTATGTTGCCAAACATTTTCAAAACAAAAAATGTAAACAATTAAAATAAAGAAAACAAGCGTGGTGTCTTCATTTCCATGGATCTTTTCAAGATGGTAGTGTAGACTAGTAATGTACGGGTCGAGTTTTTCCCGATATCCGCCTTCCCTCCACCTGCGCCTGACTTTCGGGTTCCTTTTACAGACCCGCACCAACCCACCCCAGTGACCCCACCGATGACATCACAAAAGGGGCAGGGCAAGCAGGCGCGCGTCTGCAAAAGTTGAACCCAGGAAGTTGGACGCTGGCATTGTAAGGTCGCGGGTGGGGAGAGCAGGTGGAAGAGCTCGACCAGGACCCGTCCAGCGACCCGAAAAAGGAGGCGCGAGGTCGGAACGAACCAGCAGGTCCCGCGGGTATTGGCCCGGCCCACACATCACTAGTGTACACTACAACTCTGTATATCCTGTTTCTTTAGCTACCTACGTTGATTTCCCATCTCACATTGATTTCACTTTAAGGTATTGGGAGCAGGGCCGTTTAGGCTGTTATGACGCCTGAGGCAGCGTCCGAAATGCCGCCCCCCCTGCCCGTCGCACTTACCTTACGGTCGCGACGGGGGTCCAGGGGGAGGCCACATCGCTATCGCAAAGAGCGAAATTGCGGTCTCTGCGTTAGTAAAGCCGATTTTCCGGTTTAATAATCAGAAATTCGGCTCTTAAAGTTACCAGGAGCGGCTTTTTGCGGCCCTGGTAACTTCCGGGGAGCGGTCGTCTGAGGCAAAGTGCTCACCTTACCTCATGGCAGAAACGCCCCTGATTGGGAGGGAGGGATGGGTACCCTCTAAGGGTGAGCTTACATCTGGCTCCACTTCTACCCATAAGTCCCATATTCTATTAAAATTCTCTGGGCATCCCCTTCTCATGTAAGTGAGTTTTTATAAGGAATAATTCTCCTTCCTTACTGAAAATGTCCAGGGCCCTCATTCCCAGCATCCTCAGCTGCAGGCTTGTATACTGTAGTTCTACTACTAGATAATGTTGTCAGCAGGCACAATTCTGGGACCACTTACCTCTCATATCGAAGAAAGACGTTATTTAAGTCATCGTTTACATGAAGAAGCTCTTCAGTCACCTCCTCGTTTGAGACTCTGGAAATTAATTCCACAATCCTCTCCTGCATCGCTCTGCAAGTCCTGTTCAGGTCCTGTGGAAACATGACACTGGGTTTCTGTGTCTGAAATTTTATGTAGTGTCACTATTATTTAGAAGTTTTATGACCTTTACAGAAGCAATAAGCCTTTGGTCTTGTATGGCTGTGGAACTCCTAAGTGGCTTCTAATATCTTATCATTTACAGTAGATGGTACATTATCCCTTATAATACATGAGTGATACTCAGAGTTCCCTGTATAACTCAGCCTGCAGCCTTGTGCCTTTATATGGTCACAGAACCCCTCAGTGACTTCTAATATCCTTATCATTTACAATAGGGGATACATTATCCCTTATAATACATGAGTTATACTCAGAGTTCCCTGTATAACTCAGACTGCAGCCTTGTGTCTTTATATGGTCACAGAACCCCTCAGTGACTTCTAATATCCTTATCATTTACAGTAGGGGGTACATTATCCCTTATAATACATGAGTGATACTCAGAGTTCCCTGTATAACTCAGCCTGCAGCCTTGTGCCTTTATATGGTCACAGAACAACCCCTCAGTGACTTCTAATATCCTTATCATTTACAGTAGGGGGTACATTATCCCTTATAATACATGAGTGATACTCAGCGTTCCCTGTATAACTCAGCCTGCAGCCTTGTGTCTTTATATGGTCACAGAACAACCCCTCAGTAACTTCTAATATCCTTATCATTTACAGTAGGGGGTACATTATCCCTTATAATACATGAGTGATACTCAGAGTTCCCTGTATAACTCAGCCTGCAGCCTTGTGCCTTTATATGGTCACAGAATCCCTCAGTGACTTCTAATATCCTTATCATTTACAGTAGGGGGTACATTATCCCTTATAATACATGAGTGATACTCAGAGTTCCCTGTATAACTCAGCCTGCAGCCTTGTGTCTTTATATGGTCACAGAACCCCTCAGTGACTTCTAATATCCTTATCATTTACAGTAGGGGGTACATTATCCCTTATAATACATGAGTGATACTCAGAGTTCCCTGTATAACTCAGCCTGCAGCCTTGTGCCTTTATATGGTCACAGAACAACCCCTCAGTGACTTCTAATATCCTTATCATTTACAGTAGGGGGTACATTATCCCTTATAATACATGAGTGATACTCAGCGTTCCCTGTATAACTCAGCCTGCAGCCTTGTGTCTTTATATGGTCACAGAACAACCCCTCAGTAACTTCTAATATCCTTATCATTTACAGTAGGGGGTACATTATCCCTTATAATACATGAGTGATACTCAGCGTTCCCTGTATAACTCAGCCTGCAGCTGATCCCTTACAACGGTGCCCTAGCCTACCTTTCAGCCAAGTGGTGAAGTAATTATGGAAGAGGAAAAGGTTCAGGGAGACAAGGGAAAGAAAACCTACAAATCCCTCAGCTGCAGACAGCAAAAAAGACCAGAAAGCAATACTGGATTTATATAACACATGGATAATAATGGGAATATAACCTGGTCGGTTTGCAATAGTTTACTGTGAAAGATTTTGCACGATGTTCAGCTCTCCGAATGTGGACGCTAGACTAGACCGTGATTATAATGCTAAATTGTGTGATGCTTGACTGCATCATAGTGAATGTAATATCACAGTGAGTGTAATATCACAGTGAGTGTTGCCTACCTGTAAGAGCTCAAGGTCTGAGGCATCTTCCTGACCAGGGGTCATTTCTGTCAGCATCTCAGACATGACTTTTATGTTCCCACGCACTATATCCAGCTCACTCCTCAGCCGTCCGACCTGGGGAACAGAAGGTCAGTAGTTTAACCACAAAAAAAACGAACATGTGTTTGAAGAAGAATAAAGTCAGAACATGGCTAATATATAAAGGAGGAAAGGATTAATCACTGGTGGGGCCTGTGGGGCTGGGATGGGGCTCCTGTTCATTCATTATTTATATATATTTTTTTAATACCAAGATAATCAAGGAATACATGTACTGTTAAGGGGATACTGTCATGGGAAAATTAATCAATTAATAGTGCTGCTCCAGCAGAATTCTGCACTGAAATCCATTTCTAAAAAGAGCAAACAGATTTTTTTATATTCAATTTTGAAATCTGACATGGGGCTAGACATTTTGTCAATTTCCCAGCTGCCCCAAGTCATGTGACTTGTGCTCTCATAAACTTCAATCACTCTTTACTGCTGTACTGCAAGTTGGAGTGATATCACCCGCTCCTTCCCCCCAGCAGCCAAACAAAAGAACAATGGGAAGGTAACCAGATAACAGCTCCCTAACACAAGATAACAGCTGCCTGGTAGATCTAAGAACAACACTCAATAGTAAAAACCCATGTCCCACTGAAACACATTCAGTTACATTGAGAAGAAAAAACAGCAGCCTGCCAGAAAGCATTTCTCTCCTAAAGTGAAGGCACAAGTCACATGACCAGGGGCAGCTGGGAAATTTACAAAATGTCTAGCCCCATGTCAGATTTCAAAATTGAATATAAAAAAATCTGTTTGCTCTTTTGAGAAATGGATTTCAGTGCAAAATACTGCTGGAGCAGCACTATTAACTGATGTGTTTTGAAAAAAGCATGTTTTCCCATGACAGGATCCCTTTAATATGAATGAATTTTGTTACAACAGCGCCACCTGCTGGTCAGTTTCCCACCAGTCTGACCACCAAGTAGTCAAGGAAGTTGTCAGGAGAAAGAAAGAGGCTGCTCTGATGTTCTTCTGCTTAGGGAAGTTGTGAGAAAGGTTTCGAATTGTTTTCCTAAGCAGAAGAACATCAGAGCAGCCTCTTTCTTTCTCCTGACAACTTCCTTGACTACTTGGTGGTCAGAAACTGACCAGCAGGTGGCGCTGTTGTAACAAAATTCATTCATATTAACAGTACATGTATCCCTTAATATCGTGGAATAAAAAAATAAATAAATAATGAATGTAAAGTACAAAAGTGCTTAGAATACACCCTCATAAATTTTACATTCACTTATTGTAAAGGTTTACTTATCCTTTAAGTAGTACTCCAGGTTGGTGCAGTGTTCAGTGGACAGGAGAAAAAGCCCCAGTCTCTGATAAACAATTAGAATTATTGGGGGGTGGGTGGAACCCGCAGTGACAAAGACCTTCCCTTTTCTTTAATAAGATTTTTCAAATGTCTACCTTTGATCAGAACATGCAATATGGAACCTGGAGCTGCTCTATACCTGCTCAGAGTTTGCTGTGATGGGGCCACCCACGTTTGCTGGCGGTCCTCCCGGGGCCGTGTATGGCGTGGACGTGGATTTGTTATTGGAGACGTTGCTGAAGCTGCCCCTCTTTTGTGTCTGAGATGTATGCATGTTGGTTGCAGGATCCACTTCAGGAACACTCTGCCGCAACATAAACACATATATTACTGCAAACTATGCATTTCATAGGCCAGGCTAACACAAATCAGTACAGGTATGGGATCTCTTATCAGACAAGCTGACATCTGTTATGTGACTATACTGGATAAAGGCACAGGGCTGAGTTATACAGGGAACTCTGAGTATCACTCATGTGTTATAAGGGATAATGTACCCCCTACTGTAAATGATAAGGATATTAGAAGTCACTGAGGGGTTGTTCTGTGACCATATAAAGGCACAAGGCTGCAGGCTGAGTTATACAGGGAACTCTGAGTATCACTCATGTATTATAAGGGATAATGTACCCCCTACTGTAAATGATAAGGATATTAGAAGTCACTGAGGGGTTGTTCTGTGACCATATAAAGGCACAAGGCTGCAGGCTGAGTTATACAGGGAACTCTGAGTATCACTCATGTATTATAAGGGATAATGTACCCCCTACTGTAAATGATAAGGATATTAGAAGTCACTGAGGGGTTGTTCTGTGACCATATAAAGACACAAGGCTGCAGTCTGAGTTATACAGGGAACTCTGAGTATCACTCATGTATTATAAGGGATAATGTACCCCCTACTGTAAATGATAAGGATATTAGAAGTCACTGAGGGGTTCTGTGACCATATAAAGACACAAGGCTGCAGGCTGAGTTATACAAGGAACTCTGAGTATCACTCATGTATTATAAGGGATAATGTACCCCTACTGTAAATGATAAGGATATTAGAAGTCACTGAGGGGTTGTTCTGTGACCATATAAAGGCACAAGGCTGCGGACAGGGTTAAACAAGTGATGACATTCTGAGGTGGTTTTTAGTATCCTTTTAAGCTTGGTGTTACATTGTTACTTATTCTACACATTTTAGTCAAAAGTTATCTTTCAGTACAATTTATAATAATACACAAGAGCCATGAATATCTTGTAAATTATATCCTTATAAACGGTCAGTTCTGATATCATTTCTGTCACATGACTCACTGAAACGTGTGTATTATAATAAATAAAGTACCCCCAGTTGCAAAATATGAGGATATTAGAAGTTACCTCAGAGTTCCATGACCTGTATAAAAACACTTGGCCTTCGGCCTCGTGTTTTTATATGGTCAAGAAACTCCTCGGTAACTTATAAGACACAAAAGCCATGAATATCTTGTAAATCATATCCTTATAAACGGTGAGTTCTGATGTCATCAGTTATAAACGGTGAGTTCTGATGTCATTTCTGTCACATGACTCACTGAAATTTGTCTGAGGGGGTCAGTATACTTAAATTCTCATAGGAAGGGTTACATAATTTTTTGATATTACACAATTCTAAATGAGAATATGAATGGATGCCAAAGTATATGTTATTTGATGTTACTTCAACTACATGACACCTACCTTCTCCCTATACCTATAAAATACACTACAAAATATTCATAAATAAGATGCCTGTCGTTTGGACTGGTTACCCCTGCTATTCCTAGGTGAACAGGGCACAGTTGATTCATTATCCCCCTACAAGCTGGAAACCAATTAGGGGGAACTATTGCTGAAATGAAAATGTAATATAATCTTCATCATACTGAAATAAGAAACTTCTTCCTAAATACAATCAATTAAATATTCTGTATTGTTTCTGAAATAATCACGTTTATATCACGTTTATTGCCTAGAAGATGTATTAGAACTCACTCTATTAAAATCACCAGATGTCATGTCTCTCTACATGCAGGATTTGTGCAAAAGGCAGTTATATTATTAGATTTTGTTTGTACTAAAATTGGTTATTTGAGTGAGCTCTAATACATCTGCTATGAAAATAGCCCCCTATAAGATATATTGGATGAAACTGTCAATGAATATCTGACACCCAACTGCTGCATGAAGAGAGAATGAAGAGAAACAGATGCTGAGAGAGGAATAGTGAATATAAACTTGATTATTTCACAAACAATGCAGAATATTTTATTGATTGTATTTATAAAGTTTCCTATTTCAGTATGAGGAAGCTTATACTAAATCATTTTCGAGATAGTTCCCCTTTAAGTACTGTAACTTGGAGTCTTCCAAGAATTTGAGCTGTCACCTTAGTACTTAGGTACAGGCCCCTCCTTGCTTTTAATAATGCAGTCAGTAAATGGGCGGCAGAAAAACTGCTGTTGTTTTAAGAGAGTGAAGGCATGAATATTTAATGTTCATACTGAAAGCTAATCTTCCTTTAGGGGATGGCAGAATTCTACACTGCCACAGAGGAAGGTGGTGTGCTGGAGGGGTACTCAGGACAAAGTGATAGATAAAGGAGTATACACCCCAGCAATAAAGGAGAATACACCCCAGCAATAAAGAGTATACACCCCAGCAATAAAGGAGTATACACCAAGCAATAAAGAGTATATATCCCAGCAATAAAGGAGTATACACCCCAGCAATAAAGAGTATACACCCCGGCAATAAAGAGTATACACCCCGGCAATAAAGAGTATATATCCCAGCAATAAAGGAGTATACACCCCAGCAATAAAGAGTATACACCCCGGCAATAAAGAGTATACACCCCGGCAATAAAGAGTATATATCCCAGCAATAAAGAGTATACACCCCAGCAATAAAGGAGTATACACCAAGCAATAAAGAGTATATATCCCAGCAATAAAGGAGTATACACCCCAGCAATAAAGGAGTATACACCCCAGCAATAAAGGAGTATACACCCCAGCCTTTTGGCCCCAATAACAAAATGCCTGTAACAGAGATGTCAGCAAAATGTAACAATCTGAGCCACTATTCAAGTGTGCTTATCACAGAATATAGAAGCTTAAATCCAGTAATAGAGATAATACTCTACTGTGTGTGTCCAAAGTTGATCTGGGGGATATCTGTTAAGGTGGCCATACACGGGCCGATAAAAGCTGCAGACAGACCGAGTCGGCAGCTTATTGGCCCGTGTATGGGGCCCTCCGAGCTCCCCCGATTGATATCTGGCCCGAAAGTCGGGCAGATGTCGATCGGGACTAAAAATCCCGTTGGATCGCGGCCGCTTCCGACCGCCCGTTGGGATCCGATCGTTGGGCCCTAGGGCCAAGTGTCCCCATTATATTACAGACAGACTATGCCTTGTGGATGAGTGCTTCTCCTCTCTATCCTTCCAGAGCACAGAACACTGTTATTAAAGAATTGGAGGCAGCCCTTTGAGGTAAGGTTTCTGAATGAAGTCCCCTCTTGCATAGGTAATAAAGCCTTGAGCAGCCAGATGTATAGCTCTGACCTCTGTAAAAATGAACAATTCCTTTAAATGTAGAAACCTTTAAATGTACAAGCTGGAAAGAGTCAGCTCTTTTTTTTTTTAAAAAAAAAAGTTAAAAAAATGGCAGCCAACTGAAAAATGAGCCATTCTATAACATGCTAAAGTTAATTTTCTTGAATTAAAAAAAAAAAAAGTTGCACCCTGCTCTTTAATGCCAACTTACCCTCTGGGGTGTGTGTATTGGAGACAAGGCATCTAGATCTGCCATTGGAAACTCTATTCCTTTTCTCTTCAGCTCCTCATAAATATGTACAACTCCAGTTAGGTCAGGTCTGCTGCGAAACGCGTCCGCCCAAGCCTGCAAAAAAACAACGGGAATGCGACTACTTATGGTGGAACCATCTGAAGCATTACAACCAAGTGTCAAAAGGCCTGTTTATAATCATGTCTGAAATGCATACGGGTCGGACTGGGCTGGCGGGATATCGGGAAAAAACCCGGTGGCCCCTGGCTCTAGTGGGCCCCGCCGCCCAGATCCACACCCTGGTTTTCTTCCTTCTGCGTCCGGTCGCAGGTCCCGGTCGCCAAACGGGAGGCTCAGAGGCAGCAGCCCCCAGGGTCCGGAGGGGGGCCCTGAGGCAGAAGGATCCCCAGTTCGACCCTCCATAAGGGTGATTATATTTTTAATTCCCATCATACCTACAGTGAAACCTTGATTATAAGTACCGTTATTTTAAGTTTTCCCGCATTTTACATTTTTTATTTGTGGTCCCACAAATTTATAATCCATTTCAATGGGTGCATTTCCCTGATTTTAAGTTATGTTTTCCCAGATTTGACATCAAAATTTTGTCTTAATCTTCCCCAAAACTGCTTTTTCCCCTATATGAACCAGATGTATATTGTGCCATGATTCTGCCTGTAAATGGTCAATCCCAATGAGTCTGCCCCTTATACAGTCCTGCACCAATCACGTATTGCTTTAGTTTGTGTATGTGACTGACCGAGAGTCTTGCACTTGCCCCCCATAGTGTAACATTAACCCTGCAATGTTTAACCCTTGTTATTAACACAGTAAATATTGTATCTCAAAGTAAAACTGACTTCTGTGCTTGTATCCTTTCAGTACTGCAAGATGAAGTAACTGTAATACATTTCCCTGATTTTACAGTTTCCATGGATTTACATAATTTTTTCCTGGTCCCCTGAAAAACGTAAAATGGGGGTTGTACTGTATATATTTCCAGGAGACCTAGCAAAGAAACATTGAATGCAGCAATAAATCTGAAGGACAAAAAAAACAAAAGTTGACTCTAATTATAGGGATGGTAATATTGATTAACGGCTGCATTACATCAACCAAATTGTCCTTTCTTTCACATGTCACTTACCTTCAACAGAGTCCCAATGAGGCTGCCCTAGACAGTGCAGATGTTTGGAGTATGGGGTTTCCGAAGCTGAGAGACTGAAATCCTTTGTGTGAGACACAGATCTCACCTTGTGTACATGAGCATTGCTACACACCCACTTGATATCTGATCTGAATTCATGAGATAGCAACAAGGGTTGCCACTGGCAGGTAACATATGACACAGGTCATGAATCTTCTTCCACTGACAAACTAGGAACTTAGTCCACACCTTATATATATATATATATATATATATACATATATATATATAGTGACCTTCAGGTAGCGAAGACCATAGCCACGGCACAGTTTGCGACACAGAAAAGGAGACTGACAACTAGGGATGCACCGAATCCAGGATTTGGTTCGGGATTCGGATGAATCCTTCTGCCAGGCTGAACCGAATCCGAACCCCAAATTAGGGGTGGGGAGGGAAATCACGTGACTTTTTGTCAGAAAACAAGGAAGTAAAACATTTTTCCCCTTCCCACGCCTAATTTGCATATTTCATGAAGGAATCGGGGATTCAGCCGAATCCAAAATAGTGGACTCGGTGCATCCCTACTGACAACACCTTTAAAGGAACAGTCCAGTGTAAAATAAAAAGTGGGTAAATAGACAGGCAAATAGGCAGCCTATCTATTTATCCTGTTTTTATTTTTACACTGAACTGCTCCTTTAAATGCAGCATTTTTGGCTTTTATTATACACAAAACAATGCTTCAGCACACTTACATAGGGAATAGCAGTCCCGCTCTAACACTCTCACTGGTGTCCACACAAAACTCACAGGAATGGATGTACACAAATCCCAGAATCCTCTCTGGGGCTCAGTCTAGACAATCTTGTCTCCTGGGAGGGGTTTCTCTCTTCCTCTCTCCAGTCCTTTGGAGCTCTCTCCAACTCTTTAACTCGGGGGGAATCAAACTCTCTTTCCCCGCTACACACAACTCCCCTTCCTCTACCCAAGTAGGTTTCCACGGCTCCTCTACCTCCTCCACTCAAGGAGGTCTCAAGGGGGAAGCTCTGAGGTGTAGTCTCACACCTCCTTTTAACTACAACTTAATTACCTAACTACTAGTGATGTGCGGATTGAGTATTTCTTGAATCGCACCCGACCCGAACCCGCCCTCTCCCAATCCGCACCCGGCCCGCTGCTGCCCCTCTATTCATAGACCCGTGTCTGACCTGCCCCACAGTGATGTCACAAAAGGGGCGGGGGCAAGTCTATAAAATTCATCGCCGGAAGTGCTCGGTCGCGGGCGGGGAGAGCAGGAGAAAAGCTCGAACTGAACCCGCCCTGAAGATTTTTTGCAGGAGTCGGCCCGAATCAGCCCGACCCACAGGTTTCAGCCTGACCCACACATCATTACTAACTACCTCTAACTTAGGCAGCTGCAACACTACACATATTTCCCTGGAGTTTTATATTCAGCAGTCTAACACTGGTGAAAGATACACAATACGAGTCGAAGGTTGGTAATATAAAGTTGTACGAGACAAAGGGTTGTATGATTTTTGGACCGTGTGTGGATCATTTTTCGAGTTTAGAAGATTTCTGTTGCTAACCCTAATATCTCTGAATGTATCGCCTATCTGACAATATCAATCACTAGTATCTGTACCTTTTATATGATTGCTGTCACAGGCAGATCATCGTCTCATTTGTTCTTTTACTACTTTATTTCATCTGAATGGTTAGCGGCAGGTCAGTCGATTGCAACGTACAATCGTTCATCTCTAATTTAACTGGGAATGGGGTGTAGAACCAATAACCTCATTACCATTTTGAAATGATTACTATGGGTATTCATGCTCTAGTTCTTTGCTGCACTGGCTAGGCATGAATCATTTCCAGAGCTCAGTCGTGAAGGGGTTACCTCCATGTGGAACTTGAGATTAAACGCCACTGTTCAACGAGAAGCCATAAGGCAACTCAGTGTCATTGAAGACGGCGTTTGTTTCAATGTGAAAGGACAGCTAAGCTTCTCAACAGGTTTCATTTCAGACGTGATGTCTCTGCAGTGTTTGTGTCTGTCTGTCACTCACTGGCAATTTATGCTTCTGGCTGAACGTCAGCTTCCAAATCTGAAAAGGGTCTCCTTGCTTTTCCCAAGGACATGAAAAGAGCAATGTGTGCAATCAATGAGGCTGTTATCCTTCCCATACGTAACATGAGTTAAAGAACATAGGGGCAAATTCACTAAGATGCGAAGTTGCGCCAGGCGCAACTTCGCCACACTTCGCCAGGCGTATTTTCGCCAGCGCTCCGCAAATTCACTAAAATCCGAAGTTGCGCACAGGGGTAGAGTAAGTTTTCGAAGTTGCGCTAGCGTTAATTCGCCAAGCGAAGTTTCGCTAGCGATGGTTCATTTGCATACGGCGCGAAATTCAAAATTCAATGGAAGAACACATATCTGCACTACAAATGCCTAGAAAACCTTCAAATCAGCAAATATACATTTTATTTTGCCCTACACATGTGCCCACTGTCTAGGTAAGTTGCCATGAGTCAGGAAATGTAGGGGGGAAGGAGGGGAGCCCCAAAAATTTTTTCGATCTTTTTCAGCCTATCACCCATCATGTAGAAAACACGCCAGCGTTAGAAAAAAATTTGACTTTTTTTGAAGCAATCCCTATCTACTCTATTGCGCTTCGTCTGGTTTGAGGTGGCGAAGGAAGTCTAGCGTAAAAGGTAGCGTTCAGTACACTGCACAAGTCAGTGAATTTGCGTAGTTACGTCGCTAGCGAAAATTCGCCTGGCGTAAGTGTGCGAAGTAACACCAGCGAATTTACGCCAGTGTTCGTTAGTGAATTTGCACAGTAGCGAAAATGCCAAACGCTAGCGAATTAACGCTAGCGTTCGGCGCTTAGTGAATTTGCGCCATAGACTCTCACAAATCCATCACCCCTAAATCATTTTCAGGGCTTAAAGGGTACATATACCCACCCATCCAACGTAACATACAATTGCCACGAGTTCTCTTTGAAGCATTTTTGTAACTTACAATAGTTTTCTTTTTGTTTTTATGATATAAACAGTTTTTACTACTTATATCATTATAGTGACATGATCACCCGCTGCTGTTCTTCCTAAGCAGGAGCTGGTCAGAACTCCAGGAGCATTTCCTGACACTTCTCTGCTCAGTTTCTTTAACATTAAAGGGGAAGTAAAGTCTAAAATAGAATAAGGCTAGAAATGCTGTATTTTGTATACTAAACATAAACATGAACTTACTCCACCACAAGCCGAATCAAACAAATGATTTATGCTTTCAAAGTTGGCCACAGGGGGTCACCATCTTGTAACTTTGTTATACATCTTTGCAAGACCAAGACTGTGCACATGCTCAGTGTGGTCTGGGCTGCTTAGGGATCGTCATAAATAATCAAAACAATTATCAAATAATATCTGCCAGTAGCCAATACAACAAGACTGATTAATAATCAGAATATACAGACTGCACTGGGTCCTGTGTTGTCATGTAATCTAATGTGGATTTTATAGTTTTTGTATTGTTTAATACAAACTTTCTCCAACTCTGCAGAACCAGTGGCTGCAGCAAAATAATCCTCCAAATAGAAAAAAAAATTCAAGTTTTTTTGACTATCAAATGTAAATTTTTTATTGGGAAAAACAAACTAGAATTATTTATTTATTATACTCCGAGGATGGAAAAAGTCAGATACCGAAAATCCGGCATCTGCAGAGGTTGCATCTAAGTCAATCGGAGAAGTACCGAAGATATCCTGATATCCTGGGTTTGGTGCAATAATCCGAAGATTTTGTGGTTTTCAGGCAAAAATCTGAAAAAAATCTTAGTTTTCGGCAGGAGAATACAAAAAATGTGTACGATTTGAATTTGTCACGATTTTTTGGAGTTTTTTCCTGCACAGGAAATTTTTGGGAAAATGTATTGATAAATAAGGGAAAATAATCAATGAGGATTTGGTCTGAGTTGATTTCAGAAAATAATGAGATATTTTCTGATTTTCGGATCACACACAAATGCCAGAAGTAGTACAGGTGTGGAACCTGTTATCCAGAATGCTCAGAACCTGAGGCTTTTTCCGGATAATGGAACTTTCCATAATTTAGATCTTCATACCTTAAGTCTACTAGAAAATCATGTAAACATTAAATAAACCCAATAGGCTGGTTTTGCTTCCAATAAGGATTAATTATATCTTAGTTGGGATCAAGTACAAGCTACTGTTTTATTATTACAGAGAAAAGGGAAATTATTTTTAGGGATGCACCGAATCCAGGATTCGGTTCGGGATTCAGCCAGGATTCGGCCTTTTTCAGCAGGATTCGGATTCGGCCGAATCCTTCTGCCCGGCCGAACCGAATCCTAATTTGCATATGCAAATTAGGGGCGGGGAGGGAAATCGCGTGACTTTTTGTCACAAAACAAGGAAGTAAAAAATATTTTCCCCTTTCAACCCCTAATTTGCATACGCAAATTAGGGTTCGGATTCGGTATTCGGCCGAATCTTTCACGAAGGATTCGGCCGAATCCAAAATAGTGGATTCAGTTCATCCCTAATTATTTTTATAAATTTGGTTTATTTAAATAAAATGGAGTCTATAGGAGATGGCCTATACGTAAGTCAGAACTTTCCGGATAACAGATTTCTGGATAATGGATCCCATACCGGTATAGATATACTAATACAAAAAAAAAATAATAATTTCAATAGCAAAAGTGATCAGAAAAGCATTATGAGGTTCCTGTGTTATTCTTCTTTTGTGGTCCCTGAATATTTTTAACTAGGGATGCACCAAATCCACTTTTTTGAATTCAGCCGAACCCCCGAATCCTTCACGAAGGATTCGCCCGAATACCGAACCGAATCCTAATTTGCATATGCAAATTAGGGGTGGGAAGGGGAAAACTTTTTTTACTTCCTTGTTTTCTGACAAAAAGTCACGCAATTTCCCTCCCTGCCCCTAATTTGCATATGCAAATTAGGATTCGGTTCGGCCGGGCAGAAGGATTCGGCTGAATCCGCATCCTGCTGAAAAAGGTCCCGAACCGAATCCTGGATTCGGTGCATCCCTATTTTTAACATTCTCATTTGGCTAATGGCCAGGAGCAAGGGAGGAACAACAGCTGTACTGTTTGGGTTATTTTTACACATGGACAGTGCTTATGAGATTAAAGAATTCTGGATCGTTCCAAGATTAAATTATCATGATAGAGAAGGTGAACCATTAGAAAATGCCTGGGGCCCGTGGATATAACCCAAGCTGTGCTGGCTGATTCATTCAGAACCAAACATTAAAGTCTCCTAATGGGACAAAGCTGGATGACTCATTCTGAAAGGCTCCTATAGACAATTATGTCCCAAACTGCTTTTGACCCAATCAGTGATAAAGTTAAAGGGATACTGTCATGGGAAAAAATTTTTTTTTCAAAACGAATCAGTTAATAGTGCTGCTCCAGCAGAATTCTGCACTGAAATCCATTTCTCAAAAGAGCAAACAGATTTTTTTATATTCAATTTTGAAATCTGACATGGGGCTAGACATTTTGTCAATTTCCCAGCTGCCCCATGTCATTTGACTTGTGCTCTGATAAACTTCAATCACTCTTTACTGCTGTACTGCAAGTTGGAGTGATATCACCCCCTCCCTTTTCCCCCCCAGCAGCCAAACAAAAGAACAATGGGAAGGTAACCAGATAACAACTCCCTAACACAAGATAACAGCTGCCTGGTAGATCTAAGAACAACACTGAATAGTAGAAACCCATGTCCCACTGAGACTCCTTCAGTTACATTGAGAAGGAAAAACAGCAGCCTGCCAGAAAGCATTTCTCTCCTGAAGTGCAGGCACAAGTCACATGACCAGGGGCAGCTGGGAAATTGACAAAATGTCTAGCCCCATGTCAGATTTCAAAATTGAATATAAAAAATTCTGTTTGCTCTTTTGAGAAATGGATTTCAGTGCAGAATTCTGCTAGAGCAGCACTATTAACTGATATGTTTTGAAAAAAACATGTTTTCCCACGACAGTATCCCTTTAAAAGCTGAATCATCTGTTTAAATTTACATTTTAACTGCCAAGGAAATAGAAAAACAGCAAAACCATGTCACACTTAGGGGCACATTTACTTAGGGTCAAATATCGAAGGTTAATTAACCCTCGATATTCGACCGTCGAAGTAAAATCCTTCGACTTCGAATATCAAAGTCGAAGGATTTACTGCATTTCCTTCGTTCATAAGATCGAAGGAAAAATCATTTGATCGAATGATTAAATCCTTCGAATCAAACGATTCGAAGGATTTTAATCCATCGATCAAACGATTTTCCTTCGATCAAAAAAAGCTAGGAAAGCCTATGGGGACCTTCCCCATAGGCTAACATTGATGCTCGGTAGGTTTTAGGTGGCGAAGTAGGTGGTCGAAGTTTTTTTTTAAAGAGGCAGTACTTCGACTATCGAATGGTCGAATAGTCAAACGATTTTTAGTTTGAATCGTTCGATTCGAAGTCGTAGTCGAAGGTCGAAGTAGCCAATTCGATGGTCGAAGTAGCCAAAAAAATACTTCGAAATTTGAAATATTTTTTATTCTATTCCTTCACTCTAACTTAGTAAATGTGCCCCTTAATATCAGGGATGCACCAAATACACTATTTGGTTTGGTCGAACCACCGAATCCTTCGCGAAATTGGGGGCAGGAAAGGAAAAGGTGGGGAAAATGTGTTTTACTTCCTTGTTTTGTGAAAAAAAGTCAAATGATTTCCCTTCCCACACCTAATTTACATATGCAAATTAGGATTCGGTTTGGCCATGCACAAGGATTCCACAAATCCTACAAATAAGAGACTGGAATATGAACAGGAGAGCACTTGAATAGAAAGCTGAGTAATAAAAAGTTACAACAACAAAAAAGGTGTAGCTTTAAAGAGCATTCATTTTTAGATAGGGTCAGTGACCCCTATTTCAAAGCTGCAAATTAGGGGTGGGAAGGGGAAACATTTTTTTTACTTCCTTGTTTTGTGACAAAAACTCATGCAATTTCCCTCCCGACCCTAATTTGCATATGCAAATTAGGATTTGGTTCATCGGGGAAGAGGGATTTGATCAAATACGAAGCCTGCTAAAAAAAGGCAGAATCCTGGCTGAATTCCAAACCGAATCCTGGATTTGGGGCATCCCTACTTAATAAGTATGCAGTAGTAATGTGCGGGTCTGGATTTTCCGTAAGGTTGCCGGAAAGTGGGCTGTGAGATCGGCCTGAACCCACCAGACCTGCGGGTATTGGGCCGGCCCGCACATCACTAGTCTGCAGTACTGCTGCCTGGGAAACAAAACATTATATTGGTTTAAATGGAATGTAAATGCTAAATACTGATCCCTTTGTCTCATTCCCTCCAGCTCCAATCATTTTAGTGAAGTCTTTGGTTCATTAGGGATTTGTAGTCACTCAGTTACTGCTCACCTGGATAAGCGCAAGCACCTTGTCCTGCACAATGGTGGGAGGATTGTTTTTCGGGGAAATGATCTTCACCAGGATGCCGTCTATAAAATCCCGATGGGTGACAAGGACATGGAAACGATGGCCGCAGTTTTTCACGCAAGTCTCTAGGACCTGAAACGAAATAAACATCCATACTGTCTAGAGCTTATGTATAATTCTGTTTATAGAAAGTCCTGATGGACAAGATACAACCACACTGCAATGGGGTTTCACTAAATCCACTCATTTTGTAGGATTAGAGTCCCTTGCAAGTGGTTTCGCCAGTCTTTTGTCCTCTCTGGGTCAAAACATCTGATCTCTGATATGCCAACATCTGCCATCAACACATGTGCTGGGGGGCACAGACCAACCTCTAAGTGGTTCAGGCAACAATGTTTAAAGGAGAACTAAAGCCTAACTAAAAAAAGTAGCTAGAAATGTTGTACATTAAGTTTTGTGCTTCTGTACCAGCCCAAGGCAACCACAGCCCTTTAGCAGTAAAGATCTGTGTCTCCAAAGATGCCCCAGTAGCTCCCCATCTTCTTTTCTGCTGATTCACTGCACATGCTCTGTGCTGCTGTCACTTACTGAGCTTAGGGAGCCACTCACAATATACAGTACACATAGAATAGAAATGTCACAATATAAGGCTGATTAGTAATTAATACAGATAATTACTACATGGCAGCACAGAAGCCAGTGCAATTAGCATCAGAATTTAATAATCAGCAAACCTGTAGCATCAGCTTATATTACAGCCAGGGAAGCTCATTTTGTGCTGGATAATTAGTGACGAGCCCTAAGCTTAGCTTCTCAACAGCCAATCAGAGCCCACTGAGCATGTGAGTGTCACAGACACTTTCCAAGATGGTGACCCTCTGTGACAAGTTTGAAGTCCTGGATCATTGCTGCTATTGACAAGCTGAAACTTTAGCCTCGTGCAATAAGTTCACTATATAAAACATGGCATTTCTAGTCATATTCATTTTTAGGCTTTAGTTTTCCTTTGAATGGACGAGGCATGTGTCTACCAATATTACAACAGATGTAAAGAAAATAAGTCTGTGTGTTGTGGGCACATGCACTTTAGTGTAAGAAGTAGCAATATACTTACTGTCAGTGCGAGCATCACTTCTCTGTAATTCCTATTCCCATTCAGCCTCTTCTTCAGGGCTCTTATGGCATCTTTTGGACTAAAAAAAAAGAATATGTCTCAGATACAGCGAAGTGACAAACGTTGCCCCCTACTGGCAGCATACATCAATCAACATTTATACTTACACGAATCCTTAGAATAAGTTATTTTATATAAGTGTTGAAATAAATCAAGAAGGAGAACACAGCACCATCAGCAAATTATTCATAAGCATTATCAATAAAATAAAAATCCATTTATAAATCACCACTAGATTCTCTCTCTCATAAAGGATAAGTAAACCTTTAAAATAAGTGAATGTAAAATTGATGAGGGGGCTATTCTAAGCACTTTTGTAATGTACATCCAATATTTATTTTGTTTTTATTCCAAGATATTAAGGGATACATGTACTGTTAATATGAATGAATTTTGTTACAACAGCTCCACCTGCTGGTCAGTTTCCCACCAGTCTGACCACCAAGTAGTCAAGGAAGTTGTCAGGAGAAAGAAAGAGGCTGCTCTGATGTTCTTCTGCTTAGGAAAGATTTGAGAAAGGTTTCTAATTGTTTTCCTAAGCAGAAGAACATCAGAGCAGCCTCTTTCTTTCTCCTGACAACTTCCTTGACTACTTGGTGGTCAGACTGGTGGGAAACTGACCAGCAGGTGGCGCTGTTGTAACAAAATTCATTCATATTAACAGTACATGTATCCCATAATATCTTGGAATAAAAATAAAATAAATAATGAATATGAATGACAAAAGTGCTTAGAATAGCCCTCTCATCAATTGTACATTCACTTTTTTTAATCACTTATTTTAATTATAAATAAACACGTAAACACCACACATCTCCCCTAAGACAAAAAAGAAAAAAAGTACAAGCACATGACTGATTTAAGGAGCTGGAGATGATTTAACTTACCCTTCTTCTGTCTCATTAATAATGTCACAGATTTCCATGTTAAGTGTC